>CM040993.1:6702372-6713160 GCA_022985145.1 Pangasius djambal | reverse complement strand
ATCTTTGGGCAATCCTCCAGGAGGCTTGGAGTAATATATCAAGTCAATGTTTGAATAAACTGACTGCTCGGATGCCTAGTGTTGTCCCTTATTATCAATGCAAAATGGTCACTAACTAAAGAGGATTTATGCTGATATTGCCCAAAAACCCTATTTTGTTCAGGCGTTTCCAAACTTTTGGAGGGCAGTGTATATTTGGCAGTAAACTTCTTACAGAAGAATACTTTAAAGAGATTCTTAGTAAACTAGCCCATTACATTTCTCAGGAGTAAACTTACATATTACCTTCAAAGTACACTGCATTCTTTTATGCTGGCCATGTATCTTCATCAGACACCTGAATGCTCTGACTACGAGGAAGGCTGCCCTTGGCAGTACAATAACCTTTTCTGGATTTTGCTCACTAGTGTCATGTTAGCGTCATGAGTCAAGTTACTTTTCTTTATAGCATATTTGAAAGCAAAAGAAGTGTACACCAAAATGATGAACAGCAAAATCAAGTTAATTTAATTAAGGGGGATTCAAATCTCTTAATCTCTTTTACAAATGTGATTTAAAATTGCTGTTAAAATGGATTTTGAACATATTGTATTATACAGTATTAGAACTGGCTCACATAAACATGAATAGTTTACCTGGCACCTTATTGTGCTTCTCTTCAAGTATACTTCGACCTTATGTATCGAAAGTAAGCTATTTATATATACTTGACACTTAGTGCACTTCAAGTACACATTAAGTGACCTTAGTATTATAAGGTTTCATCTCCTATTCATTCGTGACCCAGAAGTAATCTTATACAGTAATACTACAGTCATGATTAATATTCATTCATTCATTCATTCATTCTTTCATTCAGGGAACAACGCACACCCACATTCACACCTAGGGGCAATTTAGCATAGCCAATCTTCATGTTTTCCGACAAACCCAGTCAAACGCAAGGAGGACATACCCTGTAACCCATGCTCAGAATCAAACCCAGGACCGAGAAGCTCTGAGGCTGCAATGTGTCATCACTATGCCGCCTCCATTGCAAACTTATAATTCCCTAAAACTTGGCAGTAATGTTGTTTTTCCAAGTAATTAAGTTATAAATGTAGACGTAGGCGGGACGTCTTTCAGTGGAATTGTAATGAAATCTTTAAATGTGGCTTTCTCTGTTTTCACTTTTGGGAGTAACTAGATTTTAAAATGCTATACCTTTACTTCTGGTTGAGATATGGGCAAAAGACAAGCATATTTCACTTCTTGTAGGTTTCTCCATGGTTTCAGCTTGGAAAAAAAGGCTAACTAAATGCGATAAATAATCATGATTTCAGTATTTAGTAGTCATGATTAACATTTTAGCCTACAGAATACCCTCATAGACATACTGGAGCAAGGAGATAACTGACTGATCACTATTTGTGATTTTTCACTCACACTGAAGTCGGCGTCTTGTGCTCTCAGATGATCCGCAATGTAGTGAACTCCCTCCAGAGCCTGCATGATGCTGGGAGACAGAGAGAATCGCTCATTGTCTGATTGTCGCATAGTATGGTTCACTCTACCCCCTGGATGCCTGGCACCCAGCACTGCATCATGTCTCATAGAAGGTCCATGTTTCAAAGACAGAGAAGGAGGAGGAGGAGGGAGTGGAGGAGAAGGAGTTGGGGTGGAGCCGGGTGGTCGAGGAGAAGGAGGGCGGAAGGAGAGAGAGAAATTAGAAGACAGCGTGCCCAGCTCTAGGTCTTCGTAGAAGCATCGTGTGTGTGCTTCCTCATCCTCAGCCACCTCCCTGAACCAGCTGGCTGAAGTGCTCAAACATGATCCAGCGGGAGCCCCAAGTCCTCGTGACCTTCGACTTTTCAGGAGCAGTAACCTCTGCCGACGACGTCCATAGGGAGCCGGCCTGCGCATGAAGAGCCAACGTGGGATGATGTCGAGGAAGATGGTATGCACCCAACTTGGCATCTTATGCGTGCCTGGTGAGCGGTGATGCACGTTCAGCACAAACACGGTGATGATAATGGACAACGTGACAAAGATCATAGTGAAGAGCAGGTACTCGCCAATGAGCGGTATTACCAGTGACGTGGAAGGGATGATCTCAGTGATTAGCAGCAGGAAGACGGTGAGTGAGAGGAGGACAGAAATGCACAGCGTGATCTTCTCACCGCAGTCCGATGGCAGGTAGAAGACCAGCACAGTCAGGCAGGAGATCAGCAGACACGGGATGATCAGGTTGATGGTGTAGAACAGAGGAAGGCGTCGGATGATGAAGAAGTACGTGATGTCTGGGTAGATCTCGTGGCAGCAGTCGTACTTCTTGGTGTTGTATGTTCCCACAGCATTGACGATAGCCCATTCACCGCTCTCCCAGTAGTCTTTGAGATCCACAGTGGTCTCTAAGCGCTCCAGGTCGATCTTGGCCTTGTCATATGTCCATGAGCCAAACTTCATTTTGCAGTTCTGCTGGTCGAAGGGGAAAAAGGTGACATCAATGCTGCAGGAGCTTTTGTAGATGGCAGGGGGAACCCAGCGCACTTTGCCTGTATAGAAGAGGTGAGCTTTGGTCATGTGGGTCACAGCGAACTCCCCATCTGCACTGAAAAGCAAACACAAGCTTGAGTTGCAGGTTGTATATTGTAAAACAAACATCAGAGTAGTGGGAATATCATAACATAGTACACTCACACCTGTTAAGTAATTTCATTATATTTTTCTACACATCTTTAATAACCAAGAGGACATGTTATTTTAAAGACAAGCTGTAATACCACTAAAGAACACCAGGTGGTGGTGTTTTGACATGATTTTTTAAATATGAGCATATTAAATGTCTTATAGTATTACACTGGTGGTAACAGATAACCTTATTTCACCTTCCTCAGTGAAAGCCAACTCAGCATTGTCCCTACACTATTGACAGTTTGCCTTAAGCATCCATCACACTCACCCAGATGTTCTTACAAATATTCACAGTGATGAATAAATTTAAAAGCCAGTGACTCTGATGTACTTTGGGCTGACATGGTTTGGATTCCCTTGTCCATTTAGAGGTTCACTGCAAGTCAACACAAAGTTCTTCTGACTGATCAACTTTATCCTATGATGAAGCATAGTATCCTATTTGTATCCTATTTGTATCCTAATTGGAGTGGTCTCTTCCAGGATGATAATGCCTCCACACACAGGCTCACTGATTGCTTTAATGAGTATGAATATAATTTAAAACATATGCTATGGTCTTCACTATCACTAGATCTTAACTCGGTTGAACAAATATGGGAGATTTTGGACTGATGTTTTAGACAGCACTCTCCACCAACATCATCAAGACATCAGTTGAGGGAATATATTGTGGAAGAATGGTGTTCATTCTTCACCAGTACAGTTCCAGAAACACGCAGCATTAAAGTTGTCCTGGCAGCTCGTGGTGGCCAAACAGTTCACAAAGGCACTTTATGCTCCTGCTTCCCTTCTGTACATGACTCTACATTGAGGTTCTTTTGCTTACTGCAAGTAGTTTGCTTATAAACCTTTTGAGATTAGTTTAATATCACTCACTTGTTGTACAGCACAATGTCTGGAACCCAGATGAGCTCTGATGGCACCCTGATGGACGTCACATTGTCATAATCAGAGGGCTTCCAACGCAATTTATAGTCATTCCACTCCTGTGGAAGAGGCTGGAGGTTATTATTTCTGTTTTTATCACAGTGTAGATTTATCCTTTCATCTTCCTTGAACAGGGTGGCTATTGTACCACTGCAATTCAGTCCCCTTTTTGCCACACTTTTTGGCCACAAAGCTGAGGCTTTCTTTATGGATCTGGATGGCAGGTGGCTTTAACATAATCCAGACTAAACTATAACCCTCATGCTAATCTGAATTCTAATTGTAACATTTACTCTATAAATCTAAACCAGTTAACAGCATTTGTAGAGGTATCATTTTAAATTCAAACAGATTTGCTCAGAGTGCTTCCAAAAGCTGTTAAAATACTTGGCTCACCTGCTTCAACCAGACGTTGGTTGTCATCATCTGATTTTTCTCATCCTACAGAGGAGAAGAGGAGTAAAACAAGAGAAAAAAGTGGGTGGGAGAGTATGAGACAGGAAGCTGGGTTTGCTCCAGGAGCAGTATCTGAAGTGTAATATCCTGATGGACTGTTGTCAAGGAACATTTGACTCATCAAGACTGGTTAAAGGTGCTTATGTGGTTTCTGCGGAAGCTGATGTTACTACCTTCATAAAATTAATAATTACAATGTGTCAGTAGAAGATTAAAACACTTCAAAGAAATCTGAATTTTCATTTCCCTTCTCTTTACAGTCTTTAATTGAATTTGGATGGGTAGACTAAGTGCGAGTGACAACAACAAGCCATCTTGGCCAGCTGCAATACCAAAAGCTGGCATATACAAATCCAATATATAATTTAAAAACTCTGCTGACTGCTGCACATCAGAACTGTCTGACTACGAGGCAAGACATATGAGAGGACCAGCTTGTATATACAATGGGAAATTGTGTACAACATGCACAGGTAAGTTAAAAAATGCGAAGGGAAAAAATCTATAAAGAGTTCCACACTGAAGCCTGTGCACAGTGCACAGCCTGTTAGTAAAATAACACTTCTGCCATAAAATCAGTATCAATATAGTATTTGATTACAAATTCAATCCAGTTCAGAACAGGGTTTTTTCAAATCTGGCATATTACTTTATGCAGGTCTGCCAAAGTGAAAATTCAATTAAAAAAAATCAATCCTGTTTATTTATTTCAGTATTATCTTGTCCTTGTGTTAATGAGGCGCTGTCAGTCAAACATGTCCTTATTCAAACCAATCAATATCGGACTATATATCACCTCAATCACTGTCAAGCATTGTCTTAGAGAAATATAATTCAAAACATTCTAGTAGACCACATGTGTTTCTTAATATGATCTCAACTAACATTAACCCAACTGATAGAAATGCAGTTATACACAGTTACAGTTATATCACAGTGAGCTACACTGGTAATCACAGAAAATATACAATGTGCCTTGACAAACAGCTCACAATGAGCTGGGAAGGAGCTGCTCAGTCAGCTGTTCGTAAAATGAAGCCGGTATTTCACTCACTCAAAGATTTACCACCTAGTCTATAAATGAACATGACTCCCACTACAAGTATTAATAATAATTTAATCATTTATATTAAATTAAATTAATAATTTAAATATTCTGACTCAATTAAATCAAAATTTAAAAATAATCAAAATTCTAAAATTTTTTAAATTTAATTTAAAAAAAAACAATAGAAATACAGAAATAATGCATGTATACTTGTATAAATTTTTTCCCCATCTGATTCTCTGTATATTTCTTGCTTTGTTTTTGTTTTGCTTTGACAGTTACCACATCAATGAGCTGGGCGATGGACAAGCCAAACTTAACGATGACCACGTCTGAGGTGTTTGGCACAGGCCGTGACCACTTGTTGTATCCGACAAAAAGCTTCTTGAAGAGTTCATCCTCAGCATGTGAATGAGTCTTCTCATAACAGGACACTGCCAACGTAATAAAGATTCATTTCAGAGACAGAACTGAGTGCTTTTTTAAATGTTTCAGGTTCTTTCACAAAAGCCTAACAGTGCACTATTATGAGGTTTAAGCTGATGCATGATATGTGCAAAAGCAAACGCTTCATGAGCATTTTACACAGACATGCATCACTGACATTAGTGGAACGGTGAGGAAGTCATTTGGCGTGCAAGTGATTAGATCAGTGGTGCGCGGCCTTTGGAACAACATAAAGCCAGTGTCATTTCCACGTCATCTCAACAGATTAATGTCATATGCTCATTTTGTCACATATTTCACTTGTTGGAAGAGGTCTAAAGAAATCATCCTCTTGGCATATAAAACAGGTTTCTGAGCTTTTCCCTGGGTAACATGAATATTTGTAAATAAGCAAAATTGGAATAGCTTAATTAAATTCATGAGGATGACAGTTCATTAAAAGATTAAAGGAGATGTCCAGAGTCTGCATTACATGCATGTTGAATACATCAACAGACACCCTAATCACCCACAATTACACATATCACTGCCCTAAGCCTCTGTGTCCTGTATAACCTTTTTTCTCCTTTTTCTCCTTTTTTTCCTGGAAGCAGATGTGGTGGTAAAGACACATTCCAATATCCATTGTCATAAGTATGATATTTTGATACTGGCCTGAGGCTCACAAGTTTTAATGTGGTTTGGGCAGCACAGAACATATTTAGTAACTGATGCTTTTATTTTTGAAAAGGGTCATGTTCTGCAATCCCCTGGTTGCATCACTGCACCTGGCACATCTGTCCTGCCTTACTGTGACTTACAAGTTTTCTTAATTTGGTAGAAAGATCTTTTGGGCAAAGCAGCTGATTGGCCAAAAAATCAAGCCTCAACTCCAAGCTGCACAGATCTTACCGTTGAGCCCTGGGGGACTGTACTGAACGTGAGAGGCCAGCTGGTCGGCAAGGCTGGAGTAGCTCTCGCAGTGTAGTGTGATTAGCTCAGTCTAGCACTGTGCTCCCTGGGGATGGACTACCTTATCGATTACGGCACATTAAATAAATCAACCTCTGAGCGAATAGCAGCATCTCATTATCAAGTCAGATTTATGGTCTACATCAAGCTTTTGGCTCTCTAATATTTTTGAGAACAGAATGCTAAAACATACTGCTTATCAGAACTCACTTTATTTGACAAAAGGTCACCAATTCTGGCTATTTGTATGCGGATATTTATAATTAAAAGTCAAACTTCTCTAAATTCGTTTTAAAAATATGCTAGGTTACCAATATTGCTTCAATACTGAATATGTAATCTTAGAGAATTTAGTTAATAATTGTGTTTTGTTCAACATTTAACTGGCAAGAAGCATTATTTTAGTATTCTACATTCACTGAAGTCAGGAGACTTGGCAGCATTTTGTCCCCACTGGAGATCTGGCCAGGGGATTTGTGAGAGTCTTAGATCAAGTGGAAAGATTCATCTATTGAGATCGATCCATGTGAGGGGTAGATCAAGCCTCACATCATTACAAGATCCTGCAATTATACTGTACACTCTCCCGTCTGCTTTTGTCTCCCTATTCTATAGACGTGCATGAAACATTAGGGCATGAAATTATGTATTCTGTACATAATGTATGTAGTGTACTGTATGTCCAAAACTGTGGGTTTTTTTTTTCTTATTCGCTCACTGACATTCTTGTGCTTGCTCCATGCGCGGTCCCCCACCAAACTGTCAGGTTGCTGAAATATATTCACTCTCCTCTACAAGAGCTAGTTCCTAATGGGCTGACTGCATGCTGCAAAATGGTATGTGGTAGACAGGTACAGAATGCAAACTTGAGTGGTGTTGTCTTTTACACCAGAATAACGGTTCAGTCAGATGCAAAGGGTGGAAGGATAAGTCTGGAGACAGGATCTTCACAGCAGATGCATTTTATTTGTAGAAAGTTCTTCGGGTGGAAAAATATTCGAGTGTAGTCAGAGTTCTGTTTCGGTGTTGTCATGCAACTAGTCTCCCTTCCTGTCTAACTAAAAGTGTGAAAGCCTACCCAATACATAACTAGTTTTTAGGTCTTTTACAGTATGCAATAACATGTTCAGAGAGGCTTAGCACATAGTATGATAAAAGGGTCTTTACGTACATTCTATCCACTTACGGCGAGGCATATCAGGTCAGAACACCTTGGTACAGAATACACTCAGAAATAATAAGACTCAGCATAAAGAGAATGAAACAGATTTTATGCATTAGAGAAGGTCAGGGAAAATCAAATAATTCCACAGCAGTCAGCCACAAAATGTAAAAGCAAAGCAACCTAGAGAAAGGTTTTTCAGTACTTGTCCTTAGAGATCCCCAGAAATAAACATTTTGGTGTCTTCCCTGACCTGATCAGCTCATAACAAGCAGTTTATGAGGATGTGCAGCGCTAGGGTAGACCACAAGCAGGACTGGGAACAATAGTTTATAAGAATAACAGTAAAATCTATTCTGTGGCTCTGTATTTGATTTTGTATTTGATATATTCCCATTTTAGGCAAGAATACAACGTGTCAGATAAACTTACTTGATTGCCACAGGATGCTCCAGAGCAGAGCGCTCCTCAGTGAGACCAGGAGATTCCCAACGCGCTCCATCGTACGGCTACATTTAGCTCTCCATGCGCGCAGTCAGTGTTTCCTGGGGAACTTTTCTTCCACTGCCATTCTAGTGTTTCTAGCGTTTTAGTGTCGGATTTATTTTTTTCTTTGCGACTCCTTTTGTGTAGATTGCTTGTTATTGTTATTCAGTAAGATAAACAGTGAGCTATCCCTGTCCTTACCTGCACAATCACTTAAAGTAGCATCATGCACTCGCTATGTTATTAAGAGTGTGTGATCATCCTGCGTGCGTGCCAGTTAGGATACACATCCACAATTCTTCCATGCTGCTCCCTCCGATATCGTGATCCCAGCCCGCAACAGATGCCAGGTTGGAGCACCTGTTTACTGCTTAGACTTCAAGCCGACTTTTAGCTTTTATCCCAAACAGAGACTTAATTACCGACGCTGCTCCATGTTTGGTGAAAAGTTTTGTAGTGAGCGGCTTGTGCGGTTTTCCCCGCGCGCGCCTGCTCGTAGTTCGGTCCACACTCCTCAGCCTCCCGTCGCCCAGGCGACCATGCTCGCGCGCAATCTGTCCATCCGAAGTGACGTCAGAAAAAGGGGGCGGGAACCTAGCGTGAGGTTTACGGTCAATGCTGCTCACACACAAACACACACACACACACACACACACACACACACGCAGAGCTTGCATAAAATGTTAATAAATAAACCATCTTATTGTAACAGGCTTAATTATCTTTAAGGGTGGACTATGCGATATGGTAAAGGTAAACAACAATACATCAATATTAAATTAATTATTAAATGCAAGCATAAGCATAAAACGTGCTCAACATAATTCTTTGTCTTTTGATGTCAAGTTGTAGAATGGGGCTAGGGGTATTAATATGTGTATTAAAATTACAGTGAGGCTAATGAAAAAAAAAATGGTTTATTCATCTTCAGTAACTGCTTTATCCTGGTAGGAATACACCCTGGATGGGACAGCAGAGAAGGAACACTGTGTGTTTGCTTTACTGTAACTGAATGAGATGAACTGAATGGTGTTCCTTCAGAAATAAATCTCTAACTCTCTCTCTGGTCAGTGGTAGATGGCAGACATTCAACCTCTCATTTGTCAGAAAGGAGACACTGAGTTGAACTTGAGAATTTGAGTGGATCACTCTGCATAGAGCAAAGAGAGATGTTCGGAAAGCAGAAAACGTGCCAAATAATTAATTAGTTAAAAAAAAACAGGCTATAAGGCAAATATATAAAATGTTGCTCAGGGTGTTTAAACAGATTTGATTTACATATAAAAATAAATGTTAAAAAATGATATAGCTGTCTTTATGTAATGAGATGGTCTAGGTTGCTAGATGTGGTCAGGGATGAGGACTGAATTTCTATCCATGCAGCTGAAGTTGAAGTATGGACCTGGATTTTACCTTATAGTTCTATAGCACCATATCACAGCTAGAGGGCAGACACACTAAACTATATATATATATAAAATGAGATGAGATAAGACTTACATATAATAAGTATATATATATATATACATATACCAGCATGAAGAATTTTTAAACTCGAAATTCTGAATCCACTTGTCAACATATGATTCAAAAGGATAACATAGGATGTTAAGGCCATCTATTATATATAGGCAAGGCAAGCAACCGGGAAGGGGGGGGCAAAATCAAAGAGGAATGTGGAATGTGGAATCGCCTTGGTTTTACACAAGTGGGAAATGAGGACAGGGCTCCTTGTGCATATTTGTGAGTGATCAATTCCAGCTGGTTTAAAAAGCTACACTGATGAGCACAGAATTGTTTCTCATGTGGAGCCACAACCACATGAGTGCTGAAAGGTCAGTGAAGTGTCAGCAGTTCCAGTTTAAAGTGGGATTTACTGTCCTTATCTTTAACTTTCTATTATCACAGTTATGCCGCTGCTTTTATATACAGGATAAAACAGATCGTAGATGACTGGGGCGACTATGCATTATTATTATTATTATTATTATTATTATTATTATTATTATTATTATTTCAGCATAGTCCAGCCCAGAGATTGATTTGTAAGTCCTGGGCCCCTGGGCAGGAAACGTCCACACCGCATGAACCAAAGCATGTGGAGCACTGCCTGCCCCACTTAACACATGCAAAATAAAATGCATACATGACACATCCTTCACCAGAGTTTGAGTAGTCTCGGTGCTATACAGAAGGTGCTATTACCTTAGGCAACTGGCGACACACTTAGTGTGGCCTTATGGTTATCAGTGTTTTTATTAAAACGCTTATCAAGCTTTAGTCAAAAACAGTTAGGACTAAACTGACCAGTCATGGGTTACAAATTCAGACCTACAAACCAATAACACTTCTGAAATGATTTTAAATTCTGTGACGTTATATTCATTGGCAGAATGGCCTAATCATTCACTTCAATTGACTTTTGTCAGCAGTCACATCATCAATAAATACAAGAGAACCAGTTCCATTGGCAGCCATACATGCCCACTACCACCATGCTTCACTGATGAGGTGGTATGCTTAGGATCATGAGCAGTTCCTTTCCTTCTGCATAATCTTCTCTTCCCATCACTCTGGTACAAGTTGATCTTGGTCTCATCTGTCCATAGGATGTTGTTCCAGAACTGTGAAGGCT
>CM040993.1:6664201-6702272 GCA_022985145.1 Pangasius djambal | reverse complement strand
AACTGAAGACAGTTGCAGTAGAGGCCTGGCAGAGCATCACCAGGGATGAAACCCAGCGTCTGGTGATGTCTATGCGTTCCAGACTTCAGGCTGTAATTGACTGCAAAGGATTTGCAACCAAGTATTAAAAAAGTGAAAGTTTGATTAATGATTATTATTCTGTCCCATTACTTTTGGTCCCTTAACAAGTGGGAGGCACATATGCAAACTGTTGTAATTCCTACACCGTTCACCTGATTTGGATGTAAATACCCTCAAATTAAAGCTGACAGTCTGCAGTTAAAGCACATCTTGTTCGTTTCATTTGAAATCCATTGTGGTGGTGTATAGAGCAAAAAATGTTAGAATTGTGTCGATGTCCCAATATTTATGGACCTGACTGTATATATAAAACTCTGTCCAGCCAGAATATAAATTCCTTTCATGGCTTATAAGAAGACTTGTGCAGGGTTAGATTATTGTGCTAAAAATGGTGTATGTAAAATGCTACAAATTCTAGCTAGATGCACTTTCGATTACGTTTGCTCAGACACAAAGAGGCTGAGTGAGTGAGAAACAGGTCACTGCGGTTTCTTTGTGGAGGATAAAGGAGGCAGCATTTAAGTGACCAAAAGTTTTTTTCTTCTGCTTTCCATAGTTAATTCCCCACTGAAGCTGTAGATAATTATCAAAATAGGTATGACAATAGTTGCATTAAAATCTTTTTGACCTGAATTATTTTATTTATTTATGCACAATTTAGAAATTGCTGTGGCTTGCATGATGCTATCATGGGTTAATGACTGCAACAAGCATTTCTGTATCACCTTAAACTCTTTAAATTAGTCAGTTTCTACTATGAATTATTTAGTAAATACTCAGGAACTTAAAAAAAAAAGGTATGTATTTAAGACAAATGAGCAGTCTAGAACTGCCAACAGCTCCTGGAAGTTTCAGGGATTACATTTTTTATTTAAAAAGGTCTGTTGTGACATTTAATGCATTTCTTAATTCCGATTTCGTATTTGCAGTTAATTTGAAAAATAAAAAGAAAAAGCTGTGAAGACTGAGGTTAAATTAACACTTTATTCTGTACAGATTAATATGCCTAAATTAGCTAAATAAGGTCCCAAAGCGTGTAAATATGCATAAGTATGCATGTAAGTATGCATACCCTACAGGGCATCCAAGCACTTTTATCCTTCAACTATGCACACACACATTCTGCACACAGCCCAATTACAGCTGGCGAACATAAATCATACTTTACACAGTGTTTCGTTATGATTAACTGAGAGGAATTAAACAATTGTGATAACACCCTTCTGCTTTGGCTCCCAGATGAGACTCCATTTGTTTTTCTATGACCTCACTGTCAGTTCTCTTTTTCTCCTCCCAGCACACATATATCTGCGCTGACTGAGGGGCCCATGCTATCCACTCTCCAGCTGTACCCTAGCACCAAGAAAGTAATAACACTTAGCTAGCTGCCTGGAATTCAAAAACAATTGTACTAGATGTCACTATTCTGCCAAGATTTTTTCTTTTTTATGTAGACCATTTTAATTCACAAATTTAAAACTTGTGCAAAACTCTGAACTTTTTAACTTAGAGTATAATTAAGTGATTTTCTGATTATTTAATTATCCCACCTTTGAAAATCATTTAAATATTAAATTATCCTCTTAATTCCTTTTGTCTTCATGCCATTTGAGGGTGTTACATTCCACAAACATGATAGTCTTCCCCTTATGGGGTTTATGTCCTTTTTAGTTTTAAGCTCTTTCTCAGCTGCTCTGCTATCTGGAGGTGAAGGGTCCGTGAGGAGGTCTCCAGTTGATTGGCGAGGTCTGTTGTAGCACGCAGCATCCCTTCAAAGGTCAAAGACTCTTCGCCGATTCTTATGGAGAGACACAAAGCAGAGGTCTCAGAGTTTTTTAAATTATGTTTAAAGATGGGAAGGCATGCGCAGACATAATCCAACATGGTCTGAAACAGCTTTAAATTTAGAGGCCTGCAAAGGGCTAAACCCACATTCCTTCCAACTGTTAATGCAGATGATGGAAAACCCAGAGAGCAGAGACAAGGCAAATCTGCACAGGCTGGTCTGGGCTTTTTTGTTATAGTCATTGTACCTGTAAGCTAATACATGTATAGATTTATACCATATATGGAAGTAATAACAGCTGTGTGTGGCTGTCTTCACACAAAACACTCTACAAGTCTACAGCTGTAACTCCTTTACTATTGCCAATCTAAAACTGAATCAAAGAAAATAGAGCTTACATATCCTGTGAGATATAAACTGTAAAATTAAAAATAAAATATCATATTTTGAAACAAATTGTTAATTGAATGTCAATTGAACCCTAATGTGTTAAAAAAAACAGCAATGAATTCATGTTCCTAAGTGTTTTTACGTTCTTGCCCATTAAAGGGTTAACTTTTCCCTGAAATCCTTTAAAGATAGAAATTATATAAATTGAATTCAGTTCACTCCTCCTAAGAGAAAGCATTCAGCCACAATTGTGGAGGTATTTTAAACCTTTCATCGGTAACAAATTTTTTAGTGATGAATTATTTGCTCTTCTATGCTGTGACCAGACCTTTCTGCTTATGGTGAACTATCAGGAGTTTTCAAGACCACAACCATGTACACATAGTACTGGTACTTTATAATTATTAGACCGGTTCTACTTACTTCTGAATTCCAGCAAGGTCAGCGCCTTCTAACTGGTTCTCCAACTCCTCAGTTGCCTTTTTCAACACTCCCACACAACTTGCATGATTCTCCTTGATCGCAACAATATTTTCTTGAATGATCTCTTGATAGCTCTGATCTCCCATTTCTGCTCCAACAAACTGGATCAGATTCTCCATCACTGCCTGATTCCCATGCTGGAGGGCTTTCAAATAAGCCATCTCCTCCTTGGCCACTTGTAATCGCCTGGACATAGCCTGACTGGTGTGGAAATTGACTGAGCAGCCATCAGCTTTGCTGTCTGGAATGACTTGAAAAAGCGGCTTGGTCCAGTCTGTGCTCCCAGGGTTGGCTGGATCATTATAGACTGTGTTTGGAATAGGAGTCGCAGTAGTGGTGAACAAAAGCTCTGGCATATTGCCTGATCCCCAGTCACCTCCATCACCACTCTGGCAGTGACCTAGTATCAGTGTGGCTATGAATAGCAATGCACACAGCGTCCAGCGCTGCTCCATTCTGGCCTAGGAAAGAGAATTGGTTTACTATGGTGACCTTTCAAACCTGTAAAGAGTTATAAATGAGACTACAACAGCTGAGAGATGTAAGAGCTTTTCAAGCTTGTCAGCTATGACCAGGGTATTCTTAAAAAATAAGGTGTTTTTGCCAAGACATGACCTCAGCAACAAAATATATAGTGGGTTAATAAATTATATTTGACCTCAAGCTCCACAGAGACCATTAGCTTTCTAAATCTGGCCTGGAAGAAACCACAATTGGAGCAAACATCTGAAACGTAAGCTTATCAGAAGCTCATATGCATTGCTTCATTAATATGCATTATCGTAAATATTTTTACAGTTTAATCCTTTATATATAAACACTTTGAGACTCTTTACTCAAAATAAGAAAAAAGAATGATGATACGAAAAAAAAAAAAAAGATACAAAATGAATGACAATTTCTACGCTCAGAAGGTACAGACAAGCCACTGAATCTTAAAGAGGACCTCATTTCATGTGAATTTTGTAGCTTGTATTTTGACTTTGGTGTTGTAAGAGATCAGCGCTACGTTCAGTGTTGTATCTGCCAGCTGTGCATTCTCTGCTAAAGTGGTATTTTGGAACATGTGGTGGGAATTTCACTTTCACAATTTCAGATTTTATGTGCTCTGAGCACAGTTTTATATGTCCTGGTTCTGAGGTCTAGTGTGTGAAAACATTGAGAAGGGCAGACTGTTTACGAACTCCGCCAATGTATAGGGAGAAATGTGGGATTACTTTCAGGGAAAGACTCCATGAACACATCTTGAGGAGAACTGTGCAGGTAATCTTTCAACAAAAAGTCAATTTTCTTGGTTTTACAAGGTGGGTTAGGGGTACAAATAAATAAATGAATAAATAAATAAATAAATAACCTAGGATTTACAGATAACATTTTAATGCTTCTGCAAATCCTGCCCACAAAGCCCCGATCCATGTTTTTGCCTCAGATTTGTCTGTAGTGACATTAAGCAGTTCACATCACAGGGATGATCTTTCAAATTTTGATAATTACATGTCAGTATGCTCAAGATTTACTTCACTTGATTTAAAAAAAAAAAATGAATATGCATTTTGATGATTTATAGCAAGTGCCTCCAGTAATGTTTTGGTGAAGTGTAGGGTCATGCGAAGCAGCGACGCTACTAAATTAGGATTTTAGGAAGAACCTCTTCATCACCTTTTCATCTTAATCACTTCGTTTCCTATATCTCCTCACTTTACACGCTCCTCCATGAATGACCTCTCTACTCTTGAATGTTTCAAAACTCATCAACATAGGGTAACTTGTCTGAAATGTGATAGCTGTCTGTGAGTGAGGGAAAGTCACAGTCAGCAGCTCTCTTTCATGCCAGTGTTGGAATTTGTAGGCTTATGCTGTTTAAAAAAAAAACAACACTTCTTCTGCAATTCTTCTTCTGAACTCTTCTGCAATTCCAATGAAATTTCTTATGTACTTAGTCTTGCTTATTTTAATAGCATAACATATCTAGGTTACAGTGGAATCCACTTTGTACACTAGTTGATTTACATGTCATAAGAAAATATTTAAAGCCATAAACCAGAATTCCAAACTTGCACATATAAAAATCTGTGCAAGCTGCGTTTCCTGTTCTGTTTCTAATTATTAGGAAAAGTGACGTCAGTTGAGTTGAGCGTGCAGAGGAAGTGACAGTAAATGCACGCTTTTGAGCATCCCCCATGCAAAACCCTATAGACTCCTATAGCCACTAAAGCGACTGGTTGTTCATATCTGTTAATTGATGTGTGGGCTTTAGAAGGCAGGTCATGCCAGTTACACAGCAGACTGACTTCATCAGTAATGAACCCATTTTCTGACCATAAGGATATCACAGCTAAATAATGAACTGTTTCATAAAAAACACTGCGTAGTTTGAACTGAAGTCTTGCATTAAAATGAAATAGTGAGACAGTGATTCTGGGGAATGCGTTTTGAACAGCACCAGATTAGTGGAAATGCATTAAGATCTTAAGAGAAACACAATGCAGTTTCAGTGTTTAACATTTAACTTAGCCATTATGTTAAATAGCATTGCAAATATGGACTGGTGGACATATAGACATGTTCCAAATCCACACAAAGTGTGTGTCACATGCAGACTGCTCATGTTAGCCCATTTTGAAACAGACAATGGCTAAAAAGTCTGGATGCAACTGACTGTTCAGTTTCTGCTACATCATAGTTCTTCTGGAAGCTTCAAATGTCTCATATAATAGAAAGGAAAATAAGGTATTTAATTGGGGGCACAAAAGACTTCTCCTTCTGACCTTTAGATTTCCATAGGTTCTGTTTAGTCTGCCAGTGCATTGTGCTATTTAAGGAAATAAATGCCAATGCAGTTTTATAAAGTGGTTAATAAAACATAAATGCGGTATGAATCTATACAAATAGAAGCCCACTATTAACCTCAAGTGTTCACAGAAAATTGTGCCACAACTTCTTTCCTGGAATGGTGAAGGGAAAACTAATCAGCATGTTCCATACTGAATGCCAAAGATACAGCTGGGTGCAAAAGATGTCATACCCCATGATCAAAACTATAAAACCACATATAACAATATGGCCAAATAGTGTGCTAATGGTTAGTTTTACCTACCTAGAATTCTTTCCTAATTGAAAAATAGAGACACATTTGTCCTTTTTTCATTCAGAGACAGACTGAATGCAAACTTTGTAGTCATAGTCAACAGCATTATTAGTCAATAGTCATTTTTGACATTTGTTCTCTTTCACTTAATGCATTTTTCTGGCTCATATTCTTCTGAGTAAACTATTCCCCAAGAGAATCTATTGTTATTTCAGTCCATTTCTGGAGGACCTTTAAGGCTGTCTAGCCTGCCCAAGTAATGTACTGACTTAAGCTTTATACACACCTTACAGCTATTAATAAATTTTACATGAGGGATCGGGTCTGTTTCTTATAACTATTCACAAGTGCTGCATGACAATAAGATTCAAGTTGTCTACAAAGCAAGCTTTCAGACTGCCTATAAACAGAGAATAAACAGAGGATAACCATAACATTATTCAAGAATAAACAAGTTTTTTCCATTGTAACTGAAAGACAAAACCTGTAGAAATATAAAGAGATATCATTTTCAAGTAATGCTTCATTTTTCTTCTTCTTCTTCTTCTTCTTCTTCTTCTTCTTCTTCTTCTTCTTCTTCTCATGTAACTCAGAAAACAAAAAACCTCAAGAACAAGAACAAAAGTTAACAGACTTACCCAATTTCGGCCTACAAGACCAGATTCTTCAGGGGCTGAAAGGTAGCACAGAAAAAAAATCAATCCATCAGTGACTTCATTGCTCTTGGAAGCTCAAAAGTCTTTAACCCTGTCTGGTAACTACTTTTTGGTAACTACTATTGCAGTCGAGAGAGGAAGACAGTATAAAAGAGGGAGACAGAAAAGTGCAGAAGGAAGGGGGGTGTGTGTTAATCTAGTACACATCTGTGCTGAGCTTTCAGACAGAGAGAGAAAGTTAGTGGACCAAGTAAAGCCTTCTTATGGCTCCTCTCATTTTTAAACTGCTTGTTTTAGTCAGACTGCTCAAAATGTGACTGGTTAATAGAATAAAATAAAATAAAATAAAATAATAATATGGAGTTCTCTAGCTTAATAAGGTGCAACTATTTTTTAGGTTCTGTTTTCTTGAAGGTCATCAGATATGATTAAAATGGAAATGACATGGTACTTCACAAAAACAATTATAGCAAGCGTTGCAGGTATGTGTATATAGATAGTTGTTAATGCCAGACCATGGCAAAGTTAATCCTATAAAGAGCTGTGCCCTGCATTTATTGCATTTATAAATGTGTTGTAATCGCCAGGTAACAACCATATTTTCAGTTGCTACAGTTTACATCCAACCTTCAGTAGGGCTTTGGGAGAAAGCCTGAGACTCATCAGCTCAGAGCTAGAGCAGGAACTGCACTGTGCTGCTTTATTGCACCTGTCATTAATGATGAGTCCATTCTGAAGGGAGAGAGACATAAAACCGACAAGGAAAAAGCACCTCTCCATCATGTTGTGAAATGCAACATGTGGTGCTGTTCATAACATGTGCCTGCTACAAGAAGAGCCAAGATCCATAATTTTATTCTGCACATGTGTGCAAGCCATCAAGTATATCAGACAAGATGATGAAGGTAAATGATTTATTGTGTTTAGATTCTTAGCATGGTTTCCCTTCTTCTTTTTCTTTTTCCTTTCTTCTTCTTTCAGCTTAATACATTTTGCTTTTACCTTTACCTTTTACATTTACCTTTTTTTTCTATCGTGACATAGAATCATCGCAGGATTAAATCCAACCAAATAATAAGCCAGGAAATTTAATAGGCTGCACTATTTCTGCCAATACTTTTAAGCATTTTATTACATTTAATAGATCTACATCTATCCAAAGAGCTCCATACAAGGTAGCGAAGATATACATACTGTATGCATATGTACAAATTGAATCCCTGTCATACTGAATGCACAGATTAGTTCACAGACAATGATTGAGAACACAGATGGACTGGTTGTATGTTTTTCATCTTTTGTGTAATAAATGTCAGTATTATAAACATTTAAATGCCACCCATTCTTCGGCAGGAAACAAGAAATTCGTTCAATAAAAATAAAAAATATGTATAAAAAAGGCATGGTCTTCACAAAAGCAACTCTGGTAATTACACTTGGTGGCACGAAAGCAATCCACACTTGAGAGTATCAGCATTTAGGAACAAATAGGCTATGAACAATAAAGACTCACTAATTAATTAAAAACATCAAAAGTTGTGCGAATTTGTGAATAGCGGCTGAATTCCAAAGGCTTTACAGTTCTCCTCCTCGTATTCAGCCATGCAAAGTGAGGCATGTCTGAAAAAGCTGCACCCCTACAGTAATAGCACCAAACTCAATGTCCACTGGAAATGTTATAAACCTAAACCTTTAGTAATTCAGTTAGTAGTACAGTAGTACAGGAGTGGCATAAATAGTGTACTACCACAAAACTATTTTGTAAGAAATGGGACAAGCTTTTAAGATTTTGATTGAAATTAGGGGGGGAAAAAAACTGTTTTGTCTCTGTGTTTGTGGAAGAGGGAGTCTCAACAACAACTGGAATTTTGGACCAAAGTGAGCTGGAAAACATGCCTGTGCGGCTGGATTTTAAATGGCACCATAACTACCCTTCCAAAGAAAGTTCTTACAGAGACAAAAGAACATATTTAATCACGAGTCATTGTTTATTAATTAAATCATGACTATTTTTGCTTTCTCTTCATTTGCGAAGTATGGTTTTATGCACTTTTACCAAAAAACTTACATTTTACTACTTAAACTTTTATTTAGACCTTCAAAGTACTCGTTTCAAACCTTTGGCAGTCTCTTCCTCTCTCATCTAGCTAGTGACTTTATGCTATATGTTAATCAGATGGGCTCTCGCACCTTTTATTTTCTTTCAGTTTAAAGCGTTCAAGCAATTACATCAGTGTAGAAAAGACTATCAAGAATCGTGCCAAATTTTCATCTGCTGTGACCTTCTCATGTCACTCAATGCAGCTATATAGCTATAGCTGTTTGTATGCATCTGAATATGGATAAGCCACAAGACTGCAGGGTGGAACTTGAGGACGAGTGCCCCAGCCCTTACTCAGTAAAATGTTTCAATATACAGGCGCAAACACTCATAAAATGAGGCATCTCCTTTGCCTCTAGAAATCCTGAACTCCATCTAATTTAAAAAGCAAGTTGAGGTAAGTTTCACTAATTTGCTATATTTAACTAATATTAGTCAGCTAGAGACTGAATGAGGTTTTCAGATAAAATGGCATACACAGTTGCTTATAACAATTTTGGATAAGTAACAAAAGTTACTGTTCACACGAAAACATGACAATTTCATCAGTTAAAAACATTTACTTAATAATTTACTAAATTTACATTGAATTTTATTCAGGTTTTTTGTTCGCTTTCACTTGAGTATATTTTGGTTTAGACAATTCCACTTTTAACTGAGTAAGATTTTGACACATTGTCTACACTTAAGTATAATTTCTCAGTACTTTTGTTTTACCTCCGTTCAGCTGCAATACATTTAGGTATATGTATCACTCATAAAAAAAAACTCAAGGCTTAATTATAAACAGACAACTAGCCAGGACTGTACTCTCACCTTGGCTGCACAAAAATTTGCTGTGGGTCAGCAATGTTCCCTGCACACATTAGTTAGTGTCACTTTCAAAGTCAGAGGGCTAGAAAGTTAGCATCCTCAGCACACACCTTTTGTGTGGGTGCTTTTAAAGTAGCCAGTGAGATATATTGAGGTGTGTGTGTGTATATATATACACATATATATACACACACACACACTATGTATTACCCAACACATTATCACATCTCAAAAGTGGCAAGAACAACTTCAGAGCCAAATGGACTACCTTCAGTGTTTGATGTTTTCTGACCTTACAATGCAGGCTAATTCCCAGTTCTGGAATACCCAAAGCTCCAGCAAATGCGTCTGCAGTATCAGTCCTAGCATCCATAATAATAATAGATGCTGGAACCGTACATATACAGAAAGCAGTGATGGCTAGAAAAATGCAGGACAGTAATGCTAATGAGGGAAAACTGATTCGGGGCTAACAGACAGTATGGAAGCCCATAGTATTCTATAGAAAATGCTTGCAATAAAGCACACTCATTGGGGTAGAAATGAAAAAGAGGAGATTATCCCTAGCTGTTACAAATTTAAAGCAAAAAGATGAATAGTTAAATGCAGGCTGAAGATTGAAGCTTGGGAAAAATAAAGAAGTATGCTAAAAGTACGCTAATCATGCACCACTCCACTGCACATAGTACTAAACTTCATAAATCTCTGGAGATTAAATGGGTAGAAAGACCAGGTTTGTAAGACAGGTCACCTACAACTCCAACCATGGACTGTTAAGTTGCTAGCTCCATATCATGTTCAGGTAGTCTGCATGAGTCAAGAAGGAGAAATGGAAAGATGGCTGTAGGCAGTGGTATTTATTGCAGATATATATTGCAAATTATTGCATTACATGACTTTGATCCTGGTGTGCACACGATCAAAGAGGTTTCCAGATTTTTCGCTCCTCGCCTAGCAGTTAGACAGTTAAATGCAGACTCTTAAGACTGACGCTGAAGGAAAGTATGCTAATTATATCCCACTCCATTGCACACAGTGCTAAACTTCATAAATCTAGGGAGATTAAATAGCATGAATAGCTGCCGATCTCATGTATGTGGCTTTTATCACCTTTTTCTTCCTTTCATCTTCTTTATATCCCTGTTCTCTTGACTCTCACCTCGTGAAAGTTCATTTTGTGAGTACTTTATATCCTTCTTTATAATGCTGCCTGTGTGATCTATTTAATTTTTCTGCAACTTGTCTTCAATACCAAGAAAACTCCTAATTAGGAGGTGAGAGAGATACAATATCTTAAAGTAGATATTATTTCAGATTGAGTGGTTTGGCAATTGTGCCAAAGGTTCAGATATAAATGTACATCGTCTTTTGGCTTTATTTATGATGGTTTAAGATGAGAGAGAAACCAATTAGCTGGTACTGTATAGAGCCAATCCATTAAATGCACTCTGAGTTCTCATATCTGCCTCCGTAGATGATTAATTGTTCCAAAGAGCTTTGCTGACAGCTTGCTGAGCTGTATAACTTAGTTGTGAAACAGATGCATATGATGGAAGAAGGAATGAGCTACTGGCTATGTAGGATCAAAAATTTACACTCATTCTTTTGGTGAGTTATCACTTCCAGTAGCGTAGGGAGGGAAGATGGTGTATTTTATGTTGTTAGAAGGGTGACAAATGCTTTATTACACTATGAATCTAGTGAAGTGGTTAAACTCTGTCATTCTTCTCCCCAAGGTTAACAGCCTCCCTTTGGCCTACAGAAAAACCATCTTCAAAAACACATTGTATGAGATACTGAATTGCTTGGTTTCGACATGGGAACCATGTGTGAATACAGTACACTAAGATCAGCAGTACAACACACAACTAGCCCATACCAGCATATAAGACAAGGGTAGGTAAGGTATTTACTTAAATCTCTCTCTCTCTCTCTCTCTCTCTCTCTCTTTATATATATATATATATATATATATATATATATATATATATATATATATATATATATATATAGTAACAAGAAACAAAACTCATCATTAAATCAATGTGTAATCAAGTTGTTACTAGCTATGTTACCAGGTATGTAAAATTATAGAAACCATGAACCAACACAATGAGAATAGTGATGGAATTAAACCTATAAGGCAAGTGGAAGGCTGCTTGGTATTAAAACATTTACGGGTAATGCCATGGTAGCCCTCCTGCCCAGCTGTTCAGCTGTAACAATGTCACTGTGTTTCTGTCTCATTGGATATGAGCTAACATAAGTGCGTCTGAAAACCCAGAGGGACAGCTGCACTTATACAGTGACCGATGTATAAATGTCTCTCTACACTGGTGCCTGAAAAATTGCAGTCAGTGGAATGAAAATGAGGTTTTCTTCAAAATGATAAAAACAAAGCAGTACTGGTCTTAAATGATAATTGCAGACATTTTAACCCTTGTGTGTCCAATCAGCATTGACCCTTAAATTTATACTTCATCTCATTAGTGACTCATCACTTACAATCTCATCCATTTTTTTTTTCAGTTAGTCCCTTAGCTCTATCGTACTCCTGGACCTTTGTTTGAACACTGAAATGCCAAAAAAATGTATTTGTTTATTTTGTTATATAATTAATTTGAATATTAACACTATACAAATAGTTTTGAACAGCATTCTGTAATGTACATCTAAAAATGTGGTTTATTTTATTTTATTATTTTCAATCAGTTCAGACAGTTTTACACTATTAAGTAGTAAATCACTTCATGTTGCATATATTGTATGTGCTGGGTTGTTAGTGTCTCAAACTGAGCTGAGCTGACAGTGACAAAATGTCGTTGCTCCTCTTTTGGCTTTTTTTAGTATTTGATTTGGCACAGTTATTACGCCAGATGCCCTTCCTGATGCAACCCTCCCCAAACTGCTGCACACAACCCCAGTGGCTGGGGTCGGTTCTCTGGCCAGGAATTGGGCCGTAGCGGTGAGAGCGCTGTGGCCTAACCACTAGTCCTCCAGGGACCCAGCTGACAGTGACAAAATAACAGGTGCAATTTTGGATAGTCATCTTATTACCTTTATGTGGTCTGTATCAGGCATTACTGAAGTGCACTTCCTATATACAGTGTTAAGGGCTTTGCACAGGACAATGCTGCCTACTGATCTATCTCATGTTTCTATAAAACTAGCTGATGAAAGAAAGATGCTCAGAGTCAAAAGGCCAACCTCTGTGAACATATCATATGTGAACGGACGTGATTGCGTGGTAATATAATACACACCTTTACGCCTCTGGACTATCAGGAATTGCCCTTGATAATAGCTCAGCTACAGACAAAGGTATCCTATTTTGTATTGCAAACATGTAAAGTGACTGTCTGGGGGGGGGAAAGGCAACATCTTATGTAATTCTTATGAGTTTTGAAAGTTTTCATGAAATAAACATGTTAGGAAACACCAGTAATAAGGTAAAACTATTTTATTCACATAATATCCTACCACATGGACAACATTTAGAAAATAAATCTCTTAATATGCCCTTTTAGCGCTCCCTTTTTTTCCCTCAGCCATAAATGATAAAAACAAATGCCTTAACATGTTGGCTAAAAAGGCACACTTTCAACATTAGATTCATTATCCATTTTTGTTGCTGAACATAATACAAACACTAAATTACAGGATAAACTTAAAACTACAGACAATTTACTGCAATGTAAAATACGACACATTTCAGATACATAATGATGTTTTAAATGACGAAGTGATAGCTTTTACCGTAAATATGGTTCACAGCTTATGGTCTTCTGACCTCTCTTCCATGTATTTCTGCTAACTTTTGACACTGTGAAATTAATAAAACAATAAAGGTTTTTGCAGAAGAGTTCTGGGATCTGGAGAGTGTGATGGTGTTTGATTGGCTGAGGTTAATTAGTAGCGTTTAGGTGAGGTCTGAATCCCTCTCAGCCACCACTCCGGGAGATTGCTGGCCTAATGGCTGAAAGAGGAGGCTCTGCACCTTGGACACACTCGAGCTCCATTACGCTGATTGTTGGCCCCACATTTATGCTGGCAAGCATTACACAGTGTCCTCTCATTTACCTTACTGCTTTCTATGTGCTCTGTACCAGCATCCAAATAAAAGGACAACAGAGTTATTTTGTCAGGTTTACCAGTAACACTTTGCAATTAGTCATGTTTAATGTGTAATACAGTACTAAGAATTACTAAATCATTAAATAATGTCTATTAACCATTACCTAATTACAGAAATGATAACTAGCATATTATTTTCTGTATTACTTATTATTCTGTATTACTAACCATTGGAAGTGTTAATATGGGTGCATTAATAAACATTCATTAATAGTACTAATAGTAATACGCCTTACTAAAACATTAATAAATAATTCTATTAATTATTAAAGTAATTGATGTCTATGATATTTACAAAACTAAATAAAAGAATTAAATAACCATTTAAGTTTAAATAACCATTTAAAGCATGTTTTTAAGTACGATAACCAAAAAACACTTCATAAATGTTACTTACACTTGATTACCCATTATATAATTATCAGAGTAAGTGCCCACTTATGTGCCCATAGAGTGATTAGTAATTAGTAAGCAATTATTATTAATAAATGCTTAGCAATCACTCACATCCATTTATGACGTGTTCACTAAGGGTTACATGACTATTCGTTTTAATTTACAAATAATTCAAGAATTCATTCATTTTAGTTGCCCAATAGCTCAGAAAAGTAGCTAGTCATCTTTACTATGGTTCAAGCAAAAACTGATTCAGGACAAGGACAGGATTTGTTAACCTGGCAACAAATTACATTACCAGCTTCAGTGCTTCTTTTGGCTACACTGGTGTAAATATCGATTTACCCATTCATTCATTCATTCATTCACTCCTCCATTTCATCATTTCTTCATTCTTTCTTTCATTCATATTTAGTCTGCTTTATCCTGCTCAATGTCACTGTAGTTGGAATGACTTATTTGATCATATTTATGGTAGTACTATGTTCATTATTAAATATTTTGTTTAATAAAATAAAAGAAAAGAAAATATTACTACTAGAGTCAACATTCTTGTTATATTGTTTTACAGCATTCACATAATTTTTCCATGATCTGTTGACATCTAAGTTTATTTTATAGCTCTTGACCAATGATTGCAATTTTAATTAACTGCACCTCAGGGTCTTATGTTTTGTGCCCAGATATCACAACCTCATTATAAGCCTACTAATAGAAAGTGTCAAATTATACGGTATGGAGAAATGCTAAATGATACAATAAATGTAAAACCTTGAATAAGAATTGAAAAGAATGAGACTATTGTTTGTATGTTCACCCTGGGAAGGCTGATGAGACAATCTATTGCAAACAGAGCTTCATCGTTGGGTTCGTTCATGTTCAGGCAATCCTTTTTAACAGCAGACACCAGAGAGGTGGATTAATAGTGTAAAATCAGTATCTCTTGGGGTCTGAGCCATTGTGTCTGGTTCAGATCTGGGGTATTACTTATGCAACAGTTTGTGTGATTGCACCCTGCTGACAAAACAGCCAGAAAAGGATGGTATGTGTTCCACATAATGCAATAATTTTTAACTGTTATACCTCTCATTCAAGCAAGTAAGATAATCTCTATTTCCACCCCCACACAACAAAATCCCAAGTGTTGAATTAACACCTACAGTGTTTATATGTCTAATTGGATGCAAATATAACACTCTAGGTGTAAATTCAACACTTGGCATTTTGCTGTGAACTTATGAGGCAGCAATTTAAAATGTTTTGCCCTGAAGATGGATAGGGAAGGTCCTGTCTGTTATCAAATAGCTTTGTGGATTGTGGTCAATCTTTAAAATTTGTGGGTCAGTTGAGTGATAGAGGGCTATAGTCTGATACTCTATTACAGTAAATATGCTTTAGCTGCGATGGACACCCAACTGTGTATATGTCTATTACACCTATTTTTAATAATGCAGTAATGTTGACACTGACAAATGAGTTTTAGATCAAGCTTAATCAAACAATGACAGCTTCGCTGACAATTTATAACACAGTGTGAATGTACAGAAACCAACCCAAAGCTTTTCTTTGATTTTTCTAATGGCTACATGGAGACATTTGAGCTGCCCTCTCAATTCATCCTCATCACCACAAGTGACATTCTGTCCACATTTTATCACCTCTGCCAGGGAGAACATTAAAGAATGTGATATGATTTATTCCTTAGGTTTTGACCAAAAAAATGTGTTCCTCTGTTTCTGTTGGTGAAGCTCATATCATTAATGAAATAAAAGAAAATGAGAGTGTCACACTGAGCATAAATCTTCACGTGGCCACCATAAATGTCATTTTAAGAAGCTTTAAAATTAGATGAGAGAGTGGTTTGCAGTGCTAAGCGATATGTTGAATTAAACTCTGCATGAGTGTTTGGCCAACCATTTGTACATGTAATGGGATGGTTAGGCAGGGTGCAAGTGTGTACCTGTGCATGTTTGTCAAAGGCATTCAAGTTATTATAGCTATTCCAGGCAAACATAAGCAGGTGTATACAAACTACACATATCTATAGTTAAGGACCAGGTAAATAGGCAGGCCTGCAAGGTCTAAGCCACAAAAATGACATGCACAAAACAAACAAGCCTATTTGCCATTGGCACCCTCCACAGGATTGCACGGCAAGACAGGGTCCAAAGAAGGGTACATGAAGCCATTCAGCAGGTATGGGAACTCACAGGCTTGTGGGTCAGCACAAAGCAGCCTAGAGAATACAAGATCACATTTCAGGAACCTTTCCATTACAAAAATATATGACAATATGTTAATACACAATATATTGGATTGCATAATATATCAATAACATAATAAAGAATAATTTACAATATATAGCAGACCCAGGTCAACCCAGACTTCTCTCTCCCCAGTCAGATTCCACACACATTTTTGACTCTCCAGAAATCAAGAATGTCTATACACTCATTATACTCATGGGGACGGGATTGTACATAGTAGAGACCCAGAAACCCTATACCCATGCAGCACCTCGCACAACAAATGTTGAGGCACACAGTTATAGGCATTCCCCAAATCCAAAAAAAAAAACATGTAAACTAGATTATCATACAACCATGACCTTTTGCAAGACTGTGTCAATTGTTCCATGGCTTCTGCTGAATGCTTTTGCTGAAGCATTCCTGAAGCTGTCTTGCCAATTGTCTTCACCAAAGTGTTCAAAACATATGGCATCATGTCAGATGGTACAATTACAAAATCCATCATTGACCTTTAGCCCAAGGTGCTCTGGTACCAAGTACTCTTATGAAGAACGTTGTGTTCAAACAAAATGTTTATTATTGAAAATACATGGCTTGCAATGAAGTCAAACAAATACAAAATCCATAATTGACCTTTGGCCCAAGGCCTACCTGTGATTCAAAAGGCAACCCTTTTGCCCACTGCAACCAACTCCAACTGCAAAGCCCTCAGCCAGAACCTGCATGTATCCCCAAACATGCCTGAGACCTATCTTCTATGAGAATTCCTGTGAGTAGGAGAGAGACCACCTCAAATCAAGAGGTACCAGAGCCCTTATTGTGTCTGAATGTAATGCTGAATATATCCAGTCCATACCTTTCTATCTTACACACTAACAATCTTTCTCTACCAGCAAAGTAACATTCAAAGTTCCCAAAGCCAGTTTCTATTGCATAAAATGTAGTCTGTCTAAGACTGTCCATTGTATTCTTTATGCCCATTTGACACCCATTTTTCATCATGCAGGCGGCTTTAGGATGAGCTTGACTGGGTTACACAAGTGGCTCAGTCATCAGGCATTTGCCTGTGGATACCAACCACAGGCCTCTCTCTAAGGGTGTGTCCTAGGAACCCTAATCTGATCATGGTATACCGAGCCTTTTTAATTGCTGGGTTTCTAAAGTTTTGCATCATATAAAAAAGTCTCATATAATCTGTTGCACATACAGCATATTTCTGGATAAACATTGCAAGGATATGGCGAAACCATGCAGGTAGATGGAAAAACCTTTTCCATGGGAGCCAGTGTTGGACTGACTGGCAGCCTTGGTGCCAGACATACATAGACCCTCCTACATAAATCCAACAAATTTGTCACTTCTGGGGACTGCCAACCTCTAATTAGGAGAGCAGCAAACCCCTTTTCATACTCAGCCAAAGGTACCATTTAATGTCCAGGCTCTGCCCACTCACACATTTCACCAGCAGGAACTCAGTGGAAGCCACAGAACTAGCGAGCTTTACAGAAGCTTTCAGATCAACTACAGACACTGGGTCAGCACTTCACAAAAAACACATCCCATTGAATCTCATGCTTCATATGTTGAAGACGTGAAAATTGGCATACATTTTTTTCTGTTTTAATATTTTGTCTGATACTTATGGTGGATATAGAAAAAAAAAGTCTACACATCCCTGTTAAACTTGCAGGTTTTGTGAGGTAAAAGATGAAAGATAAATCATGTCAAATCTTTTTCCACCAATAATGTGATATAGCAACCAACAAATCCCATGTGAAAAACAAAAAGAAAGGTTTCAGTGGAAAAAACAGACAATAAACTGGTTGCATAAGTGTGCACCACCTTTGATAAAGGGGCATGTGACTGTGTTCAGAATTAACCACATTTTTATAACAAAGTGTGCATTAACAAAGTATTTTATAGTATAAGGAGTGTACACACATATGCAACTAGGTTATTGTAAGTATTTTTATTCCTTAAAACATTAATTTCTACTTGTATTTCCCTTGAAGTTTGTTGTTTGCTATGTTAAATTAAGGGTGGAAAAAATTCTGACATGAATTATCACAAAAACCTGCAATTTTGTACCACTGTACCTCACACAGAGCTACAGATTACAGAGGATGGTCCATAGCTACTTGAATATTTTTAAGTTCATTTACTTTACTGACCAATAAAAAACATATGCACAGTAATCTATTATAAACAGATAGTTTTATGACATATTCACCTTTTCTATTGACTATTTTAATGTAAACAAAAGTAGAATTACTATTTAACAACAGATATAGAAGCTGGAACAGGTTGGCAAAGTTAAAAAAAAAAAAATAAAAATCTCTGCCTTAAAGGCACACAGAAGGCAAAAAAATAATGCTGTCAGGATTTAAGGTGTGCTGATAAGTGACAGGCCGGCATGATGACTGAAGTCTCCAGTAGGAACCCACTGGGAGGAAACAGAGATGGCCAGCAGGAGATATCACGGAAAAGTGTGAGCATATCATTCCCACAGAAGGCAACACTTCTCCCTAAAAGCAATACATTTAACTCTATAGAATCAGAACATCCTTAATTTTGCTTAGTGCATGAGAGATTATTATCATCTAATTATGGGGTTTGTGAAAGACATTAAGGACAAGTGACAGGAACCTACACAAAGAAATAATACTATGTCCACTAGCAGGACAATTCCTTTACATGGCCTAGCTTAGCAATTTTTAACCATTATATTTTTGACATTTTAAAATGCTGCTAAGAACAAAAAGTTTCTGTCACTTTTGGTAGAAAATGCTAGGTTGTTCACTCCTGGGCAAACAAAAATGGGCCAAGTCCAAAATGGCAAAATATAAAGCTTTTAATGGTCTTAACAACAAATCATTGGTCAGGAAATTAGCAAACCCCACGAATTAAACAAATGTTGTAGATCTCTTTCTGCTCTATCAATCCTGGGTCCATTTATGAGCTTGTTATCAGGTGTGGCAGATAACCAAATAATGACTAATCTTTTAAGGAAGAAAAAAAAAACGCATAAGATATTTTTGGAAATTTTTATACACCTGGACATGTTAGTTTCAATTTTACAACAAACATTGTAATTATTATCATGATTTTACCTTTGCATACAAGAAGACTATATAAGTGAATTTCCCTGTTTCTAGCTTTAGTTCACTGCAGCAAAAGTAAATGAGCAAATGGTGATACAGGAGCTCTCAGGAGTGCATTTGTTTAATTCTTGCTAATTTTCTGACCAATGATTTGTTGTTTAAGACCATCGAAAACTTGATATATATTGCCATTTTGGGCTTGGCTCATTTTATTTGCCCAGGAGTGTACAACATTAAAAGTAACATGCATTTGGTGTGGGACTGTTAAATTGCTTGTAGCATTTTGTCACTGGCAGGTCATGTTAATGAGCCAAAAAGACACATTAGGCCCTCTCTATACTGATCAAATGTATAGGCACAGTTCCAGTTGCTTTTGTAAGCTCACTCAAGTGCTTAATTTATATTGTTTAATTTAAGCAAACATCAAAACAAGGTCAGCATATGCATATGCACTCAGCAACTCATGCCCTCATATGTCAGAAAAGTCAGGTGGAGAAATATGGATAATAAAGCTTGCAGTGACTAGCTTATTAATGAGCAAGAAGGGCTGAAGCGTGACCGTGCATGACTGAAATAAAGAACATTATTAAATTAGTCACATGGCAAGAACTTAAACAAATCATGTATGCTAGCAACAGATAATCATAGATAGAAAAGCCAAGAAGAATGGACAAATGTCTTTTTCCGTTGTCTTGTTCCATTGTTCCATTTTGAAGCAATGGGAGTAATTATAATTTCAAAGAGATTCGATTTAGCTACATATAATTGTCACAGAGGTGGTTTGTACTGGATGCAAGCGCAGGTTTTATTAAAACATGCAGACAATCCAAAGGGATATTCAGTAACGTAGTCAAAATAGGAAACTGGATCAGGTGATCAGCAAACAGCGTCACGGGGGTAAAGGAAACAAAGCAACAAATGAACTAGACTCAAAATCATGAGAGCAATCAAGAATAGCGAGGCTTAGTAACATCACTAGCATGCGCCAGGAGAAAGACTTCACAAAGACTGAATTGTAGTGTGGTCCTTATATACTGTGGTGTTAATTGGGAACAGGTGTGCATAATCAGTATCTAGGGCTAGTGACAGAGTCACGTGACCTGGTTGTAGACTGTGAGGCTGATGGAAAATGACATTCAAGGCAGGCAGTGATGTGTCAGAAATAATACTGCCCTTTCTTCATAAATATATTATTGGCTATTTAATGTCATGGCTGTCTCTACTGCATCAGTCCCTAAGTGAAACATTTTAGTTGGAACAGCGATAGCTTAGTTTTTAAGGTTACAGAGACGAGAAGGCTGTCAGTCCAAATTCCAGTCCACTGCTGTGGCACTCACCATGTCTCCTCTGAGCACTAAGCACCTGGCAGTAGTTAACACGGACTATTTAAACAATAGTTAGACTAATGCCTCATCCAATCAATTTAGATAAAAGCATTTGCCAGATGAATAGATGAAAATGGAAATAGGGTCTCTTTATTCTTTCAGTTATTCTCATAACACATATGGTATTCAATCTGAAAGTTGAAAAATGAAAGCATATAGATTCTGCATGGCAATTTTGTGGACTGTGACAATGCAGAGGATGCAGAGGGTCTAATTTTTTTCAAAAAATCTGAGACCACACTTTAAACAGAAAGTTTTAGAAAAAAAAAAGGAAATATGCAACATCTTGGCTGTTCAGTATTCAAGATATTGCACAATTTCTATGTCACTATTTAAATGTAAGCAAATTTGTGATATTGACCATGTTAACTTCTTTGTACAAAAGGTCAGATTTCCCTCATGCCTAATCTCTTCCATGTGTTCCATGTGAAGCATGTGTTCAGATTTGATCCAAAAATGGATCATAAGGTTTTGCACGAACTTGTGGAGTCCATTCCGAGTGCACACTGTCATTAAAGCAGAAAGAGGACATAGCATATACTAAGAAATTCAGAAATGTATGTAAATATTTCTAAGATTCTACTTTTCACCCAGGATGTTGCTAATAATGTCATTTGTAATGAAAACCTTTGTGGTAAACTGAGAAAATACCAAAGAGAAGCACTTTCACTAGTGCTCTCAGACTTTTGGAAGCCACTGTATCTGTAATCATTTGTAGATACTCATTTTCTTCTCACTCACCTTCTGTTCCTGCAGACTTCATCAGTGAAAATGGTGACATTAGAGAAGCTTTTAGCCATTTGGATTTTGTTCTCCAATAATCATATGTGAGAGAGGTTGAATTCCATCCTCTCAGTGCCTTCAGCGTTTTGAGAGAATCGCTCTGTAGTTTAACTTAAATGGAATATAACCTCAGACTGTCATACTCACCAGCCAATCATACACTGTAGGGCCAAAAGTATGTGGACATCACGCCTTCCCCAAGCTGTTCTTCCCCAAACTGTTGCCACAAATTTGGAACTTTCCAGCAGGGTTACTATAACAGCAAAGGGGGATAAATTTGGAATTGGATGTTCAACAAGGGTTGCCAATTGACAAAACAAGGAAAAGATTTGTATATTATTGCTGAAAAGTTTATTGTATAATTTTTTTTCACCCCTTTTTAAAATCCTTTTTATTCCTTTTATTAACCCAATTCAAACCCAATTCTGTTGGTTTCATGAGATGCTGTTGTTAGCTGTTGTAAAAACACTGGTTGCAACACTCATATCAATATCTACAATCTACAGGACAGTGTTTCCAGACTCAAGGTAACCATGTGTCCATCCATATACACAGAATGGCCTTTATTCTTGGTAATTCCTCCCCATTTGAAATCAAGAATGTTCAGAAGGAAGAAACAGTGCTCATATATAACACTTATCTCAGCAGGTAGTAACAGCCTTACTTAGCCTGTCTGGTGGCTGGTCACGGTTTTATTTACTATAGTAAATGAAGCGTTCTCTAGAGATCCACATTTTAAAATGTGCCTGACTTCACTCACTAGCTGCCAAATTTTAACCAACAGCAATAGCTTTATGTCTTGGCTGCGATTGGTTTGAGGGAATGAGATATAGACATAGGGAGACCATCATCAGCTCAAGGCATAACAGTGGGAGAAAGTAGCAATAAATCATCATCATAGATAAAGATGATACGAGTAGCTGAGGCTGTTTATTAGGCCCAGGATGTACTGTGTGTCATATACAACATGCCTTATATAATTCCCTGTATTAAATCGGAGGTAGGAATGCAGAATAACATTGCTTGAGATAATACAAATTGTCAGAATAAAAGGCAGCAGAGGTCAAGAACCAAGTAGAAGTGTTTGAAAAAGGCGTGCTAGGAATGTATACAAATTGTACTCAACACAGCGTAACGGGCGAGCTCCTCCTGTAGCTCCAGTCACTGTCACAAGCTGTCAGTTGGATAGCTCTGTATAGTGTAGATGTGATCTGGCATGTACAAGACGAGAAGGAGAAAGGGTAATGTAGCTGTATGACAGTAGTATTTATTGAAAAATCTGTGTCATGTGTCACTTTGTGACTTTGTCGAAAGGTCATTGCATGTATGCACACACTCACAAGCAGGTATCCAGAAGATTCTCGCCAGTACATTCATAGCTCACTCATATATACAGCTGTGTTTTTTTTTTTTTTTTTTTTTTTTTCAATTTGTCAGGTTGTGATCAGAATAAGAATTCTCATATCTCATCTGATTGCATTGGTCAGACCTAAAGAATCCTCCTTCACATTTCATTCCCTTTCGCAAGGTTACAGCTGCCCCACTGCCTGCTTTTTTAAAAAATTATATTCAGTATAAAAAGGCAACTGCAAATATAGATGTTTTGCAGAAGAATAGAAGGCATTGACTATACATTTTAACACAGTAGATCTGTTGTAGTAGTAATTTCACCCATAAATAATAAACATGACACTTAAAAAAAAACAATGTTTTAGTAACGGTGATATAAAAGGTAACTGTGATATGAAACTGCTAGGTTTTACACCATGGGAATGAGGCTCTAGGCAGTCCTGGTATAGCAGTGCTCTTCAGAGTAAGTTTTCCATCCCTGTTGATCCAGCTAATAATGGACTTATGATAATTAGCTGATCAGGTGTGACAGCAGTAGGGAAAACTTTGAAATCTGTAAGGTAGTGGCCTTAGGTCTAGAATAGAAAAACACTGTTCTAGCCAATGGTCAAATGTCCAAAGCCATATATTAAGAGGAAGGGCGGAGAGTGGGAGTGTATATAATAAACTACCTGTCCTGGAAGGATGACTGCTTTAGTCATACTATTGATTACTGAATGGGTTGAACTCAGGTGTAGGTAATCCATTAGCTTATAGTTGTCTTAATTACACTCCCAAATTGCTTTTACGGATAAAAGGTCACTCATATCTCATCCATGAGGTCTCATCCAGTCACTCTGTGCAATAGGAAATCAATACATGTCTCTGTATCTGATGTTTCCCTGTTGGCAACAACTGGGAATATAACGAACTAGCACCTCTTTATAAGACATGGTCAAATAAAACTGTAAGCAATATTTAAACTTAAGTGCAGGTACGAGATACCTCACTGAAATGACACCCAGCCACCAGTAGCCTAAACTCAAGAAAACTCAAACAGAAGTTTTTACACATCTGATGTTATACATATGTCCATGTTGTTTTAGATATTTTGTGATTAAAATGCTTTCTTACAAACTGTGAACAGATATGTCCTGGCTTCTACCTTCTTTGTGTTAAACAATTATGTGTTGTAATAGTAATAAAAATTTTTTTAGCATTACATTACATTTTTAAGGTCCCTGGTGGACTAGTGGTTAGGCCACAGCACTCTCACCGCTGAGGCCCGGGTTTGATTCCTGGCCAGGGAACCAGCCACTGGGGTTGCGTGCAACAGTGTGCTCTCAGTGCTGGTCCCAAGCCTGGATAAAATTGGGGAGGGTTGCATCAGGAAGGGCATCCGGCGTTTAAAACTGTGCCAAATATGCGGACCAATGATCCGCTGTGGCGACCCCTAATGGGAGCAGCTGAAAGAGGAACGAATAGTAATTACATTTTTTAGCAATTAAAACAAACATTTAAGGAATTAAACCTACCGCACAATCATTTATGGTGGTTTCTGGGGCCGCCTGCGAGTTCATTATTTTCTTATAAGAGCACTTCCAGAAGTGTTTTATTCCACTTATACTACAGAAATTTGCAACTGACACATTCTTATTTATTAAAGAATGACAAGTTGAACCTTTTATCCATCCAGAACATTTATTGTTCTGGAACGTAGGCATAAAAATTTTGTTGATCTTCACTTCAAATCATGTTGATCTTCACTTCAATTAACAGCCATACACAGCTACAAATTACATTTCCAACAATGCTTTTTAATGCTTCACTGTTAACAAACAAAATCAGTGCAAAATAATAAAACTATGTATCATTTTACATTATTTAAGGATTGATTGTGAAACTGAGAGTGCACACTACAGCATGGAAGCCCCTTATAGCTTAATGATGGATGGAAGATGTAATCTCTACAGCACCATCTGGAAGGTTTTTGCACCATGTTCATCTCCTGGCCAAGTTGTATGTAAAAAAAAAATGAATCTGGATCAGCCTCTTTAAGCTGGCATGCTCCACTGATATGACTTTAAACCAGATGAGTAGAATTGAATAGTGACACGCAACCTGCGGCTCTGAAAGCGCTCTTTCATACAGCACTGGTCACAATGGAATTCCCTATGCCACAGTGAAAGATTTTTCTATAAATTGATTTAGCTTTAAAGAACAAATATAACTGCGAGAAGAATTTCTTCAGGGGCAGGAGTCTTGCACACACCTCTGTACTACATGCAAACTGATATTAAAGTATTTACAGTCCAGTAAAAGCAAAAGGAAAATAGACTCCCATGTCTGAATAGTGCCTCAGTCCATACTAAGGTTTTAATACAGATGTGCACAATTTCATTATTAACTCCTCACTATGTATGAGTAAATCAATTCTGAATAATGTCAACAGTGATTAAGTGTAGTGTATTATTAAGGCATTTCAAACTGTTCCATGTTTGCAATGCTTATAAATCAGTGATTCCTTACAGTGTGATTAAGAGCTTCTAATGGCTCAATGTTTATTTTTCTTTATTTTCCAATATTTTAGGTGATATGAAGGTAAGCATCACTATGATTTTGCTATCACTGATCTCATTCAGTAATCAGAGAAAACATCACTATCAAGCAGTTCACCAGAGCAGTCAGACTTCTGGAGTGCCTTGTTATCATTAGCGTTTATAGATTTATCCCTTTTTTTTTCTTTCGGAATGCTGGCCATGCACTGCACTCTTGTTAATTAGGGACCATTCCCCAGTTAGACTGCACCATGCCAAGTCATTCTGATATCACACTTTCCCGTAGCCCATAGAGAGATGTGCGCTGAGAGATGTGCAGAGTTTTTAATTTGATGAAAGTGATGGCTCTTTTGGAGAGCTTAAAGCTTAGTCAACACCTGCTGATGGACCTGAGATGTATGCACGAGCACTTACGAGAGGAGATGATAATTGTATTGTAAAATGGTCTTATGTAACATGTTCAGTCTAAAGTGATTTTTAACTGAGGAACTGATCTTGATCAGGATGCATACTTAAATCTATATAACCTAAAAAATGTTTAATAAACCATTAGGTCAATTTTCATTCAGCAAAGCAGGAAAAAAATCTGATTTTAAATAGTCAATAAACAATATAAAATTAGATGCATATGGAAATATCCATAAAGAGAGGCACATGGAATAGTGGATTACTTCACTGCATTACTTGATATAATTTTTATAGGGTTTTATCTATGGTGACTATCTACTGTATGTATCTTAGTGGTCACTACTAATCTGCAATGTTCTCATACAGCATTTTAAGTTAAATGGTAGAGCAAACATCACATTGAACAGTCTCTCTCCTAGTTAAGAATATCTTTATTATTATTATCTTTATTATATTAACTTTTTTTTTTGCTTTTGAGAAACTCAGCCCTGATTGTCTTCTTAACTACCTCGACAGATTTTCATGTGCTTTTGACAGAGACAGCACAGGGGTGGAGAAATATCACTGGCCACTCTAATACCCACCCCAGAACTAAAAAGTCATTATTCAACATGAATTTTTTTGAGCACGCTCTAATCAGTCATGATGTAATTTTCAGCTATCATACAGTGCACTCTAATCACGGTTTAAAATCTGATCAGTTGACAGCAAATCATGTCAAAGTAAAGCTAAATGTCAACTAAGTACTATCTCATATCACCACATTGTTATTTGTTTCCAGATCAGTTGGATTAAGAATCGCCTGTCTGTTCTTTTGAACAAGTAAAAACACTTTTATGCACTTTCATCACACAGTTTGGTGTTACATGTCTGTGATCCTGCTGAAGCTGGGTTTCATAGCCTGTTGTGTTGTTAGATTCATTTCTTAAGGTATCCGTTTGAACACTCATGATTTTCTGGTTGCTGTTTGATAATATTGTCTGTTGTGAATGAAGTCCCATTTCATACCGGCATCAAACTAAACAACATATCTGGTATCCATGCAGGTAATCTCTAGAAGCTAAAACCTTTCTGTGAGGAGATATTTAGTTAGCATTTATGGAAGGAGTCTCCAGTGTCAGCACTTTATAATAGTAAAAGGTTAAGCTTTAAATTTAAGTTTTCCAACACAGGAAAGTCTTTAGAACAGAGGGTTTTTGTGGTTTCTCAGTGACATGAAAAGCTGTATTTTTTTCTTATTAACTTCACAAGAGAGAGAAAAAAAAGAGATTGGTAAGGCAATGACTGTTTATAACTGTAATAACATAAGTAATGTTTTTTATCGTGTTTTATTCCTTATATACTACTTGTCATAAAAAAATCTTTAGCTGGATAACGACGAATTGACCACCTCGTGCGAAGCTGCCATTCAGTGGCATTTTATTGACAGCAATCAATAGTATGATTAGTCACAGGCAGAATAATGAGAGCTGAGCCTGCTAATGTCTTCATGTACAAATGAGCTGAGACAGGAAATTCTCTCATCTAGTTCAAATTCATCATAATAACTAGCTGTTACTCTGCTAGCTCAGTGTGTTATTTTAAATATGCAAGCAATAGCCTTTATAGTTGCTTGGCAGGGGTTCATGTCTAGCAGAACAGTGTGCTCAATTGTCTTTGGACATTCATTTAACTTACTATTTCCCAAAAAATAAATGACTGAGTACTTCGGGAAGAAAAGTGTTAAACTTGTTTATTATGCAACACTAAAACACACTTGCATGCAGGTTCAGTGGCAGATTGGAATGGTGTCTCCACCATGCAATGGTGCGGGAGATTGTTAGATGCCTCCCTCATACAATATGCAGGAGATAGATAGAAGTCTCCCATAGCACAGTATGTAGGAGATAGATGGAATGGAAGTCTCCAAGAACTTAGAAGGTCCTAGATTACCACTGACCTGGATAACCAAATAGGGACCAGGCATGCATTTTTTTACAACAGGGTGAAATAAAACTATACTTTGTTGGCAATTCTGCTCCCAGGATTAGAATTTTAATGGGACAATAAACAAAAAGCCCAATGACCAAAGCTGTCCCCTCCTGGAGGAATTCTGCATCCATAGAAGATAAGTCAAGAGCTATCAATAAACAGGAGTTTACCTTTGGGGTATAGAAGATGTCCCTACTATGCATGTGTGTGTGTGTGTGGGTGTGGAATATAAAGCCATATTTCTTAAATGGTATTTCCTGAACTTGTCTGTTACTACTGAAATCACCATATTGTGAAATATGCCATGAAACCAGGAAATATGATACAAATGACATTAAACATGATCAAGAAATGTACTAATTTAAATACAAATGATCATTTTTAAAAATTTGATAAGGAAACTTCTTTTTAAAGCTTTCAGTAGGTATTGGTATGAGTACTCTAATACAAGAGACACCCATAATGATATAATAAATGCATAATCTAACATTGTTCAAAATGCTTTTAGATTTTAGTTTTGCAGTCTTATCAAAAAGAAACTTTATATCAGCTTAAGTCCAATACCAAATAATCAATGTAAATACTTACAAAGTGGAACTATAAGCATAATTTATTATACAGTCTGTGGTCTTCTGGTCACACTGGGTGCAACTTACAAGTGTTATGTCAGAGCAGCACGACCTTTTAATTCTGTTACTTCTACCACTGCTACACTAGGGCTCCAAGCTGAAATATAGCTGGATTAAGGAAGTTGTCTGCACAATATAGCATGTACGTATATTGTATTTTGTGGTGTTTATATCTAGAAATCACTACCATGCTGTTTCCCAGCAAGCTCCAAATTATAGACTAGGAGACATATAAATATGTTTACTGCACACATAATTATGGAAATGCTGCATGCTGCATGCGGCTGGTATAAATGCTTGCACCGATTTACAAGTGATATTGTTTGGGCTAAAGCCTATTTGCTGTCACAAGGCAATCATGATATTTTAAGACTGTTGCTGTGCCACTTGAAATACGCTTGCAAACATGTTGAATGAAAATGAAATCGCTACTCTTTTAGCACTTGTGTCTTGCTAGCCGAGTTGAGAGAACGCCGCTGTCGATTGCTGATATATATCGGAAATGTGTAGGCTTTATTAAGTCTAGTCAGTGCTGCAATAGGCAGAATAGGCTGTATAGAATCACTGCGTGATGAATTCAAGTACTAGTTCATTTTTTCTCTCAAGTTTTCAATCTGTCGAAAATATGACAAAAATGCACATCCATAATTTGTGAACTATGGAAGCTCTGCCTACACAGAGCACAACCTATTCATTTCACATTTAAACCATTTTCTAGTCGGTGTTATCCAGATGTGAAATACCGAGAGGCAATTTGACTCCTGAATGCATTTGAGCTGTGGAGGAGTTCCAAGAATGAGCATAAATAAACATATTCAAGGTGACAACCAGGTGTCATCGTACTGAGCGCAATGGGCATGCATGGAATGAATTGTAGAGAGGAACAAATGAGATCGGTGCTGAAAAAAGCAGGATCTGTGATTGGATGACAGATGAAGATGGCTCAGTGGTTTCCTGTCTGGCTCTCGAATGTGATAGATGACAAAACTAAGTGTCACCTGAGATCGCCTTATTCTCTACTGACAGCAACCCCCACCCTCCCCACAACTGCTTCATTCTCTCTCTCATTTTCTCTCTCACTTCCTCACTCACTCACTTTTCTTTACCTATGTTTATCAAACACAAAGAACCAAGTCTTGCTCCTCTTATCACTGTATTGTATTTCTCCGAGCAGGAGAGAGAAAAAGAATTATAACAGTTATTATAATGACTGATGAGAGGAAAGATGATGTTTTTATTGGAAAACAATACATAGTTCCTACTGCCGTCATCATATGAATTTATTTTTTTTAAAATGTACTCTATTATTGCACATGTTCTACTATTCAATATGTTTATTAAAGCAAGAAAATGAGAAGAAGCTTGAAACTACAAAGCACAGAGTCGCTATGAATGGATCAAACTTAATTCTTTTACACAGTGTACTGCAACCTGCAAAAGAAAAAAAATCTAAGAGAATCTTATTACTTTTCTGGTTTTAAAGATCCTGCAGCTGCTGGGGATTCAGAAGAAATGCAGGGGCTATGTGGTGGAAGGAAAAAGGAACAGAGCTTGTTCATCTAACATCAATGTCATACGTAGAAGTGCTGGTTTACAGGAATCATGGTGTTTCAAGATGTAATCCCTTTTTTAAAAAGTTACTTATGACAAGCACAACTTGTATAGCAAATAGATGGAAGTAGTATAACATAAAAAAAAGAAATTTCCTTTTACAACTGCCATAAACCATGTTCTCTCTGTGTGTCTGAGTGGGTTTCCTCCAGGTTCTCTGGTTTTCTCCCACCTCCTAAAAACATAAAACATGCCAGTAGGTGGACTGGCTAAATTGCCTCAAGGTGTGAATGAGTGTGTGTGTGTGTGAGAGAGAGAGAGAGAGAGTGAGAGAGAGTGTGTATGTATGCATGGTGCCTTGTGATGGACTGGCATCCCATCGCATGAAAGGTAGCATGACTCACACACAAGCTCATCTATAAAAAACATTTTCAGATCATGATTTAATACAAAGCACGGTTGTCTAAATCCACATGCCATAGTCCAACAAATACCTCTTACTGTATGATTCTTCGGAGTGAACACCAACCACAGCTAGGGTGTGAGTTCTACAAGTGAGAGTTATTAGATTTTCAAGAGTTTTCAAATTGTAAATGCATTTGGCTGACAGTTTTAACCTACTCCCTCTGCAGCATAGTTCTACATGTGCAACACCCACAGTTAAATGCCAGAGGGTGGACTATGTAAAATGAATGAGTTCATATAATAAAAGAAAATTAACATGCCCTTCTAAATTACATTCTTAAGATACTTAAAATACTTAAGAAGCTAATCCTGCTCAACTATTTTGTCAGGAGAGAAAATAGAGTTGCATAAACACCATCTCTGACAGCTTTCTCCATCCAAAGAAGTGAGTGACAAAAGAGATGTAATTTAATGTTAAATTGCTTTTATTTACAGTATGCCAACCCACGTATGCAGCCCGTTGCCATGGTTAACCTTTGATGGAATAACCTTTGTAAATGCTAAAGTTCAAACTTTCAGACAATAGGTATCAGCGCACAGGTTGGGAGTGGAAGAAGAATGGCACAGGGAAACAGCAAGTATGCATTTTATATTGAACCTGCACATCCCCCGCACATCGTAAACACAAAACATTGCCAAATTTATAGTCAAGTTGATCTAGTATGTGCTATTATAAGATTACAATAAACCGAATATAAGATAAATGTGCTTCTTTCTAGAAATAACCTTAAGTCCTCTTCAAAGGTTTGTGCACGTGAATTTGGAGGTGGTAATCATGTTTGGTTTGTTGGTGTTCAATTGGTTTTGGTCAGAAAAAAATGAACTTCTGTTTTTATTTATTTATTTTTGTATCATCAACAACATGAAGTTAATTCACATGCATAATCAAAATTCTTACAGCTGTAAGCGTCACATTCTTATTGGGGGCCATTGTGACTTTTGGTTATTGACAGACCCTGACTCAGAAATTCACAGCTCATCGAAAAATACGAGTTCCCGAGCAGTAATTAGGACATTATGGTGGCATTTATGTGCATTCACCTCATAATTACAATATTTCCTACAGGACTTGAAGGCAGTATTATATTTGGCTTCTTGTCATCTTGTCGTCTAAAAGGAAATACTAGATAAATCGGACTATGTTCAAGATATTTCCACTTGCTAAGATGTTATTTTTTGCAGTAAACACCTTTAATAATTTGAGTAATAGAGTGGTTGGAATCAAGAATATATTTCTACTGAGGAAGATGCTTATTTTTTAATAAATTACTCAAGGAAAAAGAGGATTGAGGCCTTGGCACTCGAAATGTCGCTGTTAGCTGAAGCTGCCAAACTGTGTAATTGTTATCATATGACAACAGCCATTCCTATTTGGCACATAAGTTGTTTTTGTCTCATCAGTCATTAATTACTTAAGCTTGTTATGAAAATGGGATGCTTTTGGTATCTGCTTAAAACTGAAAGGGACAAAGTGAGTTAGAGAATCAATAAATCATTGATGAGACAAATCAAACACACCTCATGTTTAAATGCTGATGCAACACAGATATTTAGTTACGATGTGGTACTCTGTACTGCGCACATCATTAGTTAACATGCACTACAAGCCTGTGCCATTACAAAGATGATCATAATTTAAGCATCTTGTCTACTCCAAGGTTTCCTACACCTGCATTGCTACGTTAAAATCACTCTGGTGCTGCATATGGAGCTGCACAATATGTGGGTGTTTTGGCAGAACATTTGGGTTTAATGCCTGCCCATTCTCTTTTTGCTTAACTGGAGATTTTGATAGTTGACCTACTCTACAGCTCTAAGCTTATTATATACAATCATTTCCTATATAAGGATCTTTAAAATGCTTAAATTGAAGGGAGAAGAGGGAAATCTGAAGTGTATTGTATTCAGAAATCAAATTATTGGAGAACTATAAAAACAAAACGCAAAACAAACAATCAGAAGAATAGTTATGTGTAAATGGCATTTTGAAAATAGGATAAAGCATGAATATTTCACATCTAGACCGCACCTCCCACCCCCCGAAAGCCCCACACCAATGTCAGAATCAAGCAGCCTCAAAATCGGCTTCAGTGCAAGTGGAGCAGCACTGATCTATTAGTTCAGGTACAGCAGGGCCTGCAAATGGTGTGTATTTAATCTTTGAACTTGATGCTTTGATGTCTGGAAGCAAGATCTCAACCTTTTCATAATTTGCTCACACATTCCCCAGGCCATGCAGTAGTAGGGATTTTCCATAACACACATTGTGCTTGAAGGTTCCTGTATGTGCTTTATAGTGTATAGTAACTATTTTTGGTCATGATACTGTAGAACCAGAAAACTTGATGGGATTTGAGTGCTATTACTGCTTTTTTTTTTCTTTTTAAAGTGAAATTATGAATAAATTCAGCAGGAGATTAATTTTTGGGTTAAGCGGAATTAGCAATACACAAATACAGTATTATACTGTAATATATACTGTATGTTTCTTTGCTTGTTCATGACCTGTTTGTCAGTTTATTTACTTACTTGCTTTTATGCTGTTTTGCACAATGACACACAAAGGCAAAGGAAGCTGGAGCCTTCCGCAAACAGTTATCACATAGTCAGCACCTTCACATATTAAATAGTGTAGTGGCATAGACAAGGGGTCAATTTGGGTTTTAAACTACCTGAAATACACTATATGGCCAAAAGTATGTGGACACCTGATCATCACACCCATATGTGGTTCTTCCCCAAACTGTTACCACAAAGGTAGAAGCACACAGGTTGTCTAGAATGTCTTTGTATGCTGTAGCGTTACAATTCCCCTTCACTGGAAATAAGAGGCCCAAACCTGTTCCAGCATGACAATGCCCCTGTGAACTAAGTGAGCTCCATGAAGACATGGTTTGCCAATCAACCCCACTGAACACCTTTGGGATGATGACTGCACCCAGGCATCCTCATCCAACACCAATGCCTAAAGTCACTAATGCTCTTGTCTCTGCAAGGGCAAATCCTCACAGGCATGGTCTAAAATCTAGAAGGGTGGAGGTTATTATAACCTATTATAACAGCTTATGAACAGCAAAATACAGTTAACAATCATTTTGGGCTAGCTTCAAGTCTTTTTGTGTGGTTTTTGAGTTCTTGGGATGGGAATTTTGCAGAAACCCCACACAACCCATCCAAGCTTCAGTGAGCTGTTCTTTAACTCTTGCACAACTTTTTTTTTTGTTTGTTTGTTTTATCCGGCAGGATCCCAGTCCCTGAAGCTGGCAAGCATTCTAAAAAAAAAAAAAAAACTATACTCTAGTGCATATTCTGCATGTACATGTATTCGGTTATACCCCAATGCTTGCATATAGGTTTGCATAAAAAAATGTTCTGCTCCTTATAGTTACTATGTGTACTTCTTTCCCCCAAGGTCATTTTTTAAAGAAATACGTAAGTCATTTAAAATGTACTATTCCAAAGGTTTTTGGCCTTATGGCCTCATCATTAAATGATTCTGATGTGAGATTGTCATCTTTAATAAGATTGCCTGGAATGTGTACAGCTGATTAGGCCTAGATGGCACATCTGCATGGTGCCACTCATGAGGGATTGTATAGGCATTTCTTAATTAACTTCTATATAAGCTTTGACATCTGGCCCTGTCTCTACAGCAGAAATTTACACACACACACACACACACACACACACACACACACACACACACACACACACACACACACACACACACACACTTACATTAGCTGAAGAAGCGTTAACAGCAGTAGAGAGAGGAAGTGTATGTGAATATCTCTATTTGAAGATCAAACTTAGATTAAAAGATTAAAATTGGGACTTTTTTTTATAACAAAAGAAAAAGGTTTTTGTATTTGTGGCATTTCTTATTTTATAATAGGACACAATACAGTATGCTTGCATGCACTGAATAGTGAGAGTGTGTCTGTGATGGGCGTGTGTATGCAATTCCATAATAGGGCCAGATGTTCTTTTAACAAGCACCATTTGCTCAGTAGCAGAACACGAGTGATCGGGTGGTAATTACCATCTGGCCGGGGTCATTCTGCAGAGTCATTTTTGAGGAGCAACATACAGTTTTACTGTTGCAAGCTGTTGGTGCGTTCAATTATCCAGCTGCATGGTGCACTCTCACTGCCATCATCCAGTTAAATGCTGATTGCATGGAGTTTGTTTCATGTGTCTGTCACCTTTGTGTTCTCTCTGTAGACATGTTCATTTCAGACCCTTCAGACATATAGTAGTGATTTACTACAGGGAACTGGAGCCTCTCTCCACTGAGAAAAGAATACAGGCAGATTTTCTTAATTTAAAGGAGAAAACTGCAGCTCAGTTATGCTGTGGGGGGCTTTTTTGTCATGGTTTGGGTCCATTTATCCCCTTAAAGGGAAGAGTTACTGCAAATCAATACAATCTTATTCTGACTGATCACCTTTATCCTATGATGAAACATTTTTATCCTGATGGAAGCAGTCTTTTCCAGGAAGACATTGTCCCCATCCACAGGGCACAAGGCTTTCCTGAATGGCTTGATGAATATGAAAGTGATCTAAAATTGAGGGAATATTGAGGGACAAAAAAGAATGCTGTTTTATCAATCCAGTACCATTCTTGGTCTTGTAGAATCTGCACGAAGGTGTGTTGAAGCTGTTCTGGAGGCTCATGGTAGCCCAAAGCCTTACTAAATCACTTTATTTTGTATTCCTTTAACTTGTCATCTGTTTATATTTAAGTGGTAGTGTCACAAACCAGAGACTTGCATAAAAGTGTAGGCATTATTATTATTATTATTATTTGCATAAGCCAACAGTCCAAAATCCACAATTATAGTAATTAAAATAGGCAAGGATGCTGTCAGGCAGCAGAGATGGCAGCAATTACAGAGAGTCTTTTTATTAAAAATAACTGGCAATAGCAAACAAATCCAAATAACGAGGCAAAGATCAAAAATACAGAACAGGCAATGGGTCAGATGATGTGCAACAGAGTGTCCAAGAAAGAGGTAAAAAATAAAAAAAAACTATGAAACAAGCTAGGGTCAAAAACAGACCCAGAGGCTTGGTATGTCAAGTGAAAAATCTGAGCTGAATAATAATAATACTACTTTATTTTAAAACTTATAGTACCTTTAAAAAGGCCTCGCAACTGAACAAATACTTCACAAAGTGCTGGTGTGGTGAGGGTGCTTATATGCGTGTGGAGGTGAATGAGTCCAGGTGTGTGCAATCAGTAATCGGGTGACTGCGAACGTGACCATGAATGTTTGTAGGTGGAGGTGAATTGTGGGAAGTGAAGTTCAGTGCTGATTCTAGTGTAGACATGGCAGATGCCAAGATCAGGTTGAACAGAGATCCAAAGGATAAATTAAGAAACAGGCAGAAGGGCGAAGGAAAAAAAGTACAAATGCCTTTACAGCATTCAAGCATTTTGCTTTGTGCCACAGGCTGCATGGTCAGAACACTGAATAATATTGTTATTTTAAATAAAGTTCACACTGAAAAGAAGTAATATATTTTGTCCACCTGAGTCAGTGTAAGAAATACAGGTGTCTAGTTTGTCTGAATAATGCCATGAAGGAGGTCAGATAACTGGGGTAAGGAAAGTACATTGAAAATTACAGCAGGCTGGAAGTAGCAAACTCAGCAGTCAGTAGTAAGTAGCAAGCATGAAGAAAACGACAGTGGAGAGCAGCCAGCACCAGACTTCTGCAGAAAAGAATAACAGACTAGAACAGAACTGGAACTAGAACTGCAGGCCATCTTTTAGAATCAATCAATAGGTAATTTGAGTAACACATATAGCAGCGGATCGAATACTTACCGACATGTGCACCATAAAAAAGGCTTGCTGCAGTGAATCATTGTGAGGGATGACACAGTGGAGTGCAACAGCAGATAATGGAGCTAGCATGCAGTGAGGGGAAAAATAAGGAAGACTTAATCCATAGCAACAGCCTAAAACTGTAAAAGTGAATGTCCTTTATGGGAATCCTAATAGGAAAAGGCAATTAGGTGATCCAGAAAAGAAAATTAACATTAACAGGTTGTCCCAGCAAAGTATATACATGTGTAGTGAGCTCATACAAATTTCAGAAAAAGCAACTACATGAGCAATAAACAATAAATAACAGTCTACATGACTTTTGCTTGTGAAGCAATATCAAGGCAATATCAGATTAAATGAAGCCAATATGATATATGACTTACACTAGATAAACTTACATTAGCAGATTTAAACTAGATGAACTGCAATTCAGGATTCTGAATAAGCTATTTGCTGTATGGCCTTTGCTTGTCGTTTTCTTCAGAATGCTTATACATCATTAAACATTAGATACACAGTTACAGAGACTTACTAAATAAATTTGATCATTCTTACAAACATAAAACCATTATGTGAGGCACAAAAGCAAAATCATCTTGTGTAAAATGCACTGCATTCATATATCAGCACTGTTTTGAACGCTAATTAGAATTTATCACCTGAATCTTCGCTCTGCTTACACCACACTCTTAGAACTTGCTGCAGATTTGTGCAGAAATGTCCCGGACTCTACCATTTTAAAAACATTTCGTCATCAGAACTAATGGTCAGCAGCTTCTTCATTTAGACTCGCTTGAAGCATTTATATTGTTACTCTTTTCCAATGACTTTGGGTTTTTATTTCCTATTGTGCTGTTTTAACTATTTGGGTTTGGCCATGTTTGTTACAAACGTGAAAACAAAAATGTAGAGTCTTACAGAGGTTAAAAAGGCCTCCCTTTAGAACTGCCCCTGAATGAAACTCTAAAAATGTATTTAATGAAAGATAACTACTCTTCACATTCAGAATATTTTGTATATAGGAAGACTTTTTTATCCAGAAATTTTGACCTGCACATATTAAGTATATCAAGCTATGTATGCAATTTTAAATAGCGCACTGAAATTACACAGAGGATTGACTTGAGATATGCAGGTTCTAGCTATTTATTGGTGAAAGAAATTATCTATTAGAAAGCATATCCTCCTTTTTTGTTTTGTTTATGTGTCACATCTTCATCTGCATCCATCCAAAAACCACGAACTCCAATTCCCAGTATTCTCAGGCTCACACTGAGCTACAAACCACATCATATGGCCAACATTTCCCATTTCACTTCCTACACATCACTCATTTCTGTTTCTGCTCTCCATTTGTAGAGCGAATATACAGGAAGGGTACAGTGAAATCCTCACACAGATAATATTGTGTAATGTGCTTGTGGTAATCAGATCCACTTGGTTAAGGATGATCCCGTCCATAGAAACATTTACCATTCTATCTAGAAGAAGTACACAGTGCAAGATCTACAAGATATACCCATTTATTCTTGTGTTTAACATCCAGTTTGCATATTTATTACAAGCTAATACAAGCTGGTTTCTGGTATTCTAGGTTGATGCTAAGCCGCTAGCTTATGTCCTGTGGTTACATGATGTGTCCACTTTTCACACGTACATCTGACCAAACAGTGGATATGCAGCTGGGGAAAAGTGGGTTTCAGTGGAAAGCTTTTCTGTTTGTTAGGATTCTTTATAAGCATTCACAATTGCAAAATAACACCAAACATCCTCTCACATAATCAATATAATTTTTTTCCATGCATATATATATATATATATATATATATATATATATATATATATATATATATATATATATATATATATATATATA
>CM040993.1:6590375-6664101 GCA_022985145.1 Pangasius djambal | reverse complement strand
ATTTAGGCAGGGAATGTGTAAAGAGAACTTGCAGAACTGACTCATCATCCCGTCATTCCACAGAGATTCACCCACCTTCAGTGTACAAGAAAGCACAGCCCTCATCTCTCAGTGATACAGCCCACAGTCAGCTGTATCAATTTCAGTGTACATGTGTGTATATATATATATGCACAGTATACAGTATGTAGTTAATAAACTGACAACTCAGTAAATATATATGCCAGTTTATTAAGTATGCGTATCTAATAGCTCAAAAATGAGCAACTGAGTCGGTGGTTTTCTAAAGGTTTGCATATCTGAAAACATGTTCAAGAGGAAAAGCATGCAAGTTTACTTACTGAATAACAAATAAATGACATCTCCGTTGTGTGTTTGACTTAAAAGTGTTTCAATGCTGAAGCTCTGTCAAAAAGATTTCAGATTTCAAAAAATAAACATGATAGATTGTCTCTGGTTTTTTTTTGTTTGTTTGTTTGTTTCTGTTTTTGTTTTTTCTTTTTTTTGCCTTAAATTACCATTATACTTGAACCGTAATTACACACGTGCATGGCAGATTTTTGATTTCTGATATTTGAGCTCTAATAATTTGTGTATACTCACTCTCATTAGCAGCATGAACAACTGAACACATGAACACACTAGCCTCATAGCTCTCCTCCACCCGATATCAGAACAGCTTCTTATCTCTGAGCAGGTGTGGAATAGGGATTTCTATTAGAGCTGTTGTTCTCACAGGACCTCAGAAACAGCATTCTACTGACCACAAACCCATTTCATAAAAGTAAAAGAAGTAAAAGAAGAAACAGAGCACAGATTGATATTCATAGTAAATGTATATCAGTAAATGTGACCACATGTGAAGGCCAAGGTAAACCTGTAGCACTAATCAAGACACACAGGTATCAGCAATGTACGTGTAATAAATACATGAATTAATTTATTGATCTGATAATCAATCAATTAGCCAATCAATCAATAAGCATTTTTATACAAAAAAAATAATTTATGCTGTCATATTTGAAAGGCGGTGAGTTTAAATCCAAGGATTAATGGCTACAAAGTTAAATTATTGGCTGAAACCTAAACTGCATGCCTGAACTTATTGTTGTGTATTAGAGTCTCAGTAAACCCAGCAATGCTTTTGAGAATTTTGCAGTTCAATTGAGATGTGTCCCATGCTTCCCATCAGCCATATACAGCATCAGCAGGGAAAAATCATTAATACCATGCATTAAAAAGCAGAAAAAAAACATGCTTTGTTAAAGGGATCCTTTGTGTGCAACCAACTGCTGTGGATTTAGATAAATTGGACATCAGTTTTTGGGAAAAACTCTAAAGCCCTCTCTTTTAAGAGTTTGAACTGTGTTACCAAACCATTAAAAAGTTACAGCTTTGCATCATTGTTCCCTACTGCTCAGTGGGATTAGGTCAATACAAAGCTCCCATTGCTCATTGCTATTGCTTGGCCTTTAAGTGCTACACAAAAGACAACATTCAGTGCTAAAACATCCTTAAAATATCAAGAACCAAGCTTCCTCAAAAGAAACATCAGTCACCCACACACACAAGCAAAGGCACTGAAATGAATCTTTACTTCGGGTGAAGTGATGCAGTAATAAACCCTAAATTGCAAATTCATCTGAAACACATATAGCTTCCAGAATGAAAACTGCATTTGGTGGTAGGGTTGGAAGTGGCCACACAGTCATAACTGTACAATAAGTACAGCAGGGGGATCAAGACACAACCCAAGGGGGCTTCAGTGCTGAGGGTGAGGGAGGGTGAGACAGCTCTGCCCACCCGTACTGCTTGTGGTCTGTCTGTCAGGAAGTTGGAGATCCACTGACACAGGGATGGGCAAAGTCCCAGCCTCCAACTTGGTGGTAGGTTTGGAGGGAATTATAGTGTTAAATGCTGAAGGGTAGTCATCAAACTGCATTTTAACATAATTTCCCTTCCTGATGTCCAGAACTTTCTGTACATACCATAATTTAGGACAAATAATAATCCTTACTCACAAAAACTGAAACACGCAGTCATCGGTATAAATGCTGGTGAGGTTTGTTTTCTTGGGAAGTGTGTCATATTTTAGACCCTTGAGCTGCTATGTAATTGAACTATGCCGAAATTTCTTCACCTCTCCGTGTCTGAATAATTCATAGATTTTCAAAAAGGCAGCTGAGTGGAAATCCTAGTTGATTAAAATGCGTGACTTTAATGAAGTTGTTGATTGACAGTTGTGAATGAGTCACAACGGATGTTTTTATCTCTCATGATATGATTATAATTACAAACTCTAACTGCATGTTCAAGATGGTGTCAAATATTTTCCAGGAAAAGAACACTAGCTGTGATTTGCCTGTTATATTTTGACAGTATGTCTAATTGTTTGAATTTCATGCTGTTATGAATCTTACGCTTTTGAATCTGTCAATATAGTGAGGTGCATGAATTAATAACAACAGCTGTGTGAACATTATATCACAGCGTCCTTCAAACCAACAAGGAAACTTAGATCAATGAACAGTGCTCCATATTCACCACTATTGTTGTCTTTGCCATTTAGAAAAATCTTATGTCCCATGACTACTATGTCCTCTGTCAAACTGGACCCAAGCCCAGGGCTCTGTACAGCCAGTTCAAGCTACTCACATGCCAGCAATTCATTATAATGAGTAAGCTTTTTGGTGGCCCTTTCTTCTGTGCTCATATGGTATTTTATAGAAGCCCTCAACCAAGTTCTGTTTATTACGTTTTTCCATCAGTATATTATTGGAAAAATAAATTATGTAAGCATGATTCCTGATATTTACCACCAAGCAGTTTGTAAGATTTATGATCACCCCTGGGATGGTGATGTGATTTCTGTAAGTCACTCCCCAATCTTCCTAGTTATTGCACTGCAATCAAGATGTAGCCCAGTACAGCTGTACGGTATTGTTAAAGAATGACAAATACTGTACGTGTAGAATATAACTAACGTTTGTGTTCGTCAGACTCCTGCCAGCTTTCAGTAGTGAGTTTGTATATTTGCTCCACTGATGATGGCCCCATTCGCAGGCTGTTTCCACTCCCACAACTTGCAAGCTGTGCTGGCTGGTAAGAGACGACGAGAAAAGGCCAGTCTTACTCTGAGCTGTTATTGCGATTGCTCTGATCTGATCTCATGCCAAATGTGCAGGAATTATAATTGCAAGTGCAACTGTATTTTAGGTGAATTAAATTATTACAGATGGACACTAACCTGCTCTTCAGCTTAATTCAGCTTAATTATTCATGACTTATGAATAATGTAAGGTAAAGGAGTGATAGGAGTGCAGTGATGGCCTGGAAGAGTTCACATTCCCAGATGCACAACAATGCAGTTAGGAACATGGAGCAGAGGAAATGTAAGTGAATTCAAACTGATAATGTGTATTTTATGGCATGAGAATATTTGATCTTGTTTGACCTTTTAATGTAAGTTTTAATGGTTTAATGTCAGTTTCATGGTGAACATGTGGTAATAGTAAATGGACCACACATCTAAACATGTACAGTTGGGTCCAAAGGTCTGAGACCACACTGAAAATCTGGGATTTTATTTTATTTTATTTTAAAATGGGAAATAAATAGAATGTTTTAGAAATATTTAAAATGAAGAAAGTAAAGGTTCAATATCTTGAATATTTAACATTCACAATGCTGCACTATTTCTAGGTCCCTATTTAAATGTAAGCAAATTTGTGATATTGACCATGTTAACTTCTTTGTACAAAAGGTCAGATTTCCCTCACGTCTAATGTCTTCTATTGAAGTGTGTGTTCAGACGACACTCCGATAGATTTGATCTAAAATGGATTACAAGCTTTTGCACAAACTTGTGGAGTCCATGCCAGCTCAAGTGCACTCTGTCATTAAAGCAAAAAGAGGACATAGCTTACACTAAGAGACTCTGAAATTCATGTAAATATTTCATGTAAATAAAGATTCTACTCTCTCTCTCTCTTACGAGCGCTAATAAGAGCTATTAAGTGAAACTTTAAGATTGTAGATCAGGTTTGGATTGAAAGACCTTTTTAAATCTATGTCTGGTGGGAAAGTGTAGTATTTCCAGCATATTTTAATCATATTGATGCATAGTGAAAAAAACATTTTTATAAGAGTTATTTATTTTCTTAGAATGAAAACTTCGGTTAGTGGTTTGATTTCTCTCTAAAGCAATTTGTCCACGCGAGATTAAGCTAATTAACTCATCAACTCATTCATATATTCATAGTGTAATAGACACCTAGTCTTTTTTTATTGAAATTAATTGAGCTTTAATTAATTTTGTTCCCTCAGCTTCTTATGGGGCGGCCCATGCGCATCATGTGGTCTCAGAGGGATTCATCCCTAAGGAACACCGGCATCAGTAATCTGTTCATCAAGAACCTGGACAAGCTGATTGACAGCATGGCCCTTTATGACACCTTCTCCATCTTTGGGAAGATCCTGTCGTGCAAGGTTCAGACTTTGAACTGTTTGGTTCTGAATAGCATCTGTGTAGCATGATTAGCATGTTTTTTGTACTAAAGTCCTGTATTAGCTCTGTTTGATATAAATTCAGTGTCTTGACATGACGTGTCTGTCTTGAAGGTGGTAGGTGATGCAAAGGCAGAAGATTGGGCGATCGAGAGGCTCAACAGCAAACTGCTAAACGGCCACATAGTGTAAGCCTTTTGTAAATTATTACATTTTACCAGCCTGGGGTCAAATGTCAGGGCTCTTTTTACATTTACTCTTTTGTGCTTTACTAATTTCATTTGACGTTGATTGAAATCCTTGTATGGTTGATACAAAGGTTCTATTTGGTCATATTAGAGTATTTCAGTCACTGTCAAGTTGTAATTTTAATGGCACAGGCATAAAGACTATAACAGCAGTGTTTAGATAATGACTAAGAGCAGTGTCTCTGTTGTGTTACAGGTTTACTGAACACTTTAAGCTCTGTTCAGAGCACAAGGCTGAGAGAGTCCGCCACTGCCAAGTCTTCACTAATATTTACATCAAAAATTGAAGTGAAGACATGGACGACAAAAAGCTGAAAGACATCTTCAGCAAATTCAGTGAGAATCCCTAATAGACAGTGTTATCAGTTCTAAACATTCACATAACCAGAATGAGTTATGCATTTGAATGTGAAATGAACATTATGAACAAGTCTTATTACAATGTACAGTATTCTAGAGTTCAGACTGAGTTTTAACATGTTGTGTGTGTGTGTGTGTGTGTGTGTGTGTGTGTGTGTGTGTGTGTGTGTGTGTGTGGCTGAGATGAATGAGAAGGAGCTGAACGGCAAGCAGGTGTAGGTGGGCCGAGCACAGACTAAAGTAGAGAGACAGGCCGAACTCAATCACAAGTTTTAGCTGGTACATACACACACACACACGCGCGCACAAAGGATGCTGACTCTGCCTTCTCTGCTGTAGGATCTGAACCTCTACATGAAGAATCTTTATGACAGGGTAGATGACAAGTGTCTGCTTAAGGAGTTCTTGCAATTTGGAACATCACCCGTGCAAAGGCCACTTACAACTAATAATCCCTACATTTTATTCCTTTCCCAATAACCTGTGTTCACTTCCCCTTACTGACTCTGGAGTGTGAATCTAGTTTGAAAACCTTCCTCAGTACTAATTTTTCCTCATGGTTAGCATGTTTGGCATGTCCTAATGTGTCTCCTCACTGTCTCCTTCAGGTGATCATTGAGAATTTGGCTTCGTGTGCATTTCGTCCTCTGAGACGAAAAAAAAGAAAGCCACATAGGCCAGGAGGGAGATGTATGGCAGGAAGCTGTATGTGGGTGTGGATCAGCGCAAGAGGAACACCAGGCTTACCTTGCCCGTTAGAAAATGCAGAGGATGACGAGCCTCTACGAACCTGTGCTGCCTCCCTGCTACATTGTGAACACCACTTCTGTACACATTAAAATGATTCAAGATTGCAATTAAATTGCCCCACATTACATGATTGGATGGCTGGGACGAAACCCCACCCACCAATCCCTCATGTACAGATATTCACAATTTATATATATATTTATATATATACTCCTCTATTCGATCTTTATATGCATATTCCTTTAATTTACACGTGTGATATATGTATGTTTGTTTGCAGGTGGTTGAAATGGACGCTCCTCTGAACGTGAGGGAAGCCAGTCACAAGCCAGTGAGGATCTTTAATGAAAACTAAACATGTGCTTATATTTGCTTATGTGATACACAACAATAGGTTGTATTTGATTTACATTTAGATTTATCGTCAAATCACAGGTCACACAGTTTACGCGGAGATAAAAAGTACAAAAGTTGTATGAAATTCTTAAGTTGTAAAGTTCCATCAACAAAGCAGTCTCTCTCTCTCTCTCTCTCTCTCTCTCACACACACACACACATACTATGTAGTTGTAAAAGACACACATATGCTGTGTAGACTAAAACCACTCTGCATTTTTCTTTCAGGAAACCCTGAAGATATTCTATCATAACAACAACAAGAAGAGGAAGAAGAATAAGAGAAAGAAGAATTAAACATTGCAACCAACACTGCAAATATTATAAAGTGGTCTGGGTCTTGATTATTGTCATATTAATTAAGATTTAAAGAGGAACTTGTAAATTGTAAATGTATTAACTCAAGAGTATTAAATTCTTAAGTATTAACTGAGAAGAATATTTACTGAGGAATGTTTTCCTGAAGACCAACAGCAAGTTAACGTCACAGAGTCAAGCTTCATTCTGTTTAGGAGATTAAGTTGTAAATGGCTGAGTTGTTAAATGGCTGAACGAAGGTCCAGCTGTTGCAGGGTTTTCAACCTTAACTGCTCCTCTCCAGCCAGGCACAATCTCTGGTATGTTTTGACTCATTTGCTGCCCATGATTGCTGAGGCTTCGTTAGAAAAAGGGGTGGTATATGGTACCACAAGCAGCTGGCTGCCAAACAACATAACAGTGCAAGAATGAATCTGAAGATGTAGATGCTCAAAAAAAAAAAAAAAACATAAGCAGAGGTGAAGCTGTGAAAGACTTTGAAGTTGATTAAAGAGAAGCTGTAGATAATATGAGAAGAGAGGTAATCAATGCAGCTGATGAAGCATGAGAGTGATGTGTAGATGACTTGGTGTGTGTAAGCAGCTGAGTTTTCACAGTCCGTCCAATAAGAGAGCATTAGAAAAATCGATAAGAGAGATAATATAACCATGGATTGGTGTTTTAGCATTGTTAATATTCATGCAAAGCAAAGGGCAAAAGACATGCAGTGCATGCATGTTATGGAGATTACGAAAAAGCACAAAGACCTGCATAGTGTGGATTTTGCAGCCACACTATCTACATATGCCCAAAATTAATATATGTGAATATAGAAAATTCATTCAAATGCACTTTTTGAATGTGTTTAGGATAAAAAAAGAGAGCTGAGACCATCTGAATGATTCTAGAGCAGTTCCTATAATAACGTGAGAAGATGGAAGAGAAATATCTACTGATTTACAGCATCAAAAGCTGCACTGAGGTCAAGAAGGACAATATTTCAGTACCAGGTGGAAAATACTTGTGTAATTGTGCTTCTTTATTATACTTAAGTATCATTTTGGGGGAATTATATTTTACTTGAGTGTTACTAAAACTGAATTTTTGTATTCATAATTAACTACATTTCCAGGAAAAAAATTACTCATTCGTGACTACTTGCATTTTTTACTCGTTACAAATCTCGAAGGCTTCGACGCTCATCCAGCCAAAAACTGGATGCTATATATCAGTTGAATAGACTCTGTTCAGTGTCCAGTCATTTCAGTTTAGCATCCAATGAAGCTAGAAAAAACTATCAAAAGTCGTACCAACTCATCGTCTGCGGTGACCTTCTCATGCTAATGTAGTTACAGCTATCCATGTGTGTTTGAATGTGGTTAGCCACAAAAGACTGCATATAATGAGAATAAAGTTGAGAGGACAAGGTCAATGCCACTGTGATGTCATTCCTGCTCCACTATTCACAGATGTGCTATTCTCGTGCTAATTAATTTATTGTGTGCGGCTTCAGTAAACAGGAATCAATTGCCTTTAAATTATAGATGTTTTATTTTAAACCATGAGATAAAAAAAAAACCCTTCTACTTATATTTAGACTGCTATTTAGACTTACCTGCTCGGGAGGCAGAAAATTAACCTGCCTCGGGTGATTAATCACCAGAAGAATAGTCCTCTCCTTGATATTAGGAAGGCATGCAATTTTGCACTGTAAACATAATCCACTGCTGTGCAAGCATCACCTTTTGGTGATGAGTGGGTATGGACCTAAGAACTAATATTACTATATGAACCAAATGCATGTTGAAAGGGTGAATGTGTTGAACTATTGCTTACTCAATTTTATGGCTTCTTGTTTACAGCTTTCTCTTTTATACAATATAAGACAGACGAACCTAATGATTGTCACTGCATTTCTTAATTACTGCATTTGCATCATGTGTACAACATTCAGTTACAAATTATTTTGACATGTTTTTAGATGCACATTTTTACAAGCAGTGTATGCCCAGACAATTTGTTTTCAACTTTAAAGATTTTACCATTCTTACACGTGACCAATGAGCCATAACTGCTGAAAACCCATCAAAACCTTATGAAATGATTTTTATGAAATAATCTCTAAGCAGCAACTTAATGGCATGTTCAAACTAGATTGAGTGTGAATATATGGCATGGTGCCATGATCCACATGGCTTTGGCTAAGGTGACTGAGACATAATGAAGCTTGCTGGGCCTGACTGAGTTATAATTAGATAAAACTGATTGTCATAACAGGACAGGGACAAGAATCACTGGCCAAAGCTCATCAGATACTGCACTGGCCTTGAACTCCATAACGGCTGAATGTTTGCATTGAGGTTTGTTACATCTTGGTGTATCTTCTTTAGTAGCATTTTGGTATTATACTCTTACAAAGTATAAATACAGGTCAAAGTTATTTAAAGGGAACTTTAAAAAAAAAATCTTTCATATGTATTACTTTTATATGATAGCATTTACTGTACTGATTAAAGTTTTTTTTTTTAAATACTAGTTCTTTAGACTAGTCAATTAGACTAGTACACTATCTACTTATTACCTAACTACTCTGTGGGGATGTCAGCTAGTTGAGGTGGTGGAAAAAAACAGAGGCAGATGGTAAAGAAATACAGGCAGATGGGGAAAAAATATTTCAGACTAGATGAAACAAATTCTACCTTCAACTGCATATTGCATAAATCTATGCTGGGAAAGTTTTTTTTTTTTTGAATGGACCGTTTTCATTTTGTATGACGTGTAGTGCACTAGTTTTTGTCTTAACAATGGAAAAGACTAGTCAACTAGTCAACTACTTATTTGAATTAGGCCTCTTGATCAACTAGTAAAAATTGGCAGTTGTGCAACCCCTTATGTATATACACTTATATGCGTTTTCCATCCATCCATCCATCCATCCATCCATCCATTCTCTGTACCGCTTATCCTACAAAGGGTTCCGGGGTAACCTGGAGGCTATCCCAGTGCCAAACCATTGCAGGGCACAATCAAACACACACACACACACACACACACACACACACACACACACATTCACACAGACAATTTGGAAATGCCAGTCAGCCTACAATGCAGGTCTTTGGACTGGGGGAGGAAAATGGAGATCCTTGAGGAAACCCCTGAAGCACAGGGAAAGCATGCAAACTCCGCACACACAGGGCAGAAGCAGGAACCCCCAATGCAACAATGCTAAACTCTAAGCCACTGTGCCCCTCATATGTGTTTTCCAATATTGAAAATATATAACGGTAAGAAAGAGATTTAAGATGAACTCACACAGAATTGTAGGCCTATCTTGTTTTCTAAGAATATCCATGTCCTTGCCTCCCATTTCTCTTATATATAAGCTTGTGCAGGCCAAATGAAACAAGGCAGCTGGCAAACATGCGATGTAAGAGAATATCCAAATCTAAAAAAGGGGGGGAATACTGATTTTAATATGACTGGTCTAGCAGGAAGGCTGATCAGGACAAAAAAGCTTCCTGAAAAGCCCTAAGGCACTGACACTGACATTATCAGGGTGGTACAGTGGTGCAGCAGTTGCCGCCTCATAGTTCTGAGATATGGTTACTGCCTGGGTAATGTTTCACATGTTCGCATGCGTTTCCTCAGGGTTCTGTTGTTTAGATGTGAAGGAGTGTGCAAATCTGTGTGTGCGTGTGTGTGTTTATGCAATGCTCTTCAATGGACTGGTGTCCAATCCAGGTCTAGTGTATCACTGCCGCGTGCCCAGTACTCTAAGGATAGGCTACAAATCCACCATGAAGATGACTGAGTGAATTATTGCATGACCCGCTGCTACAAATATCTTTTTAAAATATCCATATCTGTGTGAATATGATCCACAAGTCATACTATGATCATATGATCATATGATCATATGATCAAGTCATACTGATCGCAAACCAAGAATTCAGTTAAAGCTTTAAGCATTTTGTACATGCTTTAGAAAGCACGTCCAAGCTATATAATATCAGCACACAGAAACTGCGAATGTTTATCTGTATAAATGTTTCCCATACTGCTCATTTGTTAAGAACTGGTGATAGGATTTCTTTGTTTTTTTATCCAGCAGATAGTGTTGATTTATGCCACTTCTGCTTCTCTAATGTTTGAAGCCAGAACCTAAAAGCAAATCTCGCTGTCCCACTGCCAGAGCCCCATTAGTCTTGTGCTATTATCGTGGAAAGTTTTCCACACGTAATAATGGATAGTGGTTTGGACAGGTTTCCTTATAAGACTCTAAACACTAAGCGTACTGCGCAGCACTTAAACAGGGGCTGCATATTATAGTCACTACTCAGAGAAGTGAAGCCAGCTGTATGCAAAATGTTACACAAGAAGTTCAGCTTTCTGAGTGCTGACCCTAGTTCAAATCAGTGCAAGAGTCACCCCAAGTCTCCGTCTCCGACTGAGACTGCTTTTGTAGACTTCATATCAGTGTCTATAATAATCACTATGCTGTAATCCAGCAGCTGTTTAGCAGTTGAGCAGAGGTCTCACTTGTGCACATAAAATATTTGATCTGCCTCTATTTATCCACATTGTGAAAGCTTTAACAGTGAAAATACATGTAAAATTAATGTCAGCAACAACAACTGTGACAGTTTAAGAACCAATATCATTTCTGAATTAGCCTATATTTTAATTGGACAACACTCATTGCATTAATTATAATTCTCAGATAATCATCTAATAATAAATCTAAATAAACATTCAAACAAATTCAAAACAATCAGCAATAATTAAATGTTTAAACAGTTAACTGTTGTGTTATCCGCCTATTGTTCACCTCTGGACAATATTATGTTTATTATTCTTCTATCTTTTAGACTTCTTAGGGTATAAGCTGTGTGACAATAGGTTTTTGCATTTGGTTTACATGGCATACATGTAACACCCAGAAGTCTTAGATTAGATTTGCACACCACAGAATCAGTTTGGATATGACCATTGCACAAATTGCCTCTAATTGCACGTCCGTTCTGCAAACAGTGCTGATGTATCCATGCATTCTATGGGCGCAATGAAGTACATTACTGCAATACATTTAGTATATTGTTCAGTGGTAAATTTGACGAGGACATCTCGCATTTATGTTGAGCACAGGAGTGGCTAGACAGGTGCCTATGTCACCTGCGGCAAGAACTGACCCTGAGTTTTACATTACTTCCTGTAAGCATAGTAGGAATAGAGATTTGTTATCATAGTCTTTAAAGGTCTCTGCATTTCATGCTGGAATGTCCATCCACTACAAAGAAAGACCATATTACATGCATAACTGTATATACAGTAGCACTAAAAATTTTATAGTACAGGAAATTTTAATAAACTTCTTTATTCATGACAGATCACCCTGTCTGAATAATTGGTAATTATAATTACATTCAAATAATAAGGGATAAAAATACATTTTAAGAGAGCTAGTAAGAAAATGAAGAATATTTTCTAGAGATTTTCTATAAACTGACCTTTAAAGGCATGGGGTTGTGAAAGAAACGAAATGAGAGTAATCCATAGAAAAGGTCATCAATGTAATGATCTTTGCAATAGCGTGTGCATTTGAATAAACGAGGCTATGTTGAGAAACCGAGATACATATATATACTGTATATAGATGAATGAATAAATGTTGAGGTTTAGTTAGGGTCAATACATGGCAAAAAGTACTGGAAGGAATATGTAATTATATATTTTTTCATAAATTCTCATCTGCTTACGTGCTGACTTTATTTTAGTTGCTGGACAACAAGGCAATGTGAGCTTATAAGATTCTTATGCGTAAGTGTTAAGAAAAAAAAAGGATTTCTGTTTCTGTGCTTTGATTTCTATATTTACGCATTCATGATCAAATTAAATGATCCACTTTTATAAGATATACTGTATATGATGCAACACTTTTAAGTGCAGTCCATTCAATGCACAAATTGTATGTCTGATGTGCACTGTATAGAATGAATGTACCACTCATGCCACCATGTGGTATTTAATCCTACTGCTGGCATACTGCTTTTTATGGGCCTCTCTTGTGTTCAAGATGAACTTTGCATTTATTAATTTAGATATCTGGCTCATATCTGGATAGTCATAATCAGAAATGTATATTCCTGAATCTAGAAATTAAAATAAGCTGATGCTATTATCTAACCATTCTGTGAACAATGTTATTGGCAATAATACAAATTATTTTTACTTTGAAAAGAAGGACAGATCTATATAAATGAACAAGTAAATACTCCTAGGATTTAGTCCATGTTTGATGTTTGTTACTGCTTTTTCAGTAGATTATCAGAAAACAGAGCCTAACACTGGCCTTGGAAGGGGATCTGCAGTACTTCATTAGTTGTATTGAGTTCGATATAATAAATGATTCTTGAACTAGCTTGCAAGATTCAGTTGACAGTGTATGTGATTCCAGTGAATGACTGACTAAGAAGTGTGAGATGTAAAAGGTAACACTGAAAAGTGTATTAAAGTGTAATATAAAACAGAAGCTTCCCGTCTCATCAAGCATCAGAGTGGCATGATTGCCTGTTTTGATAGTTCTGTCATCCAACACAGAACTCATTTTGTCTTTATGGCTGGAGGGGGCAAGGAATTACAGCTCTTTGCAGTCTATCAGTTGCAACCCAAGCCTATAAATCAGTGACACTTTTAACTTGGCCCAAACCTTAGAATGAAATAGGATAGGAGGTCCACCAGGGTTCACACAATCCCTGTGGGCATTAGATCATCTCACTCTGTCGGCTCCCTGATGAATCTACACATCAAGTCTATCCAGGGTCTTTTGTCTGTCATTCTTGATTGACTCACCAGCTGACTGGAAAAAGCCTCTATGCTCTGATGCAGATTATTGCTTTCTCTCTCTCTCTTTGTCTCTCTCACACACAAGTCCCATTGTCTTATGTATATAGAATGTTGTGAGCATTCAATTATTCATCTTCAGTAACTGCTTTATCCTGGTCAGGACCATGGTTGATCCAGAGCCTATCACAAAAACACTGGGTGTGTGGCGCGAATACACCATTACGGGACATCACGCACACGCATTCACACAATGATAAAAATCCAGGACATTTTAGCATAGTCAATCTACCTACTGGCATTTTTGGAGAAAACCAGAGAACCCAGTGGAATCCCACCCTGGAAGAACATGCACATATGACATCATTATGCCATAGGAACAACATAAAACGTGCGTGATACTCCTACATACAGAGCAAAGCATGCTCCTACAAGGAAGGGGAAAGAAGGGGGTATAGCACATAGCAGGAGAGGGATATTGTTCACAAGGTTCATGACATAACAACAAAATAAATGATTAATAGAATAAAAATAGAATAAAATGGTGATTGCAAGAATAATACATCAACATTTAGTGCAATATGTACAATATTATTTCCTTCTTTCTGTCGTTTTTTCTGCAAAGGTTTGCCAAACATTATTAATATGATATAACGTGATATGTGGTTAGCAGCTGCATTGCAGAAGGAAAATGATCGTTCAATCTTAATGGTTTTCTTGTTTTGCATGTCTGCTTCAGTTTGACAGTATCACCAAACCATGGAGACCCTATTGTCACCTTCTCTGTAAAACAAAGAAACAACTCAGAATTAAATATATTTTCCTAAGCACTACTATTCTTAACTGCCCTCAAGATTGTTTTGTCCTTTTTACAGAAAAACAATTTATTTGGTCACGTACAGTGTAGCATATTTTCACCAAAATTAAACATTATTGGACTGTAGAGTGCTCGTTACTCAGAAGGTGTGCCTTTTTTATCTTCTATTGTAGATTTCTGTGATGTTAAATTACAGTTTTTTACTATCTGTTTAAAAGAATGCATAATTAACCTGAATATTTAATCTGTAAATATGTAGCATGCCCTGAATCTCTCCTAGATTATATCCTTCTCACCCAAGCTATGTAATTTACATTACAATATTTCCATCACATTTTGTGATATTATTAACAAAATTTGATTTAATACTGTAACCGTGATAACAAGGTTGTGTCACGTTTGATGAAACAGAAGATAATGGCCCCTTAGATACACCCCAGCCAGGCAAATCCTATCAAAAATCAACATTATTGAATTTGCAGAAGGCCATCATGGTGGCCTAGTGGGTCGCATGCTACCGCACAGTTCCAGGGTCCCTGAGTCGATCCTGGGATAAGGTTACTGTCTGTGTAGAGTTTTGGATATTCTCCCCATGTTCACGCCAAGATGTCTGGTTTCCTCCCACCTTGAAGCCTCCAAACCATGCCGGTAGGTGGGTTGGCTAAGCTAAATTAGTGTGAATGAGTGTGTGCAAGCTGTCCTGTGATGTATTCCTGCATCGCATCCAGTGTTCCTGGGATAGGCCCAAGATCCACCATGACCCTGAACAAGATAAAGCAGTTACTAAAAATAAATGAAAGGTTGTCTAATCAGACATTGTCTCGAATGGCTTACAACAGCCAAGGTCAATGGTGGCTGCCAATATTGTCAGCAAAGAACAACAAAGCTCATATTCAGTGTGCAGAAGCATTAAATATGACAGCTGAATGATAGAAAAAAGGTTGAATGAAAAGACCAAAATTTGACCCAGCCAATATGAGTCTATGTAAAAGTCCCCAGTAAGCTCCTAAGATTAATATAGTATATAGATATGTTCAGTAATGCAACTGACACAGGCTTTTGCAACACATTTTCTGAATTTCTATTTTCTTTCTCCACGTTAACCAGTCACACAGGCAATAATGCCATAATTCCACCTATAGGCAAACTGAAGTAACACTGCCAATCAGTATATAGCATTTCCAGTCCTCTTATTGAAAAGTACCCAAAACAAAGTTGTAACAGAACATGCTCACTACTATAATTATATACAGTCCATTCCTTTCTGTAGGATTCTTGTTCATAATCCTACAGTCTCAGGCAATCAGGGGGGTTGTACAATGTGGGTGGTATGAGTTTCAACAAGCACATCATCAGATACATGTACGTCTCTCCCAACTGATGTGAAAAGAGTGACATCCACAGAGATCTGGGTAGCAGAGGGTGCTGTGCCGATATTTTCTCTGGTTCAGCTGGATTTTGGGGGTTTAATGGTTCGAATAGGGAAGAAGTTGGTCACCATGGTGTCTCCATTCCTCTGTAGTCCATTTTTCTCTCCCCCTGATAATCATGAGTGAGCAGAGCATCACCAACTGCAAAGTGACTTGGCTTAGATCGTATATAGCCCTGCAAAGGAGTTGTGACTCCTGTGTCTGTTTCACAGCAGACACTGCACTGGCATCTAGGTAAGTGCACAGCTGGCAACCCAGAAAAAGCATGGATGGGGAATCTTTTCTTGTAGGAGGTGGTGCATTGCGATAAGTCAGCAGGAATGTGTCTAGCCATTGCTGAATAGAGGCTGAGCCCTTGAAAGTCTTCAGTGCATTCTTAAGAATTTGCACAAAATTTTTCAACCTGTCCATTGGTAGCAGGATGCAGAGCTACTACCGGGCTGATCTAAAATCTCTGACATTGTTGGCCTTCAGCAATATGGCAAATTTTTGTACTGTAAACTGGGGTCCATTATTACTGACAAGGACTTCAGGTATTCACGATGTGTGAATCTAGATGCGGATTCCAGTACCTGAAATTCTGGCCAGTTTGAATGAGCATTGACCACAACCATGTACGTGGTTTACATGTACTTGGCCTTGGGCTGGTTGCACAAAAAGTCCATGTGTATCTGTTGCCATGGTTTGCTTGCCAAACCCATGGGTGGAGAGGTGCATGGCATATTTTGATTCTGTTGGCAGGAGTGATAACCCTTTGCCGGTCACTCAATATCATTATCCAGTCCAGGCCACCATACAGAGCTACACACTAGGGCCTTCATTCTTACAGAATGGCCAGCATGTAGCTCCTCAAGAACCCTGGGATGCAAATTCTATGGTACAATGATTCTTTTGCCCAAACTTTAAACATCCCTGCTGCACAGCCAGCTCACTGAGTCTAGTGAGGAAGGTGTCAGGTCACTGATTTACCATATTCATCGTTCTACTTCTTTGGGTGACCAATGCCAATACTGCCAACAGACTGAGGTCGAACTGCTGTCCATATAGATAGCAGTGGACCGTTTTCACCCCAAAAAAATTGCCTCATGCTCGATCTGTGTGACTGTGGGGGAAAAAAGCCATTGCGTAATGTGAGATGCCAGCACCTACACCGTAGGGTGAAGCATCACATGCTAGTCGAATTTTGTTCTAGGGCTCTAAGAGTTGTATCTGTAAGAGCTGAATATTTGTTTAGCCTGTATAAGCTAACTGCCATGTCATGTTCAATCTCTTCCTGACTCTCGGCTTGTCAGACTTCAGTATGGGTGCATACTCCATCTATGTGCCGGTTGCAAGCAGGTACGAGGAAAGGCTCCTCACTGTGATGTAAAGCACTAGAAAGGAACCACTTACCTTGCACCATGAATGATTCTTTTGCAGAGTCTGCTCAAAGCGTCTCTTGTTTTGGTTGATGTTTTGCTGCTGGGAGTGTATAAACTAGTCAAATTTTTTCTCAAGATCAAGATCTCTAACCCCATGCAAAATGATGGTGCCACAGTGGGTTGTTCTATGTACATATAATTGTTTCATTACTGTAACTCCACCCACTGGATTTAATTTAATTTGTTAAGCTGGTGTCACTGATGTTCTGTAGAAAAGTAAGGAAGTTCAGAGATTACAGATATTGACTATGTGACTAACTGAGATTCTACTGAAGGATAAAATTCTTACCTCAAACTGTATTTCTGCCTGCCCTTTTTATCAGCTGAGTAAGAAGCAGTAGTAATAGTATCAGTTTGCGTCTGGTGACCTAGTGCTTTTTAATTCATTTTAACAGTGCAGCCTTCTGTGAGTGCTTCTGAGAGCAAGCACAAACCTGAGTGCTTTTTTTAGTATTTGATTTTTTTAAAGATATATTTACATGATGGTTAGGTTCTTCTAAGTTGAATGAAGTTGTTCAAAAATGTCATGCTAAAAAGGAACACAATCTGTGATGCTAAAATTATAGTTATTGTATAATATATAAAATTGTACATTATATTATTAATCAAACTTCTTGTTTGGCAAGGGCTTTGCCCGTGTGTGTGTGTGTGTGTGTGTGTGTGTGTGTACATTGAAATATCCAGGCAGAAATGAAAGAAATGTGCATGTAATGACCTCTTAATATTTTACTTATATAATAAATTTGATATATAGGCTGTTCTCTGGTACCATGATGATGTAATTGTTTTTGCTTTAATAACATTGATAATTTAGCACTAATTTTATTCCCTTCAAATGTGTTCCAAGTCTTGGATCTACGCCTTTAAAAAAGGTTCCTTAAGCACCCTTAGGGTTCTTTGGTTTGTCTCTCTGGGGGAATCCTTAAACGTTATAGAACAGAGGTAAAACTGTAAACGCATCAGATGCTTCACTTGTGGCTCAGAATTATGTTCTTCACATATGTTGAAAGCACAGTCATTAGAAGCCAGTGAGCTTTTTCTTTTAAAGGAAGACGTTTACTTTCTAAAATTGATTTGAGGCTTTGGATAAGTGCTAATACGCAGGCTTCACCTGCACACTTGTTCACTAAGCTCCTCTAATTCCCATTCTGGAGCAGTTCCTGGCTCTGGGAGGATTACTGTGTACTGGGTTTTTCAGGACAAGGCAGCAAAAACGAAAGGAAAATGCATTTTGTGCACATTTTACACAAGTGGATGAAATTCATCACAAATGTTACAACTATACAAACTGTTACTCTGCTGATATAAAATAGCTATTTAGGCAAAATATTGATTACACTGTCACCCTTTTATTCTTTTAGTCAGCACGAGAGTCAGCATTTGTGACCAAAGCTCCCTTCCATTTCATTTACTGCAACAAATCCAGCCAGTTCCACATAAAATCCGTCAAAATTATAATGAATTTTATTGATTCTCTATTCCCAATTAAAGACTCCTTACTAAGCGGGACACAAGTTCACATCACATTGAAGTGCTAGCTTAAAAGTTAATGGCTGCACAAAGAAATCCTGACACATTAATTTCTACTAAAGTCTAATTATTCTTGTTTGATGTCTTGTGTGGTAAAAGTGAAATAACTTGAGAGACCTTAACTGCAAAGCAGCATTTTGTGTGTGTGTGTGTGTGTGTGTGTGTGTGTGTGTGCACGCACTATGTCCAACTGTCATATGCTTGTTAGCGTTTTGCAGGTTTTGCTCATAGTTTCTATCCTATGATCAGAAAAGCTGAATTCTCAGCATTTCTTCTCCCACATGCTGACAGTAGACTTTTTCAACATTAAACAATCAATATTATTAAAGGTGCAGTTGTCAATTTTTGTATTTCTTACTAGTACTATTAACCTGGAAAAGTTTTTAAAACTGCATTCCAGGCCAGTCTGCTTGTGTGTGTGTGTGTGTGTGTGTGTGTGTGTGTGTGTGTGTTTGTGTTTACCTGGGCCTCCTGTCTGCCCCATCTCAGGCTGATTGGAAAGGAAAACATGGTGGAATTTCTTTAAAAAAAATAATAATAACTTAATGACAAAAATAAACACTTGTATACATTTCCAAGATTGAGAAATGTATTACTGGTGAAGGGGCTGAAGTTGGATGTGGATTTAGAGACGCTGCTCCTGGACCGGTATGTAAATGCAATCTGTATCTGTAAGTAAGTGTTGAACTGTTACAGTGACTGGCTTTGTATAAACATTTCTAATGCTATCTAACTCCTGTGAAGCTAATGATGCCAGCAGTGCTAACTAGCTAACACATGTAGTGACATTCAACTGAAAAACTCACAGGAGCTCATTAAAAGAAAAACATGACAGCAAAGATACTCTTGACCATTCTGGCAAATCAGTATGAGCTGAATTTCACATGTTTATAGTGGTATACCTCAACTATCAAGCTGTTGAATGGCCTAGTGGGTGAAACCACAGGTCAGGGTGAAGTACTACCACAAGGAGACACAATGATAAGTAAGATATAATAGTACGTCATAAATTAATAAATGGCTAGCTACTGAGGAAAGAGCAGTGCTGTAGCTCTCTTTTGATGCTTATCTTCTAGCCATAGGTTTCTGAAAGCAGGCATATAAACTATCCTGTAACTACTCACTGTTTCACTTCTGTTATTAACTTGTGATGTTGTTTTAGCTATAAAAGAAGACCACAGATGTCATCTTTACTAATGAGATGTAGGCTATATTGAGCATTTTGCTCTCTTATCGAGCAATATTAGCATAATGCCAGTTAGGTATTTATCTACATATGATGTAATGAGATCTCTCCTTATGCAGTACAGCAAATGTTACAAACGTTTATAAACTCTTTAATACACAGCCTACCTCGTTGTTTGAAAATGATGCTATGACACTCCATGGTAATGAACTCGCTGACCACTGGGGGGCATGGCCTTGTGTACTTGGGAGGGAATGGGAGGCAGATTCAAGAGCGATGTTTACCTACTGAACCAAGCTGGTGATCTAGAGAGCCAGTCTTGACTAATATTGACTAATGCACCTTTAAATGTGTCCATAACATGGAACCATTTTTAATATTTGGTAACACTTTATTTGAAGAGTTTGCTTTAGTAAATCTACAAACCACCTATAGGCTGTTATGTAATCACTATCAACTGATTATGTTTAAAAAAATGTCAAAACATGCTTATTTCTCTTTCCGCACCATGTCGTCCTGTGTATGAATGCATGAACTGAAGTCCACTTGAACTGAATGAAAAATTATTAGATGGTTTGGGCTATCAAATAAAGTTTAACAAAATATTTTTGTGTAAATGTCGTGTATAGGAACAGTTTGGCTTACATCAAATGCAGACTTTTGCTTTGTATGTATGCAAGCTCACTTCAGCTGGCTTTTGTGAAGGGCATGTGACACATTTGGCTGAGGTCAATGAAGTCTGGCTTAGCCTGCAGCACCATGTTGAGTGGACCTGAGTGTCCAGTGGAGCCTTCTGTCACCTTTATAACACAGACAATGCAATGTGGATAGTTGTCTCCCTGAGCTCAACTTCTGTTTAGGATGCAACTGTTTTGCTCATTTGAAACAGGAGGCACTAAAGTACTAGCCTCAACATGTCCTGCTTACCCATATGGTTTGATTCATTAGATGAATCAGTTCCAACATGTGATACCAAATTTCATGGCAATGATTCTGAAAGTCCATGAAAGTGCCTAGATTCAGTGTTTCCTCCATCAGGTTAAACATCATGGATGTTTTTTTTTTTAATTACATTAAAGGACTGTACCATGGTATGAATTCTGCATACTGACAACACTGACACTGACCATGTACGCGTGCAGGATGCGGAAGATTAATCTGTACTGCCCTCGTCTGGAGAAATGGCTTATGCCAGTGTATTTAGTGCACCTCATTTCCATGTGAATAAGGTACAGATTTAAATTAGCAGTAAAAAAAAAAAAAATACTCGTTTGTCTTATTAAACCTGTGTGAAAGTATTACCATACTAATATTCTAAAATTTACAGTGTGAAAACTGTGAAATATTATCTAGTCTCTCCTAGTGTCTCTGCTCTCTCTCTCTCTCTCTCTCTGTGTGTGTGTGTGTGTGTGTGTGTGTGTGTGTGTGTGTGTGTGTGTCTCATCAGTGCTTAAACTTTTCTTTTTCCCTGCAGTATTAGTTTTGAGACCGCTGAGCTGCTTTCCATTAATTCACCCAACAACAACCTGCTCCTCCACTGACAACCTGCATGCTAGCTGCATTTTGTTATTTTGGTGTTGGTACTATTTTTTCTTTATTTCCTATACCACAGTAAATCACAGTGAAAACTGGTGGTTTAAGACATGAAAGTGAGTAGCATTTTATTATTTCATAAAGCAGTAAATGGCAGGAAACAGTGCCAGCAATTTGGATGTTTAATGAAATTTTTAGTGCTGCTGCCAAGGAAATAATCAATCGGGACCATCTGACCATTTCACAAAGCAATTTTTATAGAGTAGTAAAGGGACAATATTTTTCTTCTATCTTGTCACTCTTCATGAATGTTAAATAAATTAATTTGATATCAGAATATTACATAGTGGTAGTGCTCTAAGACATATGTGAATGAAACCTGTATACAAAAAACATTACACAGTTAAGTGAATCTGAGCAGAAAGTATAACTCTGTATACTTCAGAATTTATTCTGCTACTTCTATCAGCAGTCACGTCATCATTAAACACCAGTGACCCAGGCTCACGCCATAACACTGCCTCCACCATGTTTGACAGATGATGTAGTGTGCTTTGGATCATGAGCCCTCCCTTTCCTTCTCCATGCTCTTCTGTTCCCATCATTCTGGTACAACTTAATCTTGCATCAGAACTGGTCAGCCTTTTTTTTTAGAGGTTTTTAGCAAAGTGTAATCTGTCCTTTCTGTTCTTGAGTGTCTCTTGATTGTAGACTTTGACAATGATGCCCCTACCACATCCAGAGTGTTCTTGGCTAGATGTTGTGAAGGGGTTTTTCTTCAACAAGAAAATACCACTTTAGTTGTCTTCCCAGTCTTTTTGGTTTTGCTGAACTTGCCAGTGCATTCCTTCTTTTTAAGAATGTACCAAATTGTTGTTTTGGCCATTCCTAAAGTTTCTGCTATCTCTCTGATGGGTCTGTTTTGTTTTTCAGCCTAATGATGGCCTCCTTCATTTGCATCGACACCTCTTCGGACTTCATAGTGAGAGTTCCCATGAACAGCTACCAAATACAAAACACTTCAAATCAACTTTAGACCTTTTATCTCCTTAATTTGTCATGAAATAATGAGAAAATAGGCCACATCTGGCCATGAAATTGCTTATCAGTCCGTTGTCCAATTACTTTTGAGCCTGTGAAATGGAGGGACTCTGTAAAATAATGCCTGTAATTACTAAAAGCATAATAATATAATATAAAAGCATAATAAAAGTTAATGCAATATTTCTGTTAAACCCCTTGAATTAAACTGAAAGTCTACACTTCAATCACATCTTGATTGCTTTCTTTTCAAATCCATCCTGGTGGTGTACAGAGGCAAAATTACGAAGATTGTGTCGCTGTCCAAATACTTATGGACCTGACTGTAAGTCTTGATATACGTAAGGACCCTAACATAGCAAGCTGACTGATGGCTGTAGTGTTTGTGGTGTCTCAGCACCAAGACACTGACAAGTGAAGTGTGCTGAAGCGGCATGGGAACAATACATATAACAGTCAAAAAGCGATTTACAGATGCAGTAAAATGATTCATCTGAACACATTATTGTTAAGTCTCACAAAGCTTAAAGGAAACACTTTGCCGTTTCATTGTGTGCTATTTCACACAATATATATATATATATATATATATATATATATATATATATATATATATATATATATATATATATATATATATATATATATATATATGTGTGTGTGTGTGTGTGTGTGTGTGTGTGTGTGTGTGTGTGTGTGTGTGTGTGTAGGTTTTGGATTCTAATTGGGTTCTGGATTCTAGGTTTTGGATTCTAATTGGTTCTAATTGGCCATATCATTGGGTTATTTTATAAATTAGGATTTTAATTAGTTTTAGCATAAAAGCATTATTTACCTATTTACCTATTAGCTTGACAGCTAGCAGTCTGACTATAGTTTCCTGTGTTCCTAGCCCAGCTGTTTTTATGTTTTATGTATTTACTGTTACATCACCTTATTTGTACTGACACATTATTTCATTTTATTCATTTTATAATATAGACGTGTGGAATTGCCCGTGCATTTACTGTGAGTATTTTTTTTAAATAAGATTACCTACCATCTTACTTACATAACTGACATAACAGCAGAACCATGCTTTCACCAGTTTCACCAAGCTGGCCCCTTAGTTTAACCATGATTTCACTAGATTCATCAAGTTGGTCCACCAGTGTAACCATGCAATCTCTAGCCTCACAAATCATGTTCACCAGTTTAACCATGCTTTCACTAGCTTCACCAACCTAGTCAACCATTTTAACCATGGATTCACCAGCTTCACCAAGCTGGTCCACCAGTTAAACCATTCTTTCACCAGCTTCACCAAGCTGGTCCATTAGTTTAACCATGTTTAAACCAGCTTCACTGAGTTGGCCCACAAGTTTAACCATGCCTTTTCCAGATTCACTGGTCCACATCATATAACCGGCCAACTTCACCAGTTCAACCATCTCTGACAAGTTAAGCCATTCAGGCACACCAGTTCCAGATCCAGAATGGTCTAAGCTGGATTTCTCAGCAGGGAAGGCTTATGTTAAGGGTGACAGCTCTGTAGCATCACTGTCCATGACTTTTAATTGATACCTGGTTATGGCTATGTTATGTCTAATCAGAGTTCAGAGTATCATGTGAAGAGAAAAGATATTTTAGATATTTTTCAATGACTTATGATGGCATAGCCTGATGGTGGAATTTATTGGACTGTGTCAGCTTAATCTGTCATCACTTACAGCTGCGCCATATGCAGCTTGCAGCTCTTTGCATAATATAATACGTTTTGGAAAAGATCACACACCCACACACACTCCCTTTTAACGCACAATACACACTCACAGCCTCGACATGAGCCGCTCGAGATGAACACACACACACACACACACACACACACGAATGCACGCACGCACTCCAGCGCGCGCGCGCTGGCTGAAGAAGGGGTGTCACATTTACTGTTGGGAAAAAATCACCGCTGTAATGCACATCTGCCAAGAATGTAGCACAAAACGGTCCAGAAACCGAGGTGAGTGATTGTTTACGATCGTTAAATTTTTTTTTTTCCAAGATAGAGTAAATAAACGCTACATTCCCCGAGCCGTAGATTTTTACAGTGAAATATGACATGACATGCTGTCAAATACATATGATCCTACTGGTTGCAGAATACAGTAGAGCATTGTTATGAAGCTTAACCTGCTGTTCTACAGTAAGATAATTGCGGTGTGAGCATGCGCACTGAGTTGCGTTTTCAACAACAGCAACATATCAATCTGTGAATGATTAGAGCTCACACAAGCGAATTTCTCGATCCTCTGACATACTGCCAATGTTATTCCGGCTCAGACAAAGTATGGAGGGCATTACATCCTCATTTTGATTCCAGGTCATTTTATAATCATCTGTAATGGTTTGTGTTTATGAGCTGATAACATAATTTCAATGGTTTTTAAATGTCAGCCATGTGATGGTGTAGTGATCTTCCACTTCAGGCACTAAAGCAAAGCATTCACAGAGCTTTCACGGATATATAGATTATATAAACATTCCATTAAAATTCAATAACTCAATTAATTACATACTGAATACAAACTGAATCATAAATAAGTGGACTCTTGAAAAACAATAAAGTGAACAGCTTATGTGAAAATGTTTCCTATTACTAAGGTATGGTATGGATGAGCACAGGGGTACACAGTGGGTTTAAACCACAACAGGCATAATATAACTCAGCATAATCAATTACCACAACTAGCCATATACTTTTAATATAAATGTCTTTACTTTATGCAATTCGCTTACAATAGTTCTGCAGAGTTCTTTCACATGCTCCAGTGTTTATTTTCACCCTTGGTATAACCTGTTAATCATCACCAATCATTTGATGGTTAGTTATAGATGTTTCTACAAATATGGACCTTTCCAAGATAGGCTCTATTAGCATTTAACATTTTATTATAATATACTAAAATATGATTTTAATTACTTTAATATTATGCTACTTAACATCGCCACATGAGAACGTCTTAACATGAGAATGTTTTGTGTCTCCCACAGAAATAGCGTGTAGGTCAGTGTGTACGTTGACTTGCCATTTGATCAATGGAAAGCAACAAATCAAGAACCCCCAGGACCTCACATCCCAGAGTCTCTCCAACATTGTCTCCTAAGATCTTACAAGCTGAACTGATATATCCATATAAAGAATGTTGCCTGTACTTTCTCTCTGAAGAGTCTCATTGAACCACTTTATATCAAGATGAAATAATGAAGAGCTAGTGTAGTGCCACTGGTGAGTTCTTCTGGTGTATTCCCCCATCCCTGGAAGAATCATGGGTTGTGGAGGCTCTAGGACAGATGCTTTGGAACCACGGTACCTGGAAAGCTGGACCAAAGAGACAGAATCTACTTGGCTGACCAGCACAGATACAGACATCCCACTGTCTTCAATCCACAGCATCCCTTCAGAGACCTCCTCTGAGGTTGTGTTTGCATCAGAGAAAACCACCAACTCAGGTGAGGAAAAATGACAAACAATTGTGTAGCTAGTTACAATCTTTTAGAAATAATCAACTGCATTGTTTCACCAAGTGCATTGCCCTTTGGGAGAATACTGTCAAGACACCAGTACATTCAGCTTCAGTTGTCATGGAGATGGCTCCATTCCTTCTGCAGCTCACTAGATGGGGATGGGCTTTGCTTTACACAATAAGAGCTCCTTTAAAAAAAAAAAAATCTATAACATAACATTACAGAGGTAAAGATAAAATACTTGAATGGTGACAAAGACAATTTTGTATGGCCTAAGCTTTGAATCTCAGTGATGCAAAATTAAACTCTAAATAAAAATCTTCAGCTTGAATAGTCATTATTTTCCATATGATTCTTATTTTCATGTGATTTGATTTTTATGTAATTGGCATGTAGATGATTCAGTTCTGTTGCATATAGGAACTCAGAGTGCTGTGGTTTATCTTTCAGAGTCAAGTATAAGAAGCATCTACCTCCCACCTTATATATATATATATATATATATATATATATATATATATATATATATATATATATATAAAGCTCAAAACTCGACCTACACCAAAACCTTTGGATTGATGCTGGCTCTAATGATTGCCAAAGGAATGAGTCACTGTGACTATTATTTTTGGTTCCTCTCTATTTCCACTGACAGATATCTTCGATGATGGCCTGCCAGCTCCTGCTCAGGCGTACCTGAAGGTGTGTTCTGCCATGTCTGAGGCTAGTATTAATGATGTCAAAGGTGGTGGTCCTCACACTATACTGGCCTCTCAAGAACAGGAGGGGCTGCCCTCCTCGCCAGGCACCACAGTGCAGAGGAGAAGTGTTGTTCGCACTGAAGAGATTGTAAGCTTGAACTTTCCATTCAACAATAGATCCATTAGAAATCAGGCACTTAAGTGTTACCTTCAGAATTGTTTCATTATAAATACACAGTGTGCCATTAAACTCCGTCAATCTGCTATATACATATTTTGCTACAGTAATTAAAATTAAAGTCCATACTTGATCCAACTTACTGGTTCAGGAAGAACGTGCAAGAAGATTTCCTTTATTTATTAGCCAAAACACTGAGATTGTGTTGGATATAGATGCCCTTAGATCTTCCATAAATCAGTAGTGAGGTACTGAGTTTATGAAGCAAAAACGTATTGCAGATGTTATTATTCCAGCTATAACGTTAATTTATTCAGGGTACCCTCAGAAGACATCTGTTCTAATATTACCTTGTGTTATTCTGTGTCCATCTTATGTCACAACCGTGGTTTATCACAGTTTCAAATGACCTAGACTGAGTAGAATTAAACATAATGAGCAGATGTGCAAATTACAATATCACCAATGTGTATTGTACAATCATTTTGCAATCAGTAATCACATCCCATTGTATGTCTTTTTTGCATCCTGGTCAACCAAGTGGCAAGACAACAGGATGTCGACTAAGCAGGTGACCATCACTGTAACTCAGAGCATTCGTCAAGTGGACAAGAGTGGAAAGGTCAAAGAAAAATGCCACACTACTTTTGAGGTCATGAAACCTCGGGAATGTTTGAAGGAAGCAGAAGCAGACAATGTTCTGAAGTGAGACAAGAATTCAGCTTGGGAACTGACATAAGGAGACTTATGGATTGTCAGTCTTTTAAAAACTGTGATGAACAGAAGGCAGCATGGAATCGAAAGGGAGATCTGATTTCTGACAGAAGCACAGAAGCACTGTAAATGTGGTCTCAAAAAGACAGGCTTTATTAGACTATGTAGTTTTGTGTGAACGTCACATTTATTTCATTTATACCAGATGCTCGCTTTTATTTATCATTCTCCGTTGCCATGTCTTCATTATAATACGGGCAACAGAATTATTTGAAATGGTATTTTGGAAATCAGGATAGATTTGTGACAATCAAAGCAAACATTTATTTATATAAAAGTATAAAAAAACACATGGTTACATCTGTTTTATGTGGGCAGCGCACTAATGTAATGTATGTAATTATCCTGTTAATCAAGAGTGCCTTTTAAAGGTTTGATGACTAATTCACTTTTGCTATTGAGACAAATGGGATTTTATTGGGGCGTATTTAACAAATTAATATAATAACTAGGCAGTACGGTGGCGCAGTGGGTATCATTGCTGCCTCACAGCTCCATGGTTCAACTTGGGTTACTGTCTGTGCAGAGTTTCGCACGTTTTCCCCATGTTTGTATGAGTGTCCTCCACGTTCTCTGGTTTCCTCCTCCCACTGTCCAAAAACATGCAGGTATGCAGATTGACTATGTTTAATTGACACAAGATGTGAATGGGTGTGTGAATGGTGCCCAGTGACGGACTGGCGTCCCATCCGGGATGAATTCTCCTGCCTTGCACCAAGTGTTACCAGGATTAACTCTGGATCCACCGTGATCCTGACCAGGATAAAGTGGTTACTGAAGATGAATGACTGAATGAATGAAATACCCAAAATAATAAGGTAACTGCCTTTGGTTTGACATGGAGTGCCAGAACAGGCTAAGCTATAACACCATGATAACACAATGATCTGCTAATGTTCCTATCAACTGCTTCATTATTTGTTTACCATAAATTATAAGTTAACTATATGATGTGAAGGAAACTTTCAAATGTACTGTATGTTCTACATGTGTGAGCAAAATCCAAAGCTGTGTTTAATACATTAACAGGATTTTTCAAGTCAACATGCCACATTAATGGCATTTTTCAAGTGCTTTGATGGGTGTAGAAAAACATAACAATGATAAGATAGCCAGTATAATGTATTCAATAATAAAAGTAGCAATTCAATGTGCACATGATGCAACACAATCATTTATAAAGACAAATGATACAAAAATACTTGAAAATAATGAAGATTCTATACATTATAAATCGGAGAAGGTAACACAGCAACCTGTGATCAACTGATTGTTAAATATAAGAAAATGGTACAATATTCATCATCAGCAGTGCTTTTAGGTCTTTATATACATGAGAGCTGTTTCTGGTTAAGGCAGTAGAATGGTTAGATGTGTTTTAGTGCAGTATGGATTTGTCTCTGCTCATCGTATTCAGCGTGCCCTGCCCTAAAACATGGCTCCTCCATCTCTAGCCAGTGCTGAACACTGAATTCTGGAAAGAAGAAAGCAATCTCTCTTTCAGCTGACTCTGGCGAATCTGTGAGAGCACACAAAAATTAAAATTCGCTTAATTAAAAGCACAGAGACAAGCAGAAGAACTGATGCTGACAGCGGTATTCGCAGGCAACAGACCACACACAATCAGTAACTACATATCCATTAGTAAACATCCACCACATAATCCACCACTTCCATGAACATAATGCAGTTTGTTTACAAATGGATGTGTGCTGACGGTGTAACATGGCTTCACTCAGTCTTTTAGAAGTGCACAATTGTGAGAAATTGGACACTGAACAGAAAAGAGATTGCATGAAGAAACTGATTTGTAGTTGGTTAGGAACAGCAGGAGAATAGATTACTCCCACAACAGCCTGTTCTGGCCATTCATCTGTAGTTGAGGTAGCTAACTCTTATATTGATTCAGATCATTTTAGACTGAGTGCACATGCTGATTAATAATAAGGAAACTTTGTTCACATCAGTCATTATTCAGATGATCAAGAGCATCAGTTAATGTTCACATCAAACATCAGAATGGGGGGAAAATGCGATCTCTGTGACTTTAGCCATGGCATGGTTGTTGGTGCCATATGGGCTGGTTTGAGTATTTCAGAAACTGCTGATGATCTGGGATTTTCACACACAGCAGAGTTTTCACAGAATGCCGCAAAAAAACAAAAACATCCTGTGTGTGGAGGGTCTGCAGGCTGAAACACCTTGTTAATTAAAGAGATCAGAGGAGAATGACCAGATTGGTTAGAGCTGACAGGAAGTCTGTTTTTTGTTTTTCGCACCATTCTGTGGAAACTCTAGAGACCGTCGTGTGTGAAATTCCCAGGAGATCAGCAGTTTCTGAAATACTCAAACCAGCCTATCTGGCACCAACATCCATGCCATTATTAAAGTCACAGAGATCACATTTTTCCCCATTCTGATGCTTGATGTGAATGTTAACTGAAGCTCTTGACCTGTATCTGCAAGATTTTATGATTGGATAACTGCATAAATGAGCAGGCGTGCCAGTGTTCCTATTAAAGTGGATGGTGAGTGTATATATTAATATTCAACAGAAATATAGTAATTTCTGTTTTTTTTTTCCCCCACTCACAACCATTCACGTGTAAGTGCATTATCTGAAAGTTAGCAACTTTGAAGGAGGCCGTGCTCCACCCCTCTTGGCTCAGTTACATCAATACTTTGCTTCCTGCTATGTACTGTATATCGGCTTATGTGTCATTATGACATATGCGACATATATGACACTGTATGTCAATTTGCTTCATAAACCTTATAGACCATACTTATTATTGTGGAAAAATTAAATCACATTTGTAAACTGCGTTTCACAGAATCTTTTTTTTTTTCTTTTTTTGTTGATAATTGTTTACTGATAGTCAGATTTTTCTACTGCAAAAAAATAAACAGTGTAAATGGTATAATCTTGAATAAAAAATAAATAAATAAAAAAGCCTCTCTCTTCACAATGAAATAAGCATTTTAATGTTTCTACCATCATCCTAAGACTTGATTATTTTTCTGTTTTGTTTTATTAAGTATGCAAATTTATGCATATTAAGTTAAATGAAGCCTTATAAATAAATGAATGTACTTTGGTTTTTTAAGAATTTGCAAAAAGTACTTGTAAGAATATCAGCAATTGACTAATTAGGATTTTTATTGCTTTAAAAAGTAACCCTCGTTAGCTGTAAAGGGGACTGTAAACACATTGCCTGGTGTTTCTGTGGATTTGTCTGCTTCCTCCTCACTTAGTTAAAGCATTGTGCACTTGTACACTGTGTGGATAGTAGTTGACTTTGATGCTCCGTGTCGTAATTTAATTCTGAATCTTGAATTTATTTTAGGATGCAAGTACCTGAGCCGTGTGTTGTGTTCCTGGTGTCAGTGAGCCCATATTGCGCTCGAATGGTCCTCGGTGATGTGTACCGCGCTCGATACACTTTAGTGGGACCCATCAACTCCCGCCAGTGGGTAATAGCATCTTCTCTCGCTAGGATGTAAGCTCTCATTGGACCACTGAAGTGGAAACAAGGAACATTCAATCTTAACTGCTAGATACCTTGAAGTAGTACGGCAAACCGTATTACGGCAAAATAATTTTTTTGTCACATCGTTTATACAGAAAAATAATGTTGTAAAAGTAATGTTGTAAATGTTGTATAAAGTCAAGTATAAGTATAACTATTTTAGTTTCTACCACAGCACAGAATTCTCTAATCTGATCGCTCAGAAGATGTTAATTTTATTATAACAGCATCTCTGACAGTAGTGCCAGCTTTAATTCTAATCACAGGCTTATATTAATGCACTTATTCTAATATATTATCATTTCTATGGTAATAGCTCATTCACAGGGCAAATGTTTCATATTATTTAAGCCTAATAAATACCATTTTTTTTTTAAAAACCCAAAGGAAAATGTATAATCACAGTTTTTTTTCCCACCCATTTTCTTCCTAACTTGATCTTGGCCAATTCCCACCCACCAGCTGGCTCTCCCCATCAAACAGCAGCTACCAACCAGAGAGAGCTAACACGTGCTTCCTCCGAGACACATGAAGCCAGTCAGCCGCATCTTTTTGAACTGCTGCTCATGCTGCGTCACACTCGGCGGAAAGTGCTGTCCACCCTCTTCTACATACATGAGCACACAGATGCCCATGATTGGCTAGTGTTTTTGTGATTGACAGGGGAGAGAGAGTATGCTATCCCTCCCACCCAGAGGACAGCCAATTTTGCTCACATTGTCGGGATTCGAAGAGAGAGGAAAAAAGAGAAGCTGGTAAGGGAATGACTGTTCATAGCTGCCATAAAGTAAGTGATAACAGTCAGGAACTACAGTTGGGGTCATAAGTTTACATACGCCTTGCAGAATCTGCAAACTGTAATAATTTATTTTTTTTTATTTTTTAAATTATTAACAATTTGCAGATTCTCCCAGGCGTATTTAACCTTATGACCCCAACTGTAACTTGTCTCATGGATGTTCCACAACATAAAAGGTCATTATAAACAGTTAAAAAGCATGATGTGTCATTCATTAATAAATTAAACGACCATGTGAAAGCTTTCGCCCTCCTCAGCTGGTAACTGTCGTATGATAAGTGAGAGCTGGGTGGGATTTGGAGGTGATCAAACTGGGGAGGAAAAAACTGGGGGAGAAAAATCAATTTAAAAAGGTAAATATTGTCAAACTGCTGTGATATAAGAGGAATAAAGCACCTCAGAACACGCCGTTATTGTCAGGCCACATGACACCACAGTGTAGCTGATTGTTTTTCTCTAACAGCATGCAACATATTTATCGTCACACCCCTTTTTTGTAAAATAAGTTACAGATATGACATTGTCTCAAAAAAAAAAGAATGCGGTTCATAACTAGTATAGACTGATTATGTTTTTTATTGTTTTAAAAGTAGCCCTATTTGGCTATAAAGGGGAATATAAACACATTGCCTTGTGTTTCTGCATATTTGTCTCTAAAGGACTTGAACATTGTTCACGCACATATCCGATATAAACAGCAGGAATATGGAAATAATGAGCTGCTTCTTTTGTGGGAATCCAGAAAGCAGAGCCAGGAAACTAATGTCACTTCAAGTGGCGCGCTCACGTTTCATCTTTGATCACAGGCAGTAAAGCTGCCCGATGACTGGCTGCCATGGTAACAACTGACCGGATTCATCGCCATCATCTTAGGCTAAGCCATCCTGTAAGAATCTTAACAGTACTACTAGTATAGCCTACAATATTCGCCTAATGTTCTGAAGCTTGAATAACCTTACCTGACAGCACATTTTTCAGGACCTTTGGTATTTTAAGGTTCTATCTGGCTGAAGAGCCATTTTGAGATATGAGAGATGAAAGATTTGATATTCTAGCCAGCAAAAGCCTAATGTTCAGTAATCTGCATTTACAGCTCAACAAGGCCTACACTTTAAGAGTACTCACATTTACAAGGTTCTGTCTTATTATATAAGGTTCTATCTGGTTTCTTATTAAGCAATCTCATAATAAGTAATCTCATGAAATTACTAATAAATGGTAATAAGCTCAGCAGAGAAACATTTTGAAGCTATTTAGACCAGATTATATTCATATATGCTTTTCAATAAGTCTTCTTTTTCTGAATATTTTCTCTAAGATCTGAATTACACTAGATTTTTATTACTCTCGTGGAGCATATGTGGAACCCCGACAGCTAAAAGTTACTTTTTCCTCTGGCTCGCCGTACTCAGGCTTCAAGACTGTTCTTTTCTGTCAGAGAATAAATGAGACATGGATACTGATTGGTCAAGGTTGCCTATGTTGCATTCATCCTCGATGAAGATCTTATAAAACCAAGTTTATTTATGGGTTTCAGAGGTAGAACTTTGCATTTCTTTCAGAAATTGTATTTAATTTTTAAAAAACACCACAGAGCAATAAAGCATTCTCATCAGTTGCCATACAACCTTATAATACTGCTGTCACAGTCTGTCAGTAATATGAATGTCAAAAATATTAATTAAATTGAAGTGATTAAATTTAAAAGTAATTAATATTAAAAAGGTAAACATTTGAACAATGATTAATTTACGGTCTCACACAATTAAGAAGTAAACAACAGACTTCAAATTTTAGTGTCTAACGCTGCCCACTTTTTTTCTTTACTCTATAATTTCCGATGTGGAGCTTTCTTCAGGCTGCTTTATGAAAAATGATGGTGAAGAGATGGTGAGGAAGATGATAAATACATAATGACTCACTCATACCTTGACATGAATTCAACTAGTCGCTGGTAGAAGAACCGTCCTACAAAGACACACAAAGGTAAATGGATTTCAATTACTCTGTCAGCAAGCTTTCCAATGGGACGCTGTGCAACAGCAGACTTTTCTAAAGCTGGTGATTCAGCACCGGCATGACTCATGGGTGGATTATGAATGACATATGCAAGGTGGTGAAAGAGAGCAATGTTTTGTTGTTTGTGAGAGAAATGGTAGCTACTACATTACCATCAATTAGCCCTTTTAGTGAACACTCATGCAGTAAATTATTGGTTAGAAAAAAAAAAGATTAGTACCCTTACACAATTTCATCATTTTCAACATTTTATTTTGCCTTAAATATGACACGCATATAGTCCACATCTGTCTGAGTAAAAAAAAACACATATCCTTCCTTACCTTTATGCTCTGCATAAAACCTCTCTGAATCACTTCTTCTCCAGATGAGATCTTTCCTTCTAACAATGATGAAGCTGTTCTCTAGAATTTTCTGATGAAGAGCCTTAAACATAAAAATAAAACATTTAAAAACGAATTAGTAAATGAACTGCTACATGAAGAAAAAAGGAAGATACTGATATTTTACTCTTTTTTCTTTACATTTCTATACAAAAAATACAATTCCAGTAATTAATGTGGGTGTATCCTGCAACAGGAGAATTCAAAACACAAGGCAAAATCAAAGTATAAAAAATATTTTAAGACATTTTGCCAGTCATCTCAGCCAATAGTGGACATTCAAATTATGTTGTAACATTTATATCACATTCACTACTTGGTTATTTATGTTCCTGGTGATATTGAAGGAACAAAAATGAAGCTAACACATTAAATGCTGTAAATTACATTTCTTTGCCTTCTTTATTTTACCCTAAAAGTATTCTGTATCATAATGATAATACTTATGTTATTTCTAAAACTAGCATTGGGTTAAACAGCCATTGTAGGCAAGAAATGAACCAATTATGGTATTTAGCATTTCGTCCTTGTTTGCTGTTTTTTTATTGTACTTCAGTCTCACATCATGAAACTGCTATAATTCTCCAACTTCCTTTATAGGATTAATAAAGTGACTGTATGTCTATGGATATATAAAAAGGCAGATCCATCTGTCTATCTATCATTTATCATTCAGCTATAAAATCAGTTCAAAATCTAAAGTTAGTAACTCGAAATGTTGAAGGTTCTCCACTCAAGGGCATTTCAAATTAGTGGAAGGCCAAAAATGTTGCAGAGAAAAGGAAGATGTTAGATTTCACTCAATGTTTCAATTAATCATTTTCATTTGCATCCACATGCGCAGATTAAAGCACCACAGCCTGGGTGCTAAAAGAGCTAAAGATAATTGTATCTCTTTGAAGCTGCATCATTTATAATTCATCTTCAGAAACTGCGTTATCCAGGTCAGGGTCGTGGCGGATCCGGAGCCTGGGAGCACTGGGCAGAGGGGGAGAATACATACTGAATGGGACATCGGTCTATCACGGGGCATCACGCCAATTGCCCAACCAGCATGTTTTTGGGAGGTGAGAGAAAAACTGGGAACCCAGAGGAAACCCACACGGACACAGGAAGAGCATGTGAAACTCCACACAGACAGTAACCCAAACTCTATATTTTCCTAATTTTTATAATTCTATATATTTAATATTATTATTATACGTTATTCGTTCACATAATCTATTGATCTTTAATGACCCCCCAGCCACCCCCTTTTAGTAGCACACCCCAAAGTGTGTGTGTGTATATATGGTGCCCTGTGATGGACTGATGTCCCACCCAGTATTTATTCCCACCTCACTCTCAGTGTTCCCAGGATAGGGTCCGGATCCACCACAAGCTTGCCCAGGATAAAGGAATTACAGAAGATGGGAAGATGGATGGATGGATGGATGGATGCATGAATGAATAATACACCAAGCTCATGGAAACTTTTAGCTCATGAAAACTTGGCAATCAGCTTATGAGTTGAACCTCATGTGCTGAACTCTGATAGAACCGGCTCATTGTAGTACAGTTAAAAGGTAAATGGAGTCGTTGTGGGTCAACATCGAAGAACAACACTTCACAAGGTCCACACTGGCTTTGTAAGCAAACATCCATATTTGTCTGCATGTTCATCTACCCTTCTCCTAAAGCACAGATTCCCAGCCATGGTCCTGGAGTACCCCCTGCTCTCAGGAAGTGGCTGATCATTAGTGTGTGTGGGAGCAGAAAAAAACATGCAGGACAGGGGGTACTTCAGGATCAGGGGTTGGGAACCTGTGTCCTGGATATACATGCACACAGACGGCAACAATATTCCTATCCTCCTCTCACCTCCAGTATTAGAGGATGAGCAACGGCGTCCGGTTTTATGATTGCAAGGGTGAGCTGCAGCACCCTCGCGCATCGTACACGTGTCAAAATCATAACCTGTGTTTGGAATAAAACGTCCTTCCTGTTTACTTCGTGTCACCTTAATCCACTAGTGGTAAAGGTTCAACCCTGATAAATGTAAACTGGCTAACACTTCACATTGTCCAGTAACCCTGTTAAAACTCTCAAAGGCTTCGAATAACTAACTTGGATTATCTGGTAAACATTTCCGACTAGCGGTTCGTTCATTTCATTCAGCCTTTGCTACTTCTGCACGAGCCCCGCAGCCTGGCTGGGCGCCGCCATTTTGCGCTTCCGTAAAACAAGAAGAGCCAATCAAATTCCTCCTCTCTGCTCAAAGGGGCGTGAGCTACACACACGTAGCCACGTACTGTCCTACTAAACAGTATGTCAATATAATCTTCTGGCGTGCTGTTTTGACATACTGTTTAGTACGCTAGTATGAGATGAAAAGTAATATTTGTATTGTTAGTATTGTAGTATTAAATGTATTATACAAGTATGTCAAAGGCAAATAAACTTATTATTTAACTTACTATTGGTTGTATGTGTATTAAACTCTGTCTAAAGTTTACATGTAGATGAAATGTAGTCTGTTTTTGGTCTAAATGTAGTAGTCTAGATTTCTGTCCTGTCTCATTCTGCAGCTGCTGGGCTGCTAAATACAGTAACTGTTTCCTAAATAGACAAATTATTATTATTATTATTATTATTATTATTATTATTATTATTATTATTATTATACAGATTATATCACATTGATTCTATTGATTCTATCTATTGATCTTTAATAAGACCACCCCCTTTTTTAGTACCACTGCAGCAGACCCCAAGGTGTGTGTTTGTGTGTGTGTGAGTGACTGTGTGTGTGTGTGTGTGTGTGTGTGTGTGTGTGTGTGTGTGTGTGTGTGTGTGTGTGTTTGTGTTTGTGTAGTGCCCATCCAGTATTTATTCCCACCTCACTCCCAGGATAGGGATAGGGATAGGCTCCGGATCCAGCACAACCTTGATCAGGGTAAAGTGATTACAGAAGATGGATGGATGGATGGATGGATAGATGGATGAATAATACACCAAATTCAGCTCATGAAGGCAATCAACTGATGAATCTGTTGTGGTCTTTCTACACTTTAAAATGGTCAATCTCAGCATCTTCTTCTTCTTCTTCTTCTGTTTCTTCTTCTTGTAATTATTATGATTATTCTTGTTATAATCATTGCTCTTATTATTATAATTATCATTACTGCTGTTGTTGTAGTTGTTGTTTACTAAAATATACTTTTTTCAAAGTAATGTATACATTTTTCTAGGCTGCATGTTGATATGATGTACATAATTTTTATTATAATGTACTCTTATTATTGAGTACATGCTCAATAACATATAATGATATCCTTTAACAGAATTAAATATATATTTACACTCAGTTAATAATCCTTTATAAAATCATATAAAACTATAAAACCAGATTATAGTTGGGGAAAAAAGCTAAGGAAACACTGTGGCATTATTTATTTCGTTTACCGAAATGAAAACATGATTCAGAGCCTGATTGTCAAAAATGTTTTTGCTGTATTTGTGTGTTTCATATGAATAAAGTTCATATGCATACAAGACATTGCTGTTATTGCTGCATTATTGCTGCATAGTCATGACAGATTGAAATCGATTTATTTCATGCTGATAATTTCAGTAAATGCAAGGCAGTATGCTGTTTGGTGGGTCGTGTAGAATCTGGTGGATCTTTGTTTAAACATAAAACACTGTCTCAGAGTTGTTCTAATTCTCATACTTTTTTAAAAATCAAAATACCAATTTGTAGTGTCAGCTGCCTTTCCTAACCATCAAGCAACAAGTATACATAGAGAGAAATGTAATGAGTTTCTAGAACACCAGTCTAACAAATAAGCAAATTAGAATGGGGCAAACCTTGTAAAATATATTACTTGCTATTAAATGATCCATACCCCAGGTATCACTTGTCACACTTTATTCAGGAGAGTCTGTTCCGCTTTTACAACAGGGTAGCTGACACCAAGTGAAGCCACACACACTCTGTTTTGACACCCTGTGTGTTTCATGTGCCTCAGTAAAACAGGAGGTGACAGGGTGGGTCAGGTCAGAAAGGCATTTCCTGTTATATTCCCATTTGGTCACCTATTTAGTGTCCTACGCCTGATTGCTCTTTTCTTTTACAGGACATTGAGGCGTAACATGCTTCTCAATGCACGAAACAAAATAGTTTTAGATTATAATCCAGGAAAACTTACTTACAATTTTCTTACTTACATGCCTGGGCAGTTTCCATTTTAACATGTGAAATGTGTTTTCGGCTGAAAGAGCTTTTTTCTTTCCCTATGAGGCCCTGTTGTCATCATTTTCCTCTCTATGTATGTACATGTTTTCTTCTGAGATAAAATTGTCATCTGCTGGCTCTGACTGGCACCTGTTTTAACTTTTACAAGCCTAAATACAGGTCTTCTTTGACCTTTTCTATTCTGATCCCTCTTGGTGTGGGCCGGGGCTCTCTGAGACAGCTGTTTCAAGCTCAGCCCGAGCAACTGGCATCCCCAAGGATGGAATTCACCTTTAACTCTAACTGTTTTGCCAGCAACAGGTCCTTTTAATGCTACAGGTTTTTAATGCTGCACTGCAAAACTGAGATGTGAAAATATCTTGATTATAGGAAAATTGAAAGCCTTATATTTTAATAGCGTATAAGATCAAAACCAGTATTATAAGATTATAAGATTATAATTGTGTATTATAAGATTAAAACCAGTAAGATTATTAAACTGATTAATTAATAATCTGGCAATATAACAAGACACTTTTAAGCTCGAAAAGAAAGTCTAAAATTAGGCTTAACAATTTTATTTGTATCATAATCTCATAATCATGGTTATTAGATATAGTATATTCAACAACAAAATATCATTTCTTGTAGTGTAGATAATTTGGGCTACAAGCATGACTTTATTATGACTATTTGGCCATGTCCATGCATATAGTGCACCTTTTCCCTCTGTTCCCTTTGTTCAGTTAAGAGCTCATAATTATTATAAAATGTTAGGAAAGGAATGACATTCTGCAGTGTTTGTTGGCAGAAGTCAGATTTCTCAGTGGTGCTGGCTGTCAGTGTGTTACTGTTGGTGTTTATGCCATTTCACTGATAAAAATATCCCAGTAAATATGTGAACTGAAGGGAAGGAATGTGTCTTAAGATACAGTTGAGTGCAAAATTTGCATCCCTGTAGGGTAAATTGAAAATAAAAAAAAAAAAAAAAGAAAGAAAAGTCATTTTTAAGATATGCAGTGTTTGGATTTGCAGACATTACTTCATCCAACATTTAACAAAAATGTTCAAATGTTAAGTATGTATGTAAAGACAATAATAAAATTATTTTAAAAGGAATGTTTCTGAAGTGCAAGATGTCGTACACTACCTTCTACAAATCAGGTCTGGTGAAGGGTCACGGCAAAACCTATTTTCAAACTATATTCTCTTGATTTTGCCGAATGTATTGAACTGCTACACACACATTTTCAAAAATGTGAAATTCGTTTTTTTTAGGCAAATTGGAAAATAAATAAATAAATAAAAAATAAGAGTTACCTTGTCCTTTTTGCCATCCAGAACCCATGGTGAATGCAAATTCTTTTGCATCCAGCCATATCTTGTCCTGTTGTCTTATATACTACCAAGACTTATCACAAATGCCATAACCATATACTGCCCTGGATCTGGTGTAAAAGGAATGTAATTAGAGGAAATGCTCTTAAGCAGAATAAAGATCCATCCACCTGCTTTAAAAACATTGGTCAGCTGTTGAATATGTGGGCCCTAGACAACACTGAGAATAGGAACAGCTTAGGGGATTAGTTTAGCTATACAATTCAGCTCAGATGGGAAGTCACAGCAGCTGATTTGTAAGGTCTGCTCTGAGGTCAGTGGTAGGTGTTCTCTGTTTCTGAAATGGCTCTGAACCATATACGCATGCCATCTGAGCCCAGTTCATGCTGTGCCATCTCCGGGGACATCACATGTCGCTTTTGCTGCTATGAGTAAAAGAGCCATGACCTCTGAAATACAGAGGGATGCTGGCTGACAAATTCATGTGACAGAGAGGAACAAAGTTATTAGGAAGCTGAACCTCAGCCGGTGTGTGCCTGAGTTAAAAATAAAACCATCATCCCAGTCTGGAACTGACATCAACACTGGGAAGTCCTGTTCTTTCTGTTTTTATGGAGCCCAGGGAAAATTGGCACTTATATTTTTTTAATGCCCAGACCACACATCTTCATGTATAGATTGAGCTATGTGATTTTTTTTTAATACAATGAAGTGATATGAACTTTGGGATCCTGTATACAACCTGATGAAAATACCCTTGAACAGTTTCTGATTTAATCACCAGCAGCACGATCACATGTTTCTCTAGCAGAATGTACTGTAGCTCTGTCCTATGTCCATTACAATAGCAGTCACGATTGCCATGAAATATGAAAATAGAAACATTTCATGTTGTAAGTATTACATGTCATCCCTGTTGAGGAGAAATGAGTCTAGGATGCAGATAGTGGCTATTTGTAGAGGCTTTACACAGTTAAAATACTGCAGGGCATTAGGTTTCAGAGTAAGCTTGGTCTCTAGCCCTGGCTTTCTGTGAATGGGTCCAGGGCTCCTGTTGCTCGGGCTCATTTTAGAACACAGGTGCTGACTTCAGGATACTTCCATGCTTGCTGCAGGGGAAAATAGAACCAGCGCGCTCCTGTTTCTCTTGTAGAGCCAAATCAAGTTAATAGCAAGTCAGATATGTGCAATTAAATCAGGATTAATTTAGTAAAAAACAAGACATTGGACAACCCAATAAAATTGTTTAACCCTGAACAACTTTATTTTTTTACCTATTGCTTCATCATGTACTGTTGTTAAACAACATTATGAATGATTTCGTCATTTTGTGTTTATGAAAACAGTTATAATTAATATAAAAACAAATAATTGCTTGGTATGTTTAAGAAAATAAGGGTTTTTACCCATCCTCTGTATATTAAGTAGGTAAATGAGTTGAAATAGAGAATACAGCGAAATACACATGCAACTAATCAAAGTGTATGGAAGCTTGAATCTAAGTTTATCTGAGCCTAGAATGCCATAACAATACCTAGAAAGCAGGTTGGTTTTAGCCATCGGGTAGATACCTACCTGCTATCTGGTAATAAAATCTTCCTACAGTTGTTTCCGGGGCCATGCAGTAGGATTCGCTTTCTTTCAGAGGCATTGAAATTCAGCATAAAAAGGGGAGCGATGGGTGTAGGGTGTCTTGGGCCTAGTGTGAACAGCTGAAAGGTGTGACTTGCTCTCCCATGTCATGGCTCTGATTGGGCTGGACAGCAGGCGCAGGAGAGGCCCGGGCTTCTAAAGGACACCAACAGGTGGGAGGCCACCATGGCACGGGGGGGAGAGTGAGGGAGACGGTGGGATAGAAAAGGCCGGGAGCGGGAAGACATGCCTGGGCAGAATCCACAAGCTGGGCTAAGAGGAGGATGGGACAAAGCGGGACAGAGAGGCAGAGAGGTGTGGAGAAGATCATTAAATTATTGGGACAAACTTTTAGAGAGAGGTGTTAACAATATTTAGAAAAGCTACGACGTTTTTTTTTGTTGTTGTTGTTTTGTTCTGTATGTAAGTGGACAGGTACTGCTATTAACACTGAGCGATTAACAGTCTAGCTCTTAAAGATAAACAGATCACTACGTCATCAATATTAGATTAATCTATCATGACACTTTTCATTATTTAAAGAAAGAGGTAGTAGTCTATTTGTAAAAGAGAGGTCATGTTTGCTTAAGATCCAGCAGCAGCACCTTCTTTTGTTAAATTTAATCTAATGAAGACTCGATTAAGGCTTGGATTTGGATAATATTACTTAACGGATCCCTGCTTTATTATCAAACCCGCAAATGCAGGATATCACACGTTTGACAGAAGTAATCCATGTGAAAAGGTGTGCTGGGAGGAAGCAGATGTAGGAGTGTCATCAACCTCACACTCGCCATTGCTTACCTTTGATCTACTGTAGGCTAACAGCACTTTTCCACACCTCTGCAAAGTAAAAGGCAGCGATACAGTTCAAGGATGGCAATTCTAGATCTGTAGGTTGACAACATTCGAGCTCAAGAGGAGATTGTTCTACATTTGCTTAATAGAGCTAAATATACCTTACACACCTCTCTATAGCCGTTACTTTACTTAACAACTGATGATGACAACAAGTATACAACGCAGGACTCCGGTGACATCCAGGACAGGTAATCTTCAATTTCAGTTACTATTTTACAATGACAGTACATTTGAGGTTATTTCATGAATGACTGCTAGATGCTTACCCAATATAGATAGATAAACCTGAATAGTTAATAGAATAATTTTCATATCCCTATTTTTTTTTTTTTTTTTTTTTGCTGTTCTGCTTAAAACTACTATAAAGTTACTCTAGGGCTTACACAGTGCTATACGACAGGACACTTTGTCTGTGCAGAGAAGAAAATCCAGTTGTTGCCCCTCTGTGAAGACATGCTTCCTTATATCCCCATATGAATAATCCAGTTATGGAATGTAAGGAAGTGTGTGGTTTCAGGGGGAATTTATCATCAGGGTTTAAGGTCAACAGGAAAACAAGCTAAAGCATTTCTGTCTGTATATTTCCTGAAAATATGCACGTATAACTACATTTGTATCATTGTTGTGAAAAATAGTTGCAGGGCTAATAGGCGAGCCCCATACAGTGGGCAGCAGGAGAGGTGCTAATACTGTCGTTTATGTGGTTGGTTGGCCAAAGGCATGCGCTGAGGGCTCATCACTGTCTGCTCTAGCTGTCTCTCTGAGCAGACAGAACGAGCAGCTGTTCTAATCTCTCTGTCTTGCCAGCACTCTAACCTTAAGAGGCCTTTCCTCTATGTGTAGCCAGAATCCATGTTCTGCTGTCTTCTTATATTTACATTGACCTTTTTTATAAATTGTGCACTCCGACAATGATACTAGTACCACAAGACATCAAAACTGAGACAGCCAGATAGATTTGAGAACTGAAGCTATAGTGAAACACTGGTCAGCAGGTAGTTCAGTCAAACTATGAATAAAACTTCAAGGAAGGCTTGCAAGAATAACAGTGATATACAACTTTAACCGTAATCCTGCTTGTCAGACTTACAGAGAATTTAAAAATGTAAGACAGTTTTCAGATTGCAGTGGCTCTATACATTTTAATTTTCATTTCTTTCTCTCTCAACAGGTAAATATCAAGAGTCATTAAAGAGGACCAAAGGCAGTTGAACCCTGGTACTAATACCAGCTTTGTCCTCCTGTCGTTCCCTCACTTGTCATGAATCAACACACCTTGCTGTGGCTGGTCAAATGGAACCAAGTCAGGTGTTTCTGTGAGGTTTGGTCCCCTTCAACCAGCTACTGCGCTGTGAATTCAGCCAGCAATTCAGACTATTAGCAAATAATAACTGGCCATTTAAAACAAACAAACAAAAATTAAGTACCATTTTTAAACTAGTCAAAAAGAATAAAGAACACTTTTGAAAATGCTATCTATTTTTTTTACTAATGAAATAATAGGCACTGTTTTTTTATGTGTATGTTCATGTTTCGTACAGTTATAACTGAATAAAATGTTGAATGATTAATGAGTTTTGTGATTGTAAATATCCATTTTTATCCCTTTTTATTTGAACATATCATAGTATTTTACATTTCATCCGTTTAGTTTTTTTTAAATCTCACTGTAAATAAAATAATAACAGGAATAAATTTCACTTTTAAAGCTAATACTGATGCTGAGCACTCAGAACTCATCATTCCTGTTAAAGCAAATAGGTCAGTAGTCTATAGTAATAAATTAAAAAAATATATATATTAATTTTTTAATTTAAATTTATTTCACTACAAGCAGGTGGCTACTTGTTCTCCAACATGTTTTCCCAGATACATTTGTTAATTATTGCAATATTCACCTTTTTTATTTAGAAACTAACAGCTATCAATTTTTTTCAGAAAATTTAAAAAAATAAAATAAAATAAAAATCTGATGCCGCTGGGCCAGATCACAGCTAAAATGAATCTTCCATTCAAAGAGTCTAATCTCTGATCCAACTTGTTCCCAAAGACTTCACAAATATAAATATCTTTACCTAGTTGCAAGAAGCAAAAAAAAAAAAAAAAAAAAAGATTATGACTATTATTCTTAGTCTGACAGTCTCTTTTCTTCTTCGTCTTTTTTTTTTTTTTTATTTGTCTTATTTTTAATTGTACTCAGGTTGATCGTATAACAGAGCTGAAACAGGCTGAACTCACATACAGACATGCTTGTGGACAGTCTATTCCTCCGTCTGTCCGTCCATGTTAAGTCCGTGACTGAATGCAGGTGCAGCAGGTGTTACTCCTGCACACACACATCTTTTCTGTTCTCTGATGGGTTGCGACTCTTTATTTTCAAACTTGGGGTCTAAATTCACACACATGACTCTAGGGAGTTAATTTCTCATTACATGCAGTTTATGCTCTTGTGGTTTACTTAAGTTCTCATAGATATAATTGTTGATTTTTTCCCCCTGTGTTTATTAAGTATCAAATACTTATCCTTTTGAACAGCATGCCATTCCTGCTTTTTGTTGCCCCTGATGACTCTGTTTCCAGCTTTCCTTGGCGGAAGTAATTAGAGCACTGGAAGGCATTGAAATCCGCTTTCTCCATGGAGAAGTTTAGCCATACTGTCTGCACATTTTAATATTTTCCAGCTCTGATTCGCCTGAACTCGTCCCATTAGTGAATTGTTAAGCTCTTCATAAGGGAAAAACTACATTGTATATTTCAGGTGAACTCCAGGGGACGTTATTGAATAGCTGATGGTATTTGTGGTATTCTTGAATGGTATTCTTCTGCTTAAAGCATATGTTGCATAATTGAGATCATTGTAGACTTCAGGCATTAACAGCATATCAAGTGTCCAATACATATCAAATAGCTAGAACTGTCCCCCTGGACAAAAAGTGAGTTGTATGTGTCATTTCTTTCCTAATACTAAATCATACCTATGAAGCTTTAAAAACAGCACCAATCCTGTAAGGTAAGAGTTCCACCAGTGTCTTGAGGTCCTGTCAAGTTTAGCTCAGACTGACTGCTTTTTCAATTGAGATACAGTTTGTGGGAGACTATTTTGGTGTTTCACCTGCTGTTCCAAATTTCTACAACACAGAGATCTGGTGACTTTTCCAGCCCAAAGTGTCCCAGAGTTCCATCATGCTTGTCAAAAAAGTCACACACAGATTTGGCCTTATGCACCCCACACTTGCCTTAAGGGAAATATATCTAGAAGAAAATGGCTTTTTAAATTAAGTCTCCGTATCTTTTTTCTTCAGTTCTTTAAACAAAATATCTGGGCCCCTGTATGAATGTTTATTGTCAGCAAATATCAGTACAGAGCTGGGTGTCAAATGGGAAGATGCTCCAAATGATTTTTGCTATCGTTTCAAAAGCTTCATTCTGTCCATTACTACCTCCTTATGAACAGATTACTGGTCCATGTTTTAGATTTTATTATCACACACTTGTATCACACTTGCATCTGCTCAGCAAACACCAGCGAGCCTAAAAGCCAACCATTACCTCCCTATCCTCACCTATGGTCATGAGCTGTAGGCAGTGACAAAAGAACAAGGTCATGAGTACAGGCGAGGGAAATGAAATACGTCCGCAGGGTTGCAGGGCTTACTCTGTGTGATAGGCTTGAAAAAAGGCAGCTGAGGTGGTTTGGGTAGTTTGCAAGGAAGTCCTTTGGTCAGCTTCTGCTGGCGGTGTATCAGGCACATCGCACTGAACTGTGGCTGGGGTTAGAGAAGTCTGGGCTGACCCCCCACCAAATAATAATGTATTTACATTCACTGAATTGAATTGACCCGCGTAAACGAGTCTTTAATCAGGTCTATAAGGTTATGAATCTGAAAAGGTGTATATTAAACCTTTTGTAGCCAGACATCCCTTTAACTGTAAGATAAATTCCATGAACCCCCTCAATATGGATTTATTTCGTGAGATTTTTCAAATAATATTTTTGGAGCCAGAGCTTTTTTAATTCCTGAAATTTCCATTGATAGAAAGCAGGTCTGAGATGACTTTGGTGTTTGGACCCTTAAATATAATAACTTTGATAAAATGGGTTGTGATTTCCACCACTATAAAAAAATAATACTAAAAAAGAACAACAACAAAAAAATATCACAGACCGCCTGGCTATACTTCAAAGGACCCCTGGAGGCTACAATTTTCAGAAGAGCTTTATTAAACTAATGCTACCTTCACAAGCTATCTGAATTATCGTAAAGACGAGTTTCCCACTAGGAAGTTGCACATGAATGACCCCTCAGGTCGTAATTACGACCGGGAAACTCAGAGATAATTTTGATACTCGAGTTTCTGAGAGAAGAGGAGTCTTAAACTTTCAACACGGCGGAGGATGGGACAGGTTCTGTACTGAATGACAGGTTTTGTTCATTTTTCTAAATGCAGCTAATTGTTAACGATTGCTGTTGTGGTCATATTCATTTATGTGCTATATCAGCAACTATTCTATACATGTTGTACATTTTTACCCCATGAAAATAGCCTGTATTTTTACCAAAGTTCCATTATCATCAGCAAGATAGCTGAGTAATATGTGTTATGGTCTCAAAATAAAAGTATAATAAAAAAGAAAAAAATAGAAATATGTATGAATGACTGACGTCGTCTATGTTTCATGTTCTTTCCGACAACAGAGCATGTGAACACGACATACTCGTAATTACCACTCCAGAAGTGGGAAGTAGGAGAATTCCGACAGCACGTGAAGGCAGCATAAAGAGAAGGTTCTGTTGTGGCGAGGCGGCCACTGTGCGCATGCGCGCTGTGTGTGCACTTCCGCACTCCAGTCGCTAGAGGCAGTGTGCTATTTTTGAAGGTTTCTCAGCAGCTCTCCAGCGTGATGTTCGCAAACTGGAAACATGGCAGACTCAGAGGGAAAAGATGAGTCCAAACAGACTGACAGCAGCAACCATGTTGCAGGTAAACGAACGAAGCTGTTTTCTTAATGGTGTGCATTTCATTGAAGCGCCACTAAAAAAATACACCTGTGTTTTTTTTAATAATGCAAACGAGCTAGGCTTTTCCTTTAGTTAGCTTGTTCTGTGACTCAGCTAACGCTAAGTGCAGTGAAAATTGCATCATGTTTGACTCCCTCGTATTGTGTGACTGGGTGCTCTGTGTAATGTGTAGTCGTGCTTAGGAAATTGCTGAATATACTTTTATTATTGTGGGGGAAAAAGGTTGCAAGTTATTTACTGTTTAGAAAATATTTTTTTTTTATCCAAACACAGCTTAGCGCCAGTGGCATGCTGTCTGGCTAGATGTCATATATTAGTAAGACTAAATGATCATTGACTTGAATATTATACTTAGCTAACAATAGTGTGATGATAAACTCTGTCTTTTCTGCAGGTGGAGATGGGAAGTTAGAGGACATTTCACGAGTGAGGGTGAGTCACATTCTAGTGGATGTAGGATGGAAGTGTGCTCTTCACCCTTAATGCTGTCAGTTGGTTAAAAACAAATGGCACTAGTAAACCTCGGTGTTAATGGTGTCTGAACTTCCCCCTGTCATCTACAGAGTGAAGGTCGAGAGCTGACAAAAGAAGAGAAGCAGCGTCTGCGGAAAGAGAAGAAACAGCAGAAGAAGGGCAAAAAAGATGACAAGGGTCCAGCAGAAAAAGGGACGGAGAAAGAAAAGAAAGCAGCTCCTTCCACCGCTCAGCAGCCGCTTACACAGAGTCCAGCACAGAAAGGTAGGCAAGATGGAGCCACAATAAGAGTAAATATTCGCAACAAATATTACATTACAAATCAGAATGTGTAAAACCAAAAGCTAAAAGGTTAGCACATGCATACTTTTTGCTACAGGATTAGAGGATTAAATATTTTTAATACACATGGATAATTTTTGCATATAATTTATTATTTATATTATAAAATTATTTATACACACCTTATAAATGAGGCTGTTTTTTTTTTTTGCTCAGAACTTCCATGTGCTGCTTCTGGCTGTGTATCCTCAAATATGTTTTAAACATTACACAGTAACAGAAGACTCTCTATGTGCTTGCACTGTATTTACTGTTTATTCATGCGCTCCTGCCGGGCTTTGGTCTTGTAGCGCCATCAGTGGTTGCTGCTCCTGTCAGTGTTCCTACAGCAGAGAGCGCTACGGCTGTAGACAAGCCAGCTAAGAGTAAAGCAGAGCTGAAGGCAGAGCGTAGGGCACGCCAGGAAGCAGATCGCACAGCAAAACAGGCTAAGAAAGAGCCGGGCGCCAGCTCCACGAGCAAGCCTAAAACTCCACAGAGTGACCTTCAGCCAGGTAAAAACAATCACTGTGGAAATGTCCTGAATAGACGTGTGTTGATTATATTGTTCATGTACTGTGTATTAAAAAAAAAAAAAAAAAAGGGGTTATGAGATCCTGTCATTTTATTCAGTTTGTGATGTAAGCATACCTTCCTTGCTCTGTTTGCTGCGTGTCTTATTCCTCAGTGGTGAAACGATTACCAGAACACATCCAAGTAGACGATCCTGCTGTGGTGAGAAAGCTGGCCAAGAAGCTTGAGAGACAACAGGTCAGGAAACTTTCATAACTGTGTTATTTATGGGTGATGCCTCCTTCACCCCCTCTTTCTGTATTCACGTCTTCCCCTACTGACCATGTAGATACAACATCACACTTACTTCAGATGCTTTACCTCCCGTTTCTTACAGAGGTCAGGGCAAGGGACCCGCATAAATGTGTCTCAAGTCAAGGTCTGGCCCCGTACTGTGTGTGCAGTGGAACCTTTTTTTTTTTTTTTTGTTAGTTTTTTATTTTTGCTTCTTAAATGTGTATTTTGTCAGCGCACATGATAAGAGATGAACAGAGATAGATGGGATGTCACTGATATGTGTACATTTGTTAGCTAGGGTAGCTGGCTGTTTCGTTGCGTGTGCTGGTGTTACGTAGGCTAGTTGGGTTTCATTTTGTTATGTAGTAAGCATTAGTGTTTCGTCTGGTTTGTTATGCACTGTGCATCTTACATGTTTAATCTGGCTATAAAACTGCATTAAAGCTATAATTTTATTGCTGCAGCAGCACTGATCCTGAAGAATATCCTCTGCCCAGTAACAGAGCTGACTGTTGCCTTCTCTGTGCTGCAGACTGACAGAGTTCACTTACATTCTTTATTCTGACAGATTCCTCTGAGGTCGGAGTATGGCTACAAAGTCAGCCTGTTCTCCCACCTGCACCAGTACAGCCGCAAAGCCCCTCTCACACAGCAAATCAGGTACTGCACAAGTCCAGCAATGTGAATAATTTGAAATGGTTTTTGACATTTGAGTACAGTAAAATCTGGAAATTAGCCTTTTTTGTTGAAGTTCCTAAAACGTATTTGATTAAAAATTAAAAAAAAAAAGTCAAATGGTTGTCTATAATGAAGAATGAAGAAAACTGCAGATGTAAAAATGTAAATGTTTTTTGCCGTATGTTTTGAATTACTGTTTTGTTACAGGATGCACCCATATTTTGAAATATTTTGTGTGGTTGCAAACTTTTAATCAAAAATAGTGCTTGAAAAGTCCTGGAATTTGATGATGTTGCGTCTGTATTTCATGCCACTGGTGTAGCCGCTGGTGAGGAACATGTTATTCTGTCGAAAAAAGTGAGAGATTATAATGATATGTTAATAACAGACGTGTCATTTTCAGCATCCCTGCCACAGTTATCCACCCCTCCATAGTCCAGTTGGGCCTGCAGTACTCACAGGGCATCATAGCCGGCTCGAACGCTCGCTCTGTGGCTCTCTTGCATGCCTTTAAACAGGTATAATGTTACCATGTCAGTCTTTTCATTTCACTTGGCTTTGTTTTGGTTTGACCATGCAGAAGCATGTCACTGATTTAAAGCTTTTCAGTCATTCTGGCTACTGACTGTCTATCAGCAATAAATCAAGGCAACAAGAATTTGCTTACGAAGCTAAAGCTTCCTGTCTGATAGTATGACGATGATGATGTTGCAGGTGATTCAAGACTACAGTACTCCTCCAAATGAGGAGTTGTCCAGGGACCTAGTGAACAAACTGAAGCCCTACATCAGGTGATATAAACATCTACGTCTAGTATATTGGTAATGTGAAGCGTTTTCAGTATGCATCAGTCTGATTAGATTCAGCTGGTGTACGAGTTGCTTCATACGTTTACCTTCTTTCCTTTATGCAGTCTTTACCACATGTTCAAATAACGCTACAAGCTGGTTGCTAGAACTTAACGGAGAAATTGCCGTGCCTTGTCTCGTCTTCCTCTGCAGTTTTCTCAATCAATGTCGCCCCCTCTCCGCAAGCATGGGTAATGCAATCAAATACATCAAGAAAGAGATCTCCGATATTCCAAATCAGTGCAAAGAGGAGGAGGTGAGAAATATTATTCATATTTGAATATTATTATTATTAATGACTTGGCTATGCTGTGTCGGTGTATAAATGTGAATCTGTGTGTGAGATACTTTTGTTTGGTTTGCTTGCTACATGTTTATACTTCTCTGGCATTACTAGTGCCCAGCTGTCTGTACTCTGTGACCATCTTCTGATTAAGTCAAGGATAGGAAAGATACACATATCTTTCAGATGAGATACGAGGGTCTGGGGTACTGAGACCTCTGTTTGCTAAATAAAAAAATTCTCAAACAGCTGTTCTGGTCTTCTGTTTTGTAGTTTATAGAAATAGGTCAAACAGCTGCCTGCATAGCAAATATTTCAGTGTCTAAAGCAGTTTATGTTGATTATCTCAAAAACAAGTTGTTACACTGCGTATTTTGGCTAATTGATAAGATATTTACAATATAGAATAGCCTTGTTGAAGTACATGATGGCCTGAGAAAACCCTTCGTATTTTGAAACGTTGGCATTGTCTATTATATGAAGTTCTGAATCCTATACGTTTTTTTTTTTTTCCCCCCTTACACACATCTAAATTACAAATAAAGTTAACATTTTAATGTCTGGATACCCCCCAAAAGTGAAAAAGGAGAAAAATTGCATTTAATTATTCAATTCTATTTACAGACACCAACAGACTAATCTATTTATGGAAAAACACGATTAAAAAAATAATCAAAAATAATGCGTTTTATGTGAAACGAGTTATTGTTATTATTATCCTCATCTGTCTTTCTAATCTCATAAATATCAGTCATCTCTCCTGAATCACTCAGTCTTCCCGCTTTAATCGATTGATCAGTGTCCTCTCTTACATCAGTGCTGAAACAATTGCTGATAAAAAATCAGCTACTTCTGTTCTGTTGGCTTCATTCGCTTTTGGTTTAAAGTTAGATTTCAAACGTTACAGCTTTGTCCACTGCCATCTCTAGAGTGTCACTGATGATATTTCCACTGTTTACAGACTGAAGCTAGTGGGCTTTTAGGCTTGTGTCTGTTTCACTATGGCATGCAACCAACAGCTTGACATTCACTGTGTGAAGAGATCACACTCGGCCAGCAAACTAGCAATTAAACAACTTTAGGCTAACTGACCATTTTTTACCGCTGTGTTTTTTAAACTGGCTCCTTATTTAGCTAACTTTATCTATGCAGAAAGCCCACAGGCAACATTCAGAAGTAAAGAAAAACATTTTCACATTGTTTTGGTAAAATATATTCATTTTCAAAGACTTTTTTTATAGGCAAGTTGCATTTGTCTTTCATATTATAAAACTGTTACATGGCTCTTTTTTCCTTTTTATTGTCTATAGGCTAAGAAGAAACTATTGTCATGTATTGACAATTATGTAAATGAGAAGATCAAGTTGGCTGCCCAAGAAATCTCTAATTTCGCAAGTAAAAAGATTAGCGATGGTGATGTCATTCTAGTTTATGGATGGTAAGAGAATCAATGTCTGTCTCCCTACGTTTTTATTTTAAGGTGGAGTCACCTGATTGTGGAATGTGCACTGTTTGTTTATTCATTTTTTTTTTTTTTGTTTTTTTTTTTTTTTGTTTGTTGTATTTCTTTTTCCAGCTCCTCACTTGTCAATTATATCCTGTGTGAGGCTTTTGAGAAGCTCCGGAGGAAGTTCCGAGTCATCGTGGTGGACAGTCGGCCCAGACTGGAGGGCAGGGAAGCACTGAGACGTCTGGTGAAGAGAGGCATTCGCTGTACCTATGTCCTCATATCTGCCCTCTCCTACATTCTGCCCGAGGCACGTACGGTAACTTACGAAAGTAATGAGTTTCACTCCACTGTTTTACTGCACTTTAGTAAATGAACAGCATTCTTATAATTACATTCACCTACAGGTGTCCAAGGTGTTTCTTGGAGCCCATGCCCTTCTGGCTAATGGATACGTCATGTCACGAGTAGGAACATCCCAAATTGCCCTTGTAGCCAAGGCGTACAACGTGCCTGTGCTGGTTTGCTGTGAGACCTACAAGTTCTGTGAACGAGTGCAGACCGACTCGTTCGTATCTAACGAGCTGGGTAATTATGATCGACTCAGCTGTTAATACTATATAATCAACTGACGTGATAAAAATGATTTATGTGCATTTTTGAGCAAGCCTTTTTTTTTTTTTTTTTTTTTTCTCCCCCCTCCCTTAGATGACCCTGATGATCTGATCGTGACACGGAAGGGAAAGACCCAGCTGGAGAACTGGCAGAGTGTGAAATCCCTGGGCTTGCTGAACTTGGTCTATGATGTTACGCCTCCAGACTTTGTTGACTTGGTGATCACGGAGCTAGGCATGATCCCCTGTACCTCCGTGCCTGTAGTGCTACGAGTGAAGAATGTGGATCAGTGATGATCAGGCTTCCATCTTACATCTGTTTATTCACAAGCCTGCACACACTGCGCATCTGGCATAGAATAAATCTTTATCTAAAATGCCACTTTCTTTTTAATCAATGCTGTTCTGTCTTTTTTTTCCCCCCATTACCTTTGACAGGACATCACTTGCAGCACTTAGGAGTTTCTGTACTTGTACAGTTTCTGCATTTCCTTCAGAGGTTCAGTTAGGGTGGGGGTGGGTGTGTGTTTGGGGGGTGTGTGCATAAGTCTAATAATGTAGAATAAAATTGTGTAAAGCACACACATTTGAGGGAAAAAAAAGGGTCTGGTGGTTTTCTGTTTGTCCACTCATTAAAATGCAACCAGCAGAAACAGATGACTGAATTCATTGGTACAAAGCGTTCCATGGACCAACGTTAAGCCCTCCATTTTCACCAAAGCAAGTTACAGCTTAGGATGCAGTGAGTGAGGCAGTAGAAAGGTCTGTGAAATGTGAACGCATTCTGGATCTACATTAATGACCAGGGTTGCGAGCTGTTGTGTATCGCTCAGGCCAAGGCTCTGGACTTCAGTAAACTTATTTAAAATCATTTACATATATTTGAAATTATGTATGTCTTTTTAATTATGTTATCTGGAACAGAATTCAATTTTGTTTGTAAACCATTGCTGCATATGTGATACAGGGCTTCTTACAAATTTGATTTCACTTATTTATACAGGCTGGAAAAAAAAGTAAAGACAAAATGTACACGTGAATGTTTGTTAGTTTTGTAATTTCTTACAGCAGTTATTTTTAACATGGCATTAGCCTTTGTACATTCCATATCTTGATAGTAACAGCTATTACTTGTGAGGATACACATAATGCCAGTTGCATACAACACTATTTACTGGATTTAAAAAAAGTGGTTACTGTTATTCATAAATAACCTTTAGGTTTTAGCACTTCTGTCTTTTCGAGGCTTTTGGACATTTTGATGCATATTTTAAGGTGATTAAGCACAATGTGAACATATTTGGCAATAACAAAATCATTATTTTGGTGCAAGAATGTGTACAGAGTAAAAATGTACGCATATATATTTAACAACAATCAATAACCACAACCAATGAGATAAAAGGTATGCAAAAATGCCCAACAGTTTTCAGTCATCCAGGTCTAGTAGCATTAAGTTTAGCTGACAGGACATATTATAATCTTAAAGATTTTGTCCCTCATCCAAAAGACTATCAACACCCTTCTCTAAAGTACTGTATATGACTTGGAGTGATGACAAAAACCTATGGTCACATAACAGTCACTGGCAACCAGAGGTGTAAATTTAGGGGCATGGTACACTTTTTGAGTATTTGTTCTGTATATATTTTGGACAAAGTAGACAATTGGTTGAAAAGACACATGAAAGAGACAATCTCTGGACTTCACACACCACTTGCCACGTGTATATTATACCATTCTTGCAATTTGCAACTCTGGTCATCAATGGCTGTTAATTTGCACTATTCGGTAGAAATAATGCCTCAGATGAAATCTAGTCATTTTTTGAGTTAAAACCCTTGGCCACTATTTACTACATGCCAAAGTATATACCTGCAATCCAAACTATGCTGCCTCCCAGTGTTAGGAATACCTGTACAATCATGCAGTTTATTAAAGTGACGGTTATTCATTGAGGACTGGCAACTCTGAGGCAATGAGCAGCATCTAAAAGATGCATTATTGAACTTCCCAACCTGATCATGTGCTTAGAGCAAAGTCTGAGTTTTTTGTTGAAAACAGATCAATCTTAAACACACAAAAATAAAAGAAAGCATTTCTCCATTCAGACATTGCATCACTTCGACACAATGTGCTTTGTTCAGTGTTTCGTACCGCTCTCTACCAGCTGCCAGATGACGCAAGAACTCAGGTGCCTTTTATTTTTCGCCTTTGAGTGATCCATAGTAACACTGAAACCACAAATGTGGACCCACCTAATATTGCCATGACTTCCAGCATAGGAAAATGGCCCTGCAGTTCAGAGAAGAAACATCATTAACATAGTCTGCTCGATTTTTCCTCCAATCTTATGAACAGCTTCAGTTTCAGTGTTTTGTTGTTATCGGCTGCTTCAAGCTGAAATTCTTACCTGTCTTAGGCACTTGTATCCATGGAAGTTGTGGGCACAGCTGCACTGAGAGAATCCTGGTCCATAAGGCATGCAGATAGAGTTCTCAGGGCAATCCAAGGCTAAAGTCAGAATGGTGAAAAGGCATATGTAACATCTCGCAACTAAAGAACAGCAGTGATGTTAATTTTACACAGAAAAACAGCGTGTGCTTGACTTACACATTTGCCCAGTTTGATTGCAGGCATTCCTCTGTCCTTCACAGAGCCGGGTATCATGTTTAACGTCCACTCTGTCCCACGATATGTTGCCACCAGGACAGTCCAGTTTTATGGGCAGTATACTGAGTGAAAAGTAATGTTAGATTAAACACATCTGTATAATTGTGGTCTGAAAGGCGATTATACAATTCCCTTACTTACAGATGGCTGAGACGATTAAAACCTTGGAATATAAAATTGCTCATATTGGAAATAGGGTTGCTTGAGAGGTCTCTGCAAAAAACAAAGGCATTTAATTGAATTTGAGACTTATACGGTGCATATACAATGTAGTTACACTGACTGGCCCTTTTACACCGACCATATAGGTGCACTTTACATGTATACATCTGTTGCTACGCACAGCTTATCAACCCTAAATCACTGTAATGAACGTGCATGCCCCGTGATCACTTTACTAATTCCGTACAGACCATATGTACATAGTGATGTGAAGTTTTTGTTCCATTCCTTTTTGCTTGGCTCACAAGGTCTAATACCTCTGATTTATTTTTGTAAGTCTGACTAAGTTTTTTCTTTCTTTTTTTTGGTTTAGAAAAAGTACTGGGCAGGATTTGTGAGGATTTGCATATTTCCATTACTTTTGCAGGGCTTCCCTGAAGCCTGAGAACATCCTGCTTAGACAGAGTCTAAATATTAAACATTCCAGCATTTTTTTTTTTTCTGTCTGAATGTTGAATATTTTAGACTCTGTTCCCCAGCCACAAATAAATCCTCTGCTCCTGTCAAGTAACGCTGTCTACTGTTTGGAGCTGGTTACCAAATCTAACAGGTTTTCTCTTCTCTCACGAACTCTACACTACTCCATCCATCAGTGGGAAGGGATCGCCACTGCTGACGAGATATTATTAGGGTGACAGACCATTCTCGTTACAGCAGTAACACTGATATGGCGGTTGTGTGTGTATGTGTGTGTGTTGCACTGATATGAGTGTATCAGGTGGAGCAGTTTTAAGAAAAGTCCACCAATCAACAATATCTGGCCAACAGTGGTCTGTGATAAGAAAGCGTGCTCATCACCGCACACACTCCCATGTCTGCCGTGTGTGTGTGTATTGTACTGGTATGAGTGTAGCAGTGGTATGAGTGGAGCAGTTTTAAGAAAAGTCCACTAATCAACAATATCTGGCCAACAGTGGTGCTGTGATAAGAAAGTGTGCTCATCCCATGTCTACCGTGTGTGTGTGTGTGTGTGTGTGTGTGAGACAGCTGTGCTTGGAGTAATCCTGGAGTGTACTTATTACTTAAGTGTATAGGTAGTACAATTTGCAGCATACAACACAATTTCCGAAGAACCAGGACGAAACACTTTGCATGCACAGCTGATAAACAGTCAGACTTTTGTTCATGCCCAAATGTTTCTTTATTTTTTTTATTCTTTATTTTATTACTTACATGATAACTGCTGCAGAAGCTACGTGGAGGTCCTCCACTTGACTCAGAGAACAATTAGATAGATCCAGCCTGAAAGAATAACATATCTTACAAAAACTGCAAATTCTGGAGTCATACATTTGAAGAGAAGTTATTGCACTGCTTTCCTACCCCAGAATGTTCTCCTCTTCATCCTGAAAACAGCACCGGCCCTCAATCCTGCCTTCTGGTAGGCAGAATCTCCACACAGCGCTGTGGTTCTGTACAGCTCCTTCACACATGTGGCATAACTACAGCAATCAGACATCAACTGTTAGAAAGTCAGGCAAACCCCAATCGCTGCTCCTCTTACTACCAGCCAGCAAACACAAACACATTAGCCTACTTATAGTCCTACCTGAACATCAGTGGGCTGACAGTCGACGTATACACTGCTTAAAATAAATAAAATGCTAAATAAATATACAGTAGAAAAGGTAAAAATGCTGACCCCAGCTGTCATTTTCCCCCAACTCAGGTCACATGACATGTTGTAGCTCACGTGACGTTTACATTCATGACAAACCAATCGGCGCTGCGTTTGCGCAGACACAGGCTGCACTGCTGTGCTGATTCAGTACGCACATCTTACAAAACAAACCAACGCCATCTCTAGTTCGGAAAAGCATCGCAAATGATTTTAGATCGAACCGCAAAACTTTAGTTATGTAGAAATCAGCCTGATTTATACACACCATCACTAAATAAGAAGACGTTTAAAATGTGCAAGGGTTCTTTATTTTATATTTAAATTATTAAAGTTAGAAAATCAAGAAATAATAGGTTGTTGGAGAAATTTTAACCGGATTTCGTGTGTCTAATTGTTGTGATTTACTCCCAATAACACATATACACAAAGCAGTAGTTAAACCTAATTAGATGTAATTTCCCCCTCAGAGTTAACTTATTCCTTTAATGAAATGCCTGTTCATTTACCCTGCAGACTCGGAAAATACCATCACCTTCTTCGAGGGTGTAAGAAATGTGTTTAGAAGTGAAATGTTTGTTGTTGTTTTTTGAACATTTTATTACACAAGGTAAATGTGTTGCATGCATGGTTTGGTAAACCTGTATCTTGAAATGATATCAATTCACGAATTATAGTGTGAGAGAAACGTTTTGGGGCGATTCCATCTAAACACGGGTCCCCCTCTTGTTTTTTTTTTTTTTGGAATGGTTTGAACCAGAGGACTGTTGCAATGCCTAAAGAAGAGAAGGAGTGAACACACACACACACACACATTGAATATATTATCGACCTTTGAGAGAGTCGAGTGAAGCGCAGGGAAGGCGTTATAATGTTAGTTTTTTTTATTTTCTGGTAGAGATGATGTATAGGGAAGAGTAAATAGATAGCTAAGTGACAAATATATATTTTTTGGGTTTCGTTTCCTTTATTCGTTTGTACTGGGGCTGAAAAGGGGATTTGCAGACCGCACATTTCCATGCAGTACAGTATTTAGAAGTTTATCTGATTTTTGGCGTCTATTAGAACGTTTTTTTTTTTTAAAAAAAGAAAAAACATTATTATTTTAATGTGTACCGTGTTGCAGTTTCAGTAGAAGTGAGTAAACATTTGGCCAAACAGGCTGAAAAAGAGTCAACAATGAAGGCGGAATTACTTCCAATTGCAACATGGCTGCTCCTAGACGTTTATGGGAGAAGTTTAGCCCCTGACGCGAAATAAGTTTTGTTTTACGTTTGTTTATCTTTTCGCCAAAAAAAAGGTCAGTACTTATATGATCCATTGACTTTTCTGTGGATTGTAAGAGCCAAAAATACGCAGAGAAACAGAGACCAGGGCGACTGGGATACTCCATCTGTGGTTCCAGGACTACACGTTACTGTGCGGATTTGTTACTTGTAACTTGTAAATCTCATTTGATCTGATCTCATCTGATCTCATCTGATCTCTCAGTCTTTCCTGAGGAAAAAAAACATGCATTTCTCCATCCCTGAGACGGAGGTTCGCTCCAGTGAAAATGGGTCTACATATGTGGTGAGTGCTTTGAGCTAACTTCTGGAGGGATTTCTTTTCTACTCATTACTTCTGCTAATAATGCCAAAAATCATCTCCAAGCTGACAGTACAGGAGTTTTTTTCCCCATCTTGTCTAGTGTGCACACTCATCCTGTTTACTAGTTAATTATTAGAGCTTCACAGCCTGAAAATTCCTCAGCATTCTACTCATTTTACAGTTTGTTTGTTTGTTTTAAAACAGTCTACATGTCATTTTTCAGTCACATTAAATAATTATGACCAGGACGTGTAGCAGTCCATGTTCAAGGTTGTTAGCCTGGAATGAAATGGCTGTTAAGGTAAATAACCTCAGCCTTTATGGAAAGTGTGTTGTCATCCTCCTGACACTGGAGTCAAACAAATGGCAGGTTTCTCAAGGGCTCTTCTCATGTTTAATATTTCCAGCTTTCTGCAGGGACTTGGAAGCTTGACCAAAATAAAAGATTTAAGCCTTCCATTAGAGGAACAGACTGAAAATACTACTAATAATAATACAATAAAATCCCTAAGAGTGTAGACTTTGCATGCTTCCTAATAGTGTCTGTGCCTTTGAGAGGTGATGCAGATAAAATAAGAGCTGGTAAACAGGTACACATTATTAGTCTGCCTTGCCTCTTTGACATTTACATTTATGGCATTTGGTAGATGCCCTTATCCCGAGCAACTTACGTTTATCTCTCATCTGAGCAGCTGAGGGTTAGTTAAGCACCTTGCTCAAGGGCCCAAGAGTGGCAGCTTGGAAGTGCTGGGGTTTGAACTCACGACCTTTCGGTTAGTAGTCCAACATCTACCTATAGGCTACCACTGCCTATACCTTTGAGCCTCTGCCACTCTCCTTTCTACACAAAACAAGGCCTTACTTCAGAAAAGCGCACCAAGCTGCTGAACTATCTTAGCTCCCTGCTTAATTTGAGGAACTACCAGGGGAGGCTGATGTACAGTAAATGGGCTAACAGGGCGAAGCCTCCTGTCTTTCAAAGACCATTTAAAGGTTTCATTTTTGGTATCTAAATCAGATTATTTCCTTTTAACAAATGTCTGAAGCTGGATTAGTTTGAACTTTTGTGGCACCAAGTGCAACAGCACCAACAGTTTTAAGAAAAATAGACAGACTTGTATGTAGAAGTGAGGCTGGGGCTGAACTGTTTCTAGCCCAGACTGTAGATTCATGGCAGTGACGGTCATGCCGGATGATTACACAGAGTGAAACACCGTCTGACATTTTTCAACCTGCTACACTGACATCTGTACCACCGCATTGATTGAGAAAGTGTACACCGATGGTGTAATAACCGTGAATGAGGTGGAATATTTACTCAAAATGCCTGTGGAGGAGAAACTAAAAGCAGATATACTAAGCATGAAGGGTGAATTACACACAAGTACAGATGGCAACTGTAACTGTTTGTTTTTACGGTTTTATTGTAATATCTAATAGGTCAAATCAGCAGATAGGCAGCTGTCTGTCTGTCTTTAAGCACGCATGTGTGTGTAATAGTTTATCCACATCTTTCTTATTATGCTATCAGTTCAACCTTGTGATTTAATACATTGCTCAACCCTAATAGTTGCATTGTCAAGCTGTTGATATTAGTCACTGCTTGAGTTATTAGATTAGATTAGATTCAGCTTTTTTTCATTGAGCAGAGTACAAAGCCAACAAAATGCAGTTATCATTTAACCAGACGTGCAAAACAGCAAGTCGTATTAGGTTTAAAGTGCAACGAGACAGTGAGGTAGGGGGGCAGTAAAATCCAGGTGATGTGCAAATGGCATGTGTTCAACAATGCAAATGGAATATAAGGCATGAAACAAAAAACAGTACAAGTGGCATGATGTGTGTAAATGAGTCCAGAGACTCATTTACTCCTTTAGTTAGCATCTGAGCTAGCTTGCCACCTGCCAGAGCTCAAGTACGCCATGAACGGCTCTTGGTAGCCTTCCTGTGCATTGCTGTTGAGGTAGAGCAAAACCTAAAAGGCTGTGAAATAAGCATTATTCTACAAAGTCATTTTTTTCATGCTAGATGATGGTCTATATTTTAGTGATTTCTGGCTTCAGAAGGCTGCTTGAGAGCATTGTGAAGGACACAAGATTTGGACACATCTTTCAAGACCACTGGAGAAGGGAAAGATGGCTAGATGCCAACGCACGCAGTCTGTTCAGCCACTTTTCTGCACCTGAGGTCCACTATTGTCTTTTGAAATGGACATGTGGACACCAGTGTTGTTTGTTTCCTCTTTTCCCCAGTAATGTACAGCAGAAACTTTTCATCCAGGTGCAGCATGTGTGGAATGTGTAGCCGAGACGCAGCCAAAATTCCTGCTGTCTGAGTGAATTTTCAGGCTTCATCCTACAGTTATTTTTCACTTCTGCACCCGCTTTCTCTTTAAACTTTCCCTTCTGAATAGTCTTACCGTGAGCGTGCTCATTTGAGCAGCATGTGTGCATGCTTTGGCTAAAGTTGGCTCCATTTGGATGTAGATGAATCGCTGCTGGTGTACTTTGCTCGCAGAATGTGCACACTCTGCACTGAAGACTGCGGGGGAAAGAGGAAGGCTTTGCACTCTAAATGGCACACTTCCTGTGCAAGTGAAATCTTCTCTTGATGACCTCTCACACTTCCTGGTTGATCAAGGGCATGATTTTCCTTCCTTTTTTGTGTGGAATGGACTAAAGTAAGGCGTGCATGAAGATCTCGCATCTGTTTGACAAGTCAAGACTTGGCAGTTTTATTGCCAGGGTGCTGCTTTTGATGCATGTTAAGTCAAAAGAATGAATGGTGTAACATGCAAACTTCCATTTAACTTATTAGAAAGTTTACAACTAATTTTTATTTTTTAATACATTTTTTAAAAAAAATTATTTTACAGAACACTGTTAAATCTGTGCTCCTTCCCTCAGACTGTTGAACATGGTCTATGCACATTTTCAGTTATTCAGTGTTTGTTTCAGAAATCAACTCTGGGGGAAAAAAAATAAAAAGTCTAAAATGTAAAATGAAATTTCCAAAACATTCCTAAAAAATTACCAAATAACCTGCCAACTAAGCATGAAATAAAATACTAAAAAGACTAAAAAAGGTTTTTCTTTTTCCCCCTAATTTTAAAATTTTCTACCATTTCAGCTGAGAATTGAAACGGGAAACCTCTTCATAGTGCACACACACACCAGCACACAATAGATATGGAGGATACGGATGTAGGCCTACAAGATGGCAAGCCTTTATGAAATAGGGTTGCACAGTTAGGGTTAAAATGATAATCAATTATTTTTCTAAAATAGAAATGGTCAATTATCTATTCAGCCAGTTTTTGTTTTTCCAGTATTAGCCTAGATTTTTCAATGAAAAACAAATGACTAAATGTACATTGGGGCCAAAAGTCCACATTGAAATTATGTTATATATGTTTTTTTTTTTTTTTTTTTTTTTTTTTAAATAACTGGAAATAAACAAAGTTTAAAGGAAAAAAAACAAAAGAAAGAAATAGAAATGTTCAAAAGCTTAAATATTCGATAGTCAGGATTCTGATTTGTTGGTCATGGTTTAAAATGTAATCAAATTTGTGACATTTGTAGCTCCTTCCAAAAGGTCAGATATTTCTTGAGGTTTATCGCTATCACTATTTTCTCTAGTGGTCTCAGACTTTTGGCCTCCCACTGTACGTTGACCAAACACTAATTATGGCAGGATTTTTTTTAGTTTTTTGTAGGTTTGTAGGGCCAAGATGATGTAACAAAGTGATTATTTGCTAATAAACTTTGCTGCAGTCCATAATATCAGAATATGTTATGAATAATCAAAGACTGGCCTACATTAAGGTGACTCATAAAGCCCTGCAAAAAAAATGCATCTTTCTAAAATGCATTAATCCAACTCTGTACCAATGTAAATGCGGTTGTCTGACATTTGAATATTCATGCTCGCTCATTTCTCCAGTTCACAAAGTCAGTGGAAAGAAATGGGGGGAAAAAGATGTCATTTGCATTTGTTTATTCACAAATGACAGGCCAAAAAGAAGAGTTAATGAAACAACTTTGCATAACTAACATTGGGTGAATTGTAATATCTTCTTTTTTTCTAATAAGAGGATGATTTTGGCCAGCATACAAGATCACAGCGATGACCTAAAATGGGGGGGGGGGAATCCACACATGATCCATTACACTTGCTCTTGTTGTTACAGCAGTAAAGGAAGGGCAATTACCAGTCACCGCCCGTTGTGTGTGTTGGCATGGGTGTAGTGGAAGCAGCATGGAGCTGGAGCTATTCTCTCTGCTAAAGCCGAGATGAGACCAGGGCCTTGTTTTCTGGGGTGAGACAGTTAGCGAGCCTATTTTCATGGTTTGTGGATCTGTTTTGTTTATGGCCTTGTGGAAGCTGGAGCTAGTTCATAAACTCTCATTATCTTTTATTCATAGCTCCAGTAGACTTGCTCTGGGTTTGTTAACGTCCTCCAACACTCCTACCCTTATTTCTGGTTTATGCTTCTGAAGGCACCCTGAAAAGAACTCCTGAAAGTTTTTATTTATTTATCTTTTTTTTTTTTTTTTTTTTAAGCTGTCCATCAAACAAGAGGGCAGTAATCACAGCGAAGTGAAAGGTGAAGGCACACATTGTCTATTCAGTTTTGATTGAGCTGAGGATGTTGCACTTTTTACCGTGGCCTCATCTGGGAAAGGTGATAGAACCAAACAGTCCAGTGGTGAATTACAGCCTACTACATGATCCAAGGCTTTTTAATTTCTTTCAGAACTCGTTTGAAGTGGAACACGAGCTAACTTGCTTTAAAATACTCTTCAAACTATAGGTTAGGGGGAAAAAAAATACCTAAACACAGACAGAAATATAGCAGCCTAGTTGCATTAACTTGACTTTAAAAAGCTTCAATCAACTGACAGGAAATTAAAAAATAAAAAAACAAACTGTTTTTTATACTCTATATATTTAGTCATCATTCAGGAGTAAAAAACTGTAGTGTAAACTGTGCTAAGAAAAAGAAACCATTTCACTATTGATGATTATTTATACTAAAGCACGATTGAATTCTCAAGTCTGATTAGTCAGAAGGTGTGCGTTATTTTTGTACAACAGCACGGCTTGGACAGTAGTTCCGGCTGTAGCATGAATGATAGGTTTGTATTAATGCACTCGTTCTAAGACGTTATTGTTTCTATGGTAACAGCTCATACGCTTGTATTGCGAATGCTCCGCATAAGTTTAAACTAATAGGGGAAAAAATGGATTTCAAACAAAAAAAAAAAAGTCTTGTTTAACAAGTTACAATGTGTAATTGTTGATGTGGTGAAGATTTTTTTTGTTAGGAGAGATTTATTTAACGTTTGTAGAAGGAGTGTCCGGTGTCGGCACACTAACAGTCACAGTGCTTTGTAAAGTTTTGCAACACAGGAAAGTCTTCAGGATAGAAGAGTTCAAAATGACGTGTTTTTATCTCTAACTTTACGAGAGAGAAAATGGGACGCTGGTGAAGGAATGACTGATCATTGCTTTAACACAAGTGATAACTGCAACTTATTTGTCTCATGCACGCTCCACAATGTTGTATCTAACTATAATCTCTTGGAATGTGCAGTGTCCTTCATTAAGAAATTAATCTTGTAATCTTTAGCAAATTGCTGTGGTATAAGCAGAATAACACACTCCAGACTGTGCAGTTATATGAAAATAATCCACCCACAGTCTATTGTGTATTAATCCTTACACAGTAAGCGCTATCCCCAGCACTACTGTTTCAAATCACACTTACATAGCCTACTACTGGAGATGACTTTATCTTTGACTGTATCGTTCCAACCACATGCATCTGAATTTAACAAACATTTCCTAACTCACCTAAACATTCCTTTGGATCCTCTAGATTAGTAGGTGTTCTTAGTAAATGTTTTTAAGTTTAAGGTTGTAGTATGCAATTTGAGAGGCAGATACAGAGTCAGGCACGCAAGGTTGGAGCTCTCGCCAGTGTTTGCCCTCGATTGACATGTCTGTACTGTGGAGGTGAAATAGTTGCTTTTAAAAAAAACTGCAGCAGTTTTGACAATTCAACCAGTTCACCGGTGTTATTTTTGCAAAAGTACATCCATTAAAGTTCCAGCTGAGATTCAGTTCTGTCTTTTTGTTTTATTCTCCTCGACAGAAGGTTTGATGGTGTGGTTGTTTGTTATTATAGAAAACATTTCCAGATAGTTTGTCTTTCTCTCTACTCATTCAGTTAAATCTTTATTTTCAGCTATTTTTGGAATCGTAGTTTACCATGAGGCTGCACATTATTAGCATGTAATTATAGGAAGAGCTCAGAATCCTGCTTTAGAGATCATTATCAGTAACAACCCTGCAGCCATGAAGTCTTTTGACGTGGCCCATCCTTTTTCAGTGATGGATTAGCGAGCTATAAAAGTGGGATTACTCTTTTCAATAATGCATGTAGTGTTAAATGGATAGTAGGCTGGAAGGGCAAAGCTGTGGCTGTCAGGATGCCCTTGGAGTTGCGAACCAGAGCTTCCTATGGTGTCTGTCATTTAATGTCTCTCTTGGGAAGTGATCAGAAAGTCAGTCTTGGTTTAAAACCCACGTCTATGCTGTGCACTGTGTTTCTCCAGAGTCTGATTGTTTTTCTTCTCTCCTCCTCAGGCCTACAACATCCATGTCAACGGGGTCCTGCACTGCCGAGTGCGCTACAGCCAGCTCTTAGGCCTGCATGAACAGGTAGCAAACTCTTAAATGACCTTTAATGAAAGGATCTAGGAATGGGGTAATAAAGCACTTCATGCCCAATGTAGATTAGTAGATGGATAGAACAGTATTTTATTTATAAAGCATTTTAAGATTTCATTTACAAACACATCAGTGTTTTCCAGTGAAAAAAGCTGAGCCTACTCATGCCTCTCTCTGACCTTTGATTAAGCCTATTGCAAAGAATATCCAAGTCATGTGAATGTCCCATGATTTGTAGATGAATGGAGAGAACTTTAGTGTTTCTGCCAGCAAAGCCTTGTTCAGTGCTCTGGCTGCTGCTGTTGCTAGGTAACAGGGCATGTGCGGTCAGATGATGCGCCCTGGTTACCGGGGGTTGCCATGGTGGAGGGTTGCAGTCGACTCGCTCTGATTGGCCCCAAATCTAATTACCTCCATGTAATTAGAAGAAGTGTGAAGATGTGTTATTGTTATCTTTTCTCCTTTTTGCAATGTAAATTATGTTGTTTAAAGATCTTTTTTTTTTTTTCCTTCTTCATTGAAGCTACATAAGATATTTACATGTTTTCCAGAAGACAAAATAACAATTTGCCCTGATCATCCTGTTCAAAATTTTACACTTCCCTGGATCTATGTTCTGTGTTGCCTTCCTGAGCATCAGTGATTGTTTGCACCTTTTGTAATAATTGTGTACGAGTCCCTCGGTTGTGCTAAGCGTGAAAAGATGGATCTCAAAATCATATAGCCGCTGCTGGAAAGGGGTCAAATATGCAGAAGATGCTGGAAAACCAAATAATGTGCAGAACCTGGAGGATTTTTCTTAAGAAAAGTGGGCAGTTTATCTGCTCGACAAACAAGGGACTCGTGAACAACTGTCACAGAACATAAAACCAGTCGTTGATCATCCAGGCAACAACACACAGTATTAAGAATCAAGCGTATGTAAACTTTTGAACTGGTTCATTTGTGTAAATTCAGTTGTTATTGTGTCTTGTGGACTATATGTAAACATCTGTTATGTGAAATAGCTTATTCAGGGCAGTACTAAGTAAAAAAACAAAATGCAGTTTTTATGATCTGTCATATTTAATTTTTTTTTTAATGATTAACATTTTGCAGATTCTGCAAGGCGTATGCAAACTTATGACCCTGACTGTAATATGTTGTGGAATGTGTCTGCAGTTAGCCAGAAATCCTGTACCTGTATCACACACAAGATACATATCAGCTCGTAGCATTTGAAAGACGCCTTCCTCGTTCTCAGTTTTATGCCAGAGGTGGCAGCTGCATCGAAAAGCTCAAATTTCCTTGAACCCAGTGGAAGTAGGCCACTTCAGACACTGCTTAAACAGTCTGCCCAGCTGCAATAAGATTTGCTGCTGTATTAAATGCTTCGGCACTAACCACGCATGTCTTCCAAGTGACTTTATGGAGGTCATGGACCTCATAAATTATGATGTTATGGACTCGGAGGGATTTGTTGGTCAAATGTTGCTTAGAAAGTTGGCATCTGTGATCTGGTTACAATCACAGATATTTATGGTGTACTGTATTTACTTTTGGGACAGATCAAGAAAGAGTATGGAAACAATGTGGTGCCTGCCTTCCCCCCAAAGAAGATCTTCACCCTCACGCCTGCAGAGGTAGAGCAGCGGAGAGAGCAGCTGGAGAAGTACATGCAAGCTGGTGGGTTTGACATAATGACAATCTTCTCTTACCCTCTGTCCACCATGTAGGGCGAGTCAAATTGCATTCTCTAAACTCGTTTAGAGATGTTGTGAGTCAGCTCTTTTTAAAGTTTTTATTGTCTTACCATGCATATTCCAAGTACTACATGGATACCTGTACTATCCTGTATATTTATGGGCTTGTGGTTCAACCAAAACTGGCAGGATGATGTCTGAGATCTTTACATGAGTAAATAAACCTCAGTGTTCTGCTATCATGGTTCAGAGGGCCATTAGGTTTAACGTTGTACAGAAATACTTTTCTGATGTCGTTGGTATTTTGACATCGCGTTTAAACAGCTTGGGAGGGTTGGACGTAATCATTGGTTCCAGCCAGCCAAGGGTGACATTCTCTGCATGTAAAGGCAAATCACTGGAGCATGGCAGCACCATGAGCCGTTTGTTCTAATCCATTTCAGTCCTGGCACACGTAGCCGAACAAGCTAAGCCTTGTTGAGCGTATTTGCTCATGGTCTGAGAGCACACAGGCTGTTCTTGGCTGGCCACTTGCACCGTTACATCATGGTTTAAGGCAGTTATGGAAAATTAACCACTGCCCACCCATAGTCTTGATGAATTTATCAGGCAATACAATCAACATAAATGCAATCACACTTATAAACTGTCGCAAACTGTAAAGTAAAAGATGCCAGATTTATATTAGAAATGTATCACAAGATGCGAGTTTGCATGCTTTATTTGTATTTTTAAACTTGAAGTTGTAATCTTCTATTTTGTCAGACATTGTTACATTATTCTGAAACTCACACTCAAGGCGTTTTGCTACAGTTTGAAGCCGTTAATGAATGTCGTTAAAACTGTGTGTGCATGTAGTTAGATATTACAATGTTCCTGTCAGAACTTGACACTTTTTTTCCTTGCAGTGCGTCAGGATCCTCTGCTGGGTGCCAGCGAAATGTTCAACAGCTTTTTAAGAAAAGCTCAGCAGGTACATACTGTCATTTTGTTCTGTAATATTTCGAATACTATGTGGGTGAATAAGAGGCTCTGTTGGACAGCGTTGTTTCCTCTGTTTTTTCCTGTTACTTTAGTGCCTCTCTGTATGTGTGAGGTCACTCGTGGGTTCCTCAGCTCCATTAAATGTTGTTTTGGACCAGTTTTCCTGTGCGTGTTCGCAGGTCTGCATGAGGAACAGAATGAGAGATTAGTCAGGCTTTGCTTTGTCATTTCATCTGCCCCGCAGAGAATAGCATCTATTTTAACACCCTCCCACATTAGCAGAAGTGACTGTTTATGCCTTCGATAAGCTGTTGTATTCAGCAAAAATTTGTTTATCTAGATCCGTGGTTCTCATAGTGGTGTCCAGGGACCCCCAGAGCATCCATTAGAAGTTATTATGCCTAAAAATTTTGTCACCTGGAATCTAATTTTGATCCACATTTAATTTGAATAAAAATGGGATTTGTGGCTGGAAAGTGCAGAAATCCAAAGGCTCCTCAACCTCTAAATTATTACTGTAAATATTTTAGAAATGTGCCTAAATTTTAATAGTCTGTAAAATTAATCTGTACTGAGGGGTTCATATTTTTTAAAGGGGGTCCCTGCCTGTAAAAACAAAGTTTCAGAACACCTGATCTACTCATAGATGTTATCCTCATTTGAAGGACTTCAGAGGCTAGAAAGAAACTCCAGAGTGCAGTTGATTTCTGGCTTTTTTTTTTTGTCCACCGCCTCTTCCCTTTGATCCCCTTTCCAAATAGATATATATTTATCTGACATCTGATGTGTCTCCTTTAATGTTGAGGCTTTTATCTGCATAAATACGCTGTTTGGACACCTGCTGTTTTCTCTTTTCCGCAGGAGACACAACAGATCCCCACTGAAGAGGTCCAGCTGGAGGTGCACTTATCCAACAGCCAGAAGGTCAAAGTCAACATTTTGACGTCAGACCAGACTGAAGATGTCCTTGAGGTAAAGACGCTGTGCTCAGAACTGGATCCAGGACGATTCGTGTCATTATGCCATTTCTGTACTTGAGCTGGAAGTTTAACCGAAGTATCAGTGAAAGTTGCCAGACAGCTTTATCTGGAGGCATCCTGATAGCCTCTTAGGTTTGTGTTATTCCATCTGGGATTCTTTAACTGTGTGTTTGTTGTGAAGAAATTTTTATACCAATCTCCAGTATTGGGGCCAACCTAAAATAAATAACCACGATAGCATGTTCAAAGCCTGCTGGGAATATCCTACCAGACATCAGTTTCACTCCATTGCTGCATGTCTTTGGAGAATAAATGTCTTTTGGACAGAAAATATGCTCCAAATTAGTTGTTCACACAAAAGGACTTAACACTGAGAGCTTAAGATTCCTGCCAAACCCACAATTCAGAAAAACAAGATTAATTTCTGGGAGCTTTGTGTTTTCAGACTGGTGCTTGTTCATTTCTGTTTCAGCTTATATCCAAATGGGAGGCGCAGAGCCCAGCTGAGTACTGTCTGGAGAAAACGCATTACACTTCTCCGTTTTCTCGAACACACTGTTGCATTGCAGATGCTGAATGTTTCTCCCCAGTGAACATTAGAGTACAGCATCTTTCCTGTATACTGTTCTTTTACAGAGCATTTTTTTTTCTTCAATAAACATTGGACGTTTCCTACATTTGTCCATGTGTGTGCCTTGTGTGTTAAGTTTGCGCTTATTTAAGTGTTTCTAAAGTGATGGAGTGATTCAGAGTTGGCATGTAGCCTAGAAGAGATGCACTTTCAGCAACACGGTGTTCCTTTTATACAGCTGAGTTGGGAAGATTTGAGTTGGTTTAGCTGAGTCAGCGAACTCACTGCAGTTTTAATGTCGCACCATATACAGTGCTTTCAAAATGGATGCAGGTTATTTTAAACATGTTCGGTTGTCAGAAAGTGTGATGGTGACAAACACTTTCCCTCTATTAACCGATGTCTCTGGGAAGCCCAAATGTTTTGGGGTGAAAAATCTTTGAACTGACCTTTTCGGATTGACACTTGCTATGATGCATTGCAGAGCCAGGAGGATTTATTATGCAGCACCTTCCTCATCATGTCTCCACTGTGGCCCACGTGGCCTTGTGCTTTTGAGTCCCAGCTGTGTCAGTCCTGCTCAGTCCTCTATTAAAGCACATTTGACCCTGCAGATGAACGCAGAAAGCTTGCATTCTGAGCAAAAAGGATAAAATGTCAAGGCAGTTGATGTTTAGCACCTGATAAATGCAGCCAAGTGATTTATTTATTTATTTATTTTTCTTCTTCTTTTTCTCTCTCTTCTCTCTCTGCATAAACATATTGATGAGTGACTTAATCGTGAGATCATCTTGTTGTGATATTTGATATCTAACAATAATGTCTACTTGTGAAGCAAGTTGTCAGGTTCTCTTTTTGATTTATTTTATTTTTGGCCTAGCCTTTTATGTAGTGGAACATGTCTGGACTGTAATCTTGTAACAGAGTTGCCAGCAAAATGTTCACACCTTTTTCATTTTAATTTGAACTCATAATATTATACTTTTGTTCTGAATGTTCAGCTTCATGATTATGCGAGTCCTCTCTGTGAGATTTGTATAAAATCCAGAAAATGCTCAACTGAGGTTGCCAGGCTATTGATCCAAGTTTGTCAGGCATATATCTAAACACCATAAGATGCTCCTGTGGTGGTGTATTATGAGATACATTGAGTATTGAATCGATCGATCGATTGATTGATTGGGCAGTGGTAGCTCAGTGGTTAAGACGTTTGACTACTGATCAGAAGGTCATGAGTTCAAACCCCAGCACCGCCAAGCTGCCACTGCTGGGCCCTTGAGCAAGGCCCTTAACCCTCAACTGCTCAGTTGTATAAATGAAATAAATGTAAGTTGCTTTGGATAATGGCATCTTCCAAATGCCATAAATGTAAATGATTGATCAGTTCTCTTTTGTGCCTTTTCCCCCCCAATAGGCAGTTGCATCAAAACTGGAGCTGCCGGATGAGTTGGTGGGCTATTTCAGCCTCTTCCTAGTCCAGGATGGGGCAAACGGGGGCTGCACATGTGAGTACACAACCTTCTGGTTGTTTGGTTGGTCTGCTGGTTTGGTGTTTTTTTTTTATTTTTTTTAAAAAATTTTTATAGAAATTAGTGCACTGGATGTTTTCATTTGTAAAAGCTCATCATATGCTTGGATAATCTGCGTACTGTGTACATATCTCTAATACCATTCGTATTATCTGCTCAAAAAGTTACTGGACGTATTCACAACCCATAGGGTTTTTTTTTTTTTTTGTTTGTTTTTTTTTTTTTTTTTTTTTTTTTTTTTTTTTTTTTTTTTTTTTTTTTTTTTTTTTTTTTGTTTTTTTTTTTTTTGTTTTTTTGAATATAAATTTTATTATGCAACCTGCACTTTGTTAACTTTGCACAGTGCTACTATTTGCACTTCTGGTAGATGCTAAACTGCATTTCGTTTCTGAGTACCTTTACTGTGCAAAGACAATAAACGTCTATCTGTCTATCTAATCTATGCTTTTCCTAGTCTGTCAGGCTGGCAAGTTGTGATATTATTATCCAATGTCCTCATATTAAATAGTTTCTGTAATGCATATAGAGCATTGAAACATTCTACTTCAGTATAATCTGCCGTACATTTACAGTTTATTTTCTGAAATGAGTTCACTTAATATAGGTGAGATTTGAACTTGTCATGTTTATAAGGAGTTGGAAGAGTTCCAGAGGGGAAGTTCTAGTAAGCTTGTGTTCGTATGACATTAACAACCTTGCTGCTGGCTCATCACCTAATTACTGACTGTTTACCTTAATAATCAGAGCTCTTGTGTTGTTTCATATAGCAGGGATTCTCAAATGTTTTACAGTCATGGACCCCTTTAACCTTTTAAAAAAAAAAAAATCATTGCTGCAGTACAGAGTCCCCCCCCCCCCCCCCAAACAAATTATTAAAAAATTAGGCATATTATTTAAATGTGTACAATAATATTTATATAATTTCTGAACTTGTACCCATAAAATCCTGAAAATTGTCAGTTGACATTATTAAAGTTTAAACTATAAATAATGAAGGGTTGTGATTTCCACCCTGTAACAAAATCAGAAAATCACTTTGAGAACCAAGGCGTTATAGGACACTGGGCTGTGGACAGTAAGATTTTCTGTTCCAGGTTCCAGGTTTGCTTGCTTGCTGCGAAACCTTCACTTCGCAAAAATCTATTCTTGGCTGCCAAACCTGCAATCTCGGCAATATGCAAAGCAAAGTGTATTGACTGATTAGATCTATTGTCTTTCGCCTGAGATGCACTTCCCTTAGATATAAATTTGTAAGAAGATTGCATTCAGTCTCAGGCTTTATTTTAGCTCAAATAACCATTCTTTACAACCGTGCTGAGCAGAAGAGCATCTCAGAATGCACGTTAAACAGCACAAGACCACATCGAGTTCCACTTCTGACAACCAAGAACAGGAATCGGAGGCTACAGTGGGCAGTTTTTGTTGTTTTTTTTTAAATATATGTATAACTTTACTGCAGGACTCACAAGCTATGAGCCAATTCATATAGTTTGCACTTACTTTCTCTTGGTTTAATACATTTGTTTTTGCACTGCTTTTATTGCTTTATTTGTTTTTGCTCTTTCTTTCTCTCATCTCTACACAGTATGTCTGTATATCAGTAGCAAACTCAGATTTCCATTCATGCCAGTTTTGAGTTTTTTTTTTTTTTTTTTTTTTTTTTTTTTAAAAGAGAGGTTTGTGCTGACATTATGTGGCCTGCCAGTAAACAAGCTAGCACTGAAATAGATAACTGGTAGAGGAAATGAAATTGTCGTATGTTAGTGGGATTTTCAGACTAAGCTCTTGTAGACTGTTTATCACATTAGCTTCTTAGATTCAGAAGTTCGCCTTGACTGTTTCTATCTCCCACTTGCCCTCTTCTTCTGATCTGCAGAGAAAAACCCTTAAACACCTGTTCTGTCTGCCGACTCCCTCTCATGTCTTCAGCATGTCGCCTAATAAACCTGTCATTTGGCCAGATGGATTTCTCTTCATCTCTCATCGTTTGTTTCTACCATCAGAATGTCCTTAAGGGTACTCATACACTTTCTCCCGTCTCTCGTCTCTGTGTCCTCTCCCACTATGCCACAGTTGTGAGAAAGCTGCAGGAGTTTGAGCTGCCCTACGTGTCCGTCACCAGCCTGCGCAATCCCGACTACCACATCATCCTCCGCAAAAGGTACACCATGACATCAGTGTGCCACAAAGCACGTTTACTCACGGCACACTTTACTTCTGGTTTAGTAAATCATTTTTCCAGGGTGATGTTTTCCCATGTTACAGTTACAAGGGTATGCTGAGTAAGCACTCACTACAGTTCAGATGTGGTTCAGGAAGTTCAATAACCCTTTTTTTTTTTTTTTTTTTTTTTTTT
>CM040993.1:6560217-6575394 GCA_022985145.1 Pangasius djambal | reverse complement strand
AAATCGGTTAACTGTTGACACTACAATAGTGTTAAAACAACACAAGGTGGTTCGTTTACTAACAAGCACAAGCCTTGCTCCAAACTCAATCTAGTAGCTAAAGGAAAAAGAAAAATGTTGCCAGTAACTTTTTTTAATCACCCTGTACGTGGTCCTGCCTAAAAAGAGGCCATAAAACAGGCAGTTTAGCATTTGCTTGCCACTGCTCAGCTATATTATTTCATCATACACAAGTCTCACCACAGAGTACTTTATTCCAGGATATTTAAGGCAATTATGAAACGACTGCATAATTACAAGAGAGCACTTAAGCACCACACATCGAAAAGAATCCATCTCCATCATTTCTTGGCAACCTGAAGGTTATAAACTGCATATGGAATTCATGGTCCCTTTTCTTTAAGTTAATGCCACTGATGGCAAATGCATGCCAAACATTCTTTTAAACGAACAAGAGACATACAAAAATAAGTGCTTTACATAAATCACAACATTCTAATGTTTACTATGCACCATTTTAACATCAGACAAAATTTCACAGTTAAGACATACAACCAAGGAGCAACACTGTCGCCAGTAAATAAAATGACATTTGAAGTTGCAAAAGCTGCAGTGGTTAGGACTCCATTTTGGCACTGTAAAGGGATGTAGTGAAGGTTCAAAACTATCCATTTGAGCAGCAAAGGCCTCAGAGAATCCACACAGAAGGTTCAGCCAGTAAGGACGACTCTGTGGCACTACAGAGCAATGAACATCCGTGCAAGATATACAGTGAAGGAGAAATTAGATTTCATCTAGGTAGCATTACAAAATGTCTGTATGGCACTGACGAAGCAAGGGCACTCTGATCCAGAGTCTTGAATTACCCTTCCAACCCTATGCAAAGGTAATGAAAACAGTTTTTTTTTTTTTTTTAATCTTGTGCACAAGTCTGTTTAGCAGCTTGAACCTATTCAAGAAACATAATGACACAAAGAGGAAAAGAAAACAAGAACTAAGCTTATGCTGGTACTGTAACACTTCATCTCAATTTTAAATAATCTTATCATACTATAACTGTTCCTCCTGTTGCTAGGCTACACCTCCTCCTCCTCCTCCTCGTCAATCTCTGCCTCTTCCTCATTGGCAGGCAGCGGCACTTTATCCCACTCGTCTGTTCCTGCTACGTGTTTCTTCTGGTGGCGCTTGTAGTTGTCCCAGTGGCCTGTGGTGTATGTGCACGCATGGCACTTGTGTGGCTTCTCACCTGTGTGACGTAGCATGTGCCTCTTCAGGTTCATGCTCTGGTTGCAGCTGTAGCTGCACACGCTGCATTGGAAAGGTTTGGCGCCTGAGTGAACACGCTGGTGCCGCTTTAGGTTCGCCAAATTGCCGCAGGCGTAGTCACACAGGTGGCACTTGTAGGGCTTTTCGCCCGTGTGCACGCGGTGGTGCCGCTTCAGGTTGTCGAAGTGGGCTGAAGCGTATGGGCACTGTGGGCACTTATAGGGCTTCTCGCCGCTGTGTGTCTTCATGTGCCGGGCCAGGTGGTTGGGGTAGTGTGTGAGGAACGGGCAGGCGGCACACGTGTACACTCTGTCCCCTCTGTGTCCACGCTCGCTGGCGCTGCCTGCTGCATCTTTAGTCAGCATTTCCAGGGTGCACTTGGCACAGATCTGCGCTGACGACCCATCCTCACCATCCAGTACCAGGCCACACAGCCTGCACGTGAAAGGGAAGAGCAGAGGAGGCAGAACGCCAGGCTGTGCCCGGGTGCACGACTGCTGCTCTGACTTCAGCCTTGCAAAAGCCTTGAGATATCCGCTGTCACTGCCAATGCTCAAATTCCCTTTCATTTCTGAGGACTGAAGCACTGAAAATTGCACCAAAACAAATCAGCAGCTTGCAATAAAAGGGCATAAAAATCCTGCATCTAGTAGCTAGAAAATATTAAATATTAAATATTAAATCTTTATTAACAGAATTCAATATCTGTCCTAAGGCTCCCAATGTAAGTGAGGTTATAGACAGGTGTAATATAAGACTTTCAGTCTTTTGCCCAGTACAAGGAAAGGTGTTAAAATTCTTGCCCATTATAATCACTCATGGGCTACAAATGAGATGGAAAGAAATTAGGTCAAAGAAATGCTGGAGCATTCCTTTAATTCCTAATCACTCAATCATGTTGATGCACGCCATCATTTATAATTTATAACAAATAATTTTAGCAATAGTGCTGTATAATGGATTTTAAAATACCCAATATATGATATTAATTAATAATTTATATTAAGATTAAACAGTCTTCACAAAAAAAAAAAAACACCTTCACATACTTAAGGGTTCTCTCGATAGAAGGGATGCAAGTGCACAGGTGTGAGTTTAAATATTTTTTTAAAAATGGTCATCTGATGTGAACTAAATCCTCTAATTAGTGTACCTGATTTACTAATTCATTTTGACCCTTACCTCACCTGATTTCACAATGTCCTGAGCCTTACCTTCAAAGGAACATTTTCATTCCAAACAGAACATAGGTTTTTAAATGAAGAAAAATAAAAGCATACCTTCCCTCGAGGCACGCGGAGCATCCTCTTTTAGGCTCTGACATCCAACAGGACCTCGAAGGCTGAGGCCACTCATCATCCGCTGTGTATTCTGTGCAGGATTTGCGACTGTGTGCATACTCGGGTGTGTATTTTGGCCTGGATTTATGGCAGTGTGCATACGCTGTTGTGTATTCTGAGCAGGACTTGCAATTGTGTGCATGCGCTGGTGCCTTTTCAGGTTGCCCAGGGAACTGCAGGCGAATGTGCAGTGCTCACACTTGTAGGGTTTTTCTCCTGTGTGGATGCGTAAATGGCGCTGCAGGTTGACCAGCTGTGCGGAGGCGTATGAGCACAGCGAGCAGCGGTATGGCTTCTCGCCGTTGTGCGTCTTCATGTGCCTCTTTACGTGGTTGGTGTAGCGTGAGGAGAAGCCACACAGTGGACATGAGTTCAGCTTCTGCTGGCAGTTCTCGGGTCCTGCTCCCTCTCCATCTGCCCCTTTGATCGCAGGCTGTGCTCCTACGTGGACACTCCGATCCCCTATGCTGGTTCCATCCCGTTTAGAGCAGCGCAGGCACGAGTGCTCATCCTCATCAAGGAGCTGATCGCAGCCCCTGCAGGAGACGTAGAGAGGGAACGCAGGCTCGGATCTCGCACCCTCTCGCTCGTTCTCAGCAGTGCGGCCGTCGTGGGTGTCGCTCTCCATGCTGAGGTGGCTGAAGGAGGAGCTCTCTTCGTCACCCAGTTGGAAACTAGGCAGACTGATATTAGCTGCACGGGATCAGAGCAAACCAGGACAAGTTGGTCTGAGCAGTAAAATTATGTTAAACGCTCCATTAGACTTTCCAAGATTAATAATAACATTGTTTAAGAAATACTTTTATTCAAACACATGTTAGCGGTCAATACTCAGTAAAAAAAAAAACAAAAAAACAAAAAAAAACCTACAAACGAAAAACGTCATCTTATACTCACACAGATAAAAGATGTTGCAGTATCCTGATAAACAAATACCAAAATATTAAAAGCACAGAATATGCTGCCTGCCTGTAACATGGCCCCCTCTCTCACTCTCATGAAGCTCTCTCCTCACACACGGAGGAAATGAGTGTGAGATCCTGAGTCGGCCTTTATATTGGGCTTGCAAGAAACCCTCGGTGGATGATTACCCAGCCTAATGATAATGATGATGACTATAATGGCTGTGCTGATCATGATGAGGGGTTGATGATGATGATGATGATGATGATGATGATGATGATGGCACAGAGAGGAGATGATGATGATGATGATGATGATGTATAAATGCCTTCCTGTAATGGTGTCCTTGATGATGATGGCTGTCTTGATGACCCTTATAATGGTAGCACATTGCTTCTTTTCTGATTTGCCATTTTCAGACTGCACGCTCCGACAGAATGCTGCACTCTTTCAGCTGTGCATGAAAATAAGTCTTTTCCCCCTAACGTATTCTGCCATCTAAACCCTGACATTAAATTCTGATATTTTCCCTGGAAACACATATGGCAAAAAAAAAAGAAAGCAAAAGCATTAGCTATTCAGACCATCCCATCACCACACCATGGTCCCATCACCACACTGGGTTGAACTGTAGGCCAAAACCCTAGAAATCTAATCTTTATCATCATCATCATCATCATCATCATCATCATCATGCTTTTGATAGCATCTCTCACACTTCCTCTTGCTTATAATAATAATAAGAAAAAGAAGAAAACAAAGAAGGAAACAAAGAACCTAAAAAAGAATCTAGTGTTCACCATTTATTTATCATACTGTAAGGTTTTTTAAGTGGTGTATTTTTTTTTTCTACAAAACACTGGTTTCAAAATTATCTGACACCTAGCCCAGAGAGAATAAGAGCACTGAGTCCCTTCCTGTAATGACTAACAAGGTTGGAGACATTTGCAGAGAAATCTCAGTCCACTCCTCCATGCAGAATATTTTAGGCTCCTTTATATTCTTAGGTTGTGCATGTGGACTTCCTTCTTCAGCTCAGACCACAGTATCTGAAGACTGAGTTGGTCACTGCAAAACACTGATGTATAGATTTTCTTTTCCTTTTTTTAGATTTTTAAATTAATCTTAGTATTTGTCTCATCATCTCTATTTATGGCTAAGTTGGAACCTTATGGCAGAGGCATCCAGGTTTGGGCTGAACTATCCTGGCACGTAGCAGGATTCATGACGCCATCCACGTTCATAAGAGCCCCAGAACCACCAGCCACAAGACATCAATAATCCAGCACTATATTTTACACTGGGTTATCAGTGTTTTTCCTTGTATGCAATCTGCCTTTGTTACCAAACACACCAAATTGTGCGCATGACAAAAAAAGCTTGATTTTGGTTTCGTCTAACAGCACCACAACACATGATGCCAGTTTCTAACGACGCTGTGTGAAATTTGGGCACTGTATGTTGAGATGCTCTCAGGAAGGGCTTCCTTCTCGTTGTTATGAAAGCGATGTTGATTTTTTTTTTTTTTTTTTTTATAATTATTAACCATGACACTCAACTAAACCACGACACTCAACTAAACCACATACTCACAGGTCCAATTCCTGGCAAATTTCAGAACTGTTTCAGATGTTATTTTTGTTTTTAGCCCTAATTGTGCTTATTGGTATTTTTAAATGCTTATGTATTTTTAGAAATCCTTTTTCTGATTTGTGCAGGTCAATAATCATCAGTCTCTTTTACTGTGAAAGATCTCTATTTTTCCAATGGTAATGAATAACAAAGGAAATCCTCATACATGTGTAGCAAGGCAACAGGGCACAGTTAAAGGCAACAACAGAAAATGGAAAATTACAATTTTATTGCATTTATTCAAAAATATTCCTTATGGCTGTCGGCAAATATTATTTTTAAAAAATCCTATTATTAAAAAAAAAGCAGTTTTAATGAGAATTCTTTTTATTTATTTATTTATTTATTTATAAATAGTTTATCCTATTGTTTGAGAGGACAACTTGAATTAGGTGTATTGTCTATTTTATACAATAATTTGTTGCCAATAATTAGGGCATAGTGTATTATAGTGAATGACAGCCTCATCATCATCATAGTATACAGTACTTAATCCTGGATGTATTATTATTATTATTATTATTACTGTTGTTGTTATTTCGGGTTTATCCTGGTCAGGTTCCCCCTCTCCCCGGATGGGATGCAGTCCATGGCAGGGTAATTAATACATTTCTATGATATTTCTATTTCACCCTTCCTAATCACCAGCGGTGGTGTGTAACACCTGGATACCAAATTGTGCACGTGTACACATGCCAAGGCTACATCGTCAGTTATGACACGGTATATAGCAATATAATAACCGTCACCATACAGCAGTAATTCCCTTTCCACTTCTTACACATTATGGAATTAGCCACAAAGCAGCTGGCTGTAACCACTTCCAAAGCTGGGGACAGGCACCTTCTCATTCCTTTCTACCTCAGAGAGTGCACTTTTTTCTTCTATATTATGAACGTTGTTCGTGGAAGGCTCTGGAGCATCCATTAGGCTTGAGCTGGTTTTCCTGCATTACTGCACTGCATTTAGCTAGGCACTGACTGCCAGTGTCTGAAGCTGTTGTAAGGCAGATTGAATCTCACGGCTGGCAGATTTCAATCCTGGTCCGGAGATCAATCTGACCCAAGCCCCTCAATCTACACAGTTTAGCAAATCACAAATGCCCAGGCCCAGCAACGACCGACAAAATGCACTCGAGTTACTCTCTGCATGAATCAACTGAATGAATCAACTCTCATCATGGCTGGGAAATCAATGACCCAGGAGCTGAAGCAGTGTAACTTGAAGGTTCACACTTCTCAACAATGCTCTCCTCATAGCTCCGTGGTCAGGCATTCTTCTCGTCCCTTAGCAGATGAATGCAAGAATGTGTTCAGTTAGGGTTGGATACTGCAATGAATGGACTGAACTTGATGCACTTTTCTGAGGACACCTGTGATGGTGGGGTTTGCTGTCCCAAAGTGCAAGAACTTTATTAACATGGGGGATCTGGGTAGGTTCCAGTTCACCCATGCCTGAGCACCATGGCATGTGCTTTGGCCAACATGCTGAATAATGAGCAGGTCAGATTTGGCCATATGTCTGTCATTGATGCTGGTGTTGCAACACTGGTGCACTACACTGATTCTCCTTGGTGAAAATATACAATATTGCAACAATGTGGCACACACTGGCAATGCACTTGCTACTCTGCTCTAGCATTGGATTAGTTACTCCAATTTGCATATGTTAATTGCTCTGTAAAGGAGTTGTTTGACAAATCACTCCTGGCAATGCAATACCTGGGCCAAGACGTGGGGCAGCTTTGTTTCTGTGCATAGCCAGGCGTGGTTTCTGCTATCCGCTCTGCCTGCTGTGTACAAATCAGCCCTGTCAAACCTACTTTGTGTGCTGAGGTCACTCTTTGGGCCAGCCACAGAAGCACTTGATAAGAAGTGGGTAAAGGTTTCTGAATTACGAATCCAGCATGGATAAATGAACCATTCACGAGTTGCTTTTTTGGCCACCACACCAAAGTTCTGTCTTTGAATGCCTACAGGGGACCCATCTGCTTTGCACTTTCTTTAGGTAGCGGGGCCATATCCTCTGAGTTCTTGTAAGGGTTTGAATGCCCCTCATCTACCCTCTCAAATAGGCCCTAAATGGGGGACAAAGGCTTTTCACCCCCTCCTTTTTCATATGCTACAATGACATACATGGTTCAGGTGATGCAGCTACTGGACTAGTTCACATCCACTGACATGCACACTCCTTATTTTAATGTTTTGATTGCCAGAGAATGCAGATGCTTCATAATATTTGCCTTCTAAGGACAGGCATTCTAATTCAAAGTCCTGCCCTTTGGCCTCTCCCTAACACCATACATGTTTACAACATGTCTCATCTGGCCACTGGTGTCAGGATACTGCCATATTTGGACACCTGGCTCCTGGTGCCTACACCAAGGAGCAGGCCATCTGGAACACATCCAACCCTCTGACATTATAGTGTTTAGACTCAGAGAACACAGAAAAGAGTTCCAAAGCAGGTCACACATTTCACTGACATGAGGCTAGATTCACTAAGAATTACAGCCATTCCACACCCCAAAGTGTGGCAGATAGTATTATGGTTTCCAAACAGATATGTGGTATCAGCTGTCTGCTGAAGATGGACTAATAAAGGCAGCCATATCAATGATCCCCTGTTCTGGATGTGGGTTATCAGCCTACAACTGGACCCCAAAATGTCAGGGAGTCCTTGACTAAAGCTTTAGCATTAGCTCAGTGGTGGCTCGGAGTGTTCTGAGGCCATAACCCTCAGACCATAACCCTCTTCTGAGTCTGTCCAGATTAACCAACTAGTTCTAACTGTGACTCCAAGATGGTGTGACTCCAAGACCTTGGTTACCACTGCTGCTTTCACTAGTTGTTGGAACACCCTGGCAGCTTCCTCCCTGACTGGATTTGCTGTTCCACTGGATGGTGAGATGTGGCACTCAGCCAGGCTGTGTCCATCTGTGACCCCTCAGACTGAATCACCAGTTTAGAACTGTGATCTAGAAGTCCAGGAGATGCTTCCAGATGCAAGATCACATAGGCATTACACGCCCTTAATTGGAAGTTGTTCTATTAATGACATTCACCTTATCAGCTGGATCCTGTACACTGAATTTCTTTGACATTTCTGCAGGGACTGCTAAACAGTGCCAAGTCCTGACCTACCATAAAGTTCTGTGGGACAGCCATCACAGTGCACTACAGCACTGGGTCACAGGGTCACATAGGCTGTATAAATGCACATCATGAACATGCTTGCTGATTTTTTACAGGTGATCAACATGCATGCAAGTACAAAGAAAATCAGAGTTACTGAAACTAGTTCAGTTTGGCCTATGAAAACATTTGATTGATGTATGATGGCAGTAATTATAATGATTATAGCATGCGAATAGGAACATCTATGTGTAAAATAAGGTTATTCAAATACAGAATTAATTCATTGCCAAGCCGACATTTAACATTAACATATAGCTTAAACAGGACATAGACAGCCCTGGTTGCATTTTGTTAGTTCAGTAAATGAACACTCGAGCAGAGAGAAACCACCAAGGCACTTTTTCTTAGTTCTCAGTACAGCTGAGAATTTAACAATTCAAATAGAAATTACAATTTTCATAAACTTTAATGTACAATGATTAATGGAAAGGTCTCTTTCTTTCCTTCCTTCCTTCCTTCCCTCCCTCCCTGTAAAAACTCTGAGCTCAGCCATAAGGTGGCACTATAATCCAAAAACCTTTTTTACAACATGTAATAAATGCTGAGGTATGAACTTTTTTTTTTTATAGTGTAGTTGGTAACCTGAACATGAAAAATGTCTCCTTAAATTTAAAGTTATGTAGTTGGCTCCAAATGTGATGTCTGTAATGAACTAAATGGATCAAACTCAACAAAACGTGGCCACGCGGTTGTTAAATAGAAACACACAACTCAAGCAGCATCCAAATTCACATAGTTGCATAAGTGATGGGGCTTCACCAGAACTGGGACACAAGTGTTCTGGATGTGTCAAAAGGAACAAGCAAAAACAGTTTGAGAGTTTCAGTTTTGCTTAACTAGCTGCAAAGTAGTTCAAGAACACCAGGAACCTCAATAATTTTCAGTATTAGTAATAATAAAATTAAAACCATTACAAATGCGAAACTGATATTACTTATCACAGTATGTAAAAAGTAATAAAAATAAAATTCCTATCAGTCACAAAACTTAATATATGCTTTAAATTTTGCATGTTAATTAGATGCCATTTTTTACAGCCTTCTGGAATAACTGATAATCAGAATAACAGGTATACAAAACTTAGAATTACCACCAAGCATTGTCACACTAAAGAAGCTAAGAACAAGATATGTTTTCAGTTCCCAGTACATGTAATAAATGGAGAAATGGAAAAGTAGAAACAGGCTTAAACAGATAGAACAGCACATACAGAACGGCATATCAAGTTTGCTATGCTGGAGCTGAGCCCATCACTCACCTGAAAACTTCTCCAGACCTAAGATTTTGCCGTTATCAGCATCTGAGAAGTCAAGGTCTTGGCCCAGAAGAAAGTCACTCTCAAAAGTAAGGTTTGTTGCAGGATTAATGCTTATGCCATCTTCAGAATCCACTAAAAAGCAGCACAGGAGGATTTATAGACTCTTACATATTTACACAGAACAATACTAACAGTAGTTACATCATGAGACAGGCCTGGATATTACACCCATAAGCACTTACATCCAGAGAGTCTGCACTCTACCTGGAAGAACTGTTTAGATCTACCTGCACAGCTTGAATAATTACGAAAAGAAGCTTCGGAAGGTCAACAGTTTCATTCAAGGGGATCAAAATGTAATTTTTTTTTTGTTCCTTCTGAAAAGAGCTAACATTTTGCTGCCATCTGCTGGACATGGTATCAGGAGTTAGCCATGGTGTAAAGAAAATCATGCCAGATGCACCTGATAAAACATCAATAAAACCATTTTATGAAATGCAAATACAGGCTTCTGTTTAGACTGTAAAATAATAGACAATTATTTTGGAAATGATCATATCAGGGTTTTTTTTTTTTTTTTTTTACAAAACAAAAACTAATGAACAACAAGAAATATGGAAAACTATTTTGACTAATTTGATTTGATCATTTTAACCTAAAGATTTAAATTACAGTTATATCCATATTGTGATAGATGTGTAGGTCTATCTATCTATCTATCTATCTATCTATCTATCTATATATATTTCTTTATTTATAAAGTACAATTTTGAGTTGATGTAAAACTGCTGAGACTGGCAGAATGTGATCTGTGGAGGCACTGATGACTGAACAGGCAATATAAAATGCACTTTGGAATATGAATAAGTTAAATATAATTTTATTAATAGCCTTCAGTCTGCCAGGTCACTGAATTATCCACTAGTAATAAGACAAGTTTGATGTTTGACCCAAAATTATAGTAGTATATAGTAAACTGGAATTAATAAGACTCATTCTGCTGTATATTACTGTGTATTATGATAATAGCTATAATTAAGACCTATGTTAAGCCTTTCCAGTAAAGATATTATGGGTATAGATTAAGCCCAATAAAAAACCACTTACACTTTACAGGTTGTGGATTCTGTTGTTTTCTTCTTGGCATCTTCCAGCCAGCCTTTCCTGATTTGTAGCCTCTAGCACAAGCCCGCTACAATCAGCTCATTCTTCCTAACACACACAAACCGTGCAGCACTTTCATTAAGCACTGCAGTGAAGCTCTCTCTCTCTCTCTCTCTCTCACACACACACACACACCTATACACCAGCTGCTTGTTCTGTCACAAGCACAATTAAAACACTAGCACATCTCCATTGCACTCGCTATCAGACTGTTAGCTTTCTAGGCTAATCATGTCACAGCATATAACAGGATCTCAAAGCCACCTCATCTACATGATGCACATTCTCACTTAACAATTAAAAATATACATATATATATATATATATTTTACTTTTTTTCAACCTGCACATCCAAAACAAGCTCTTGTTACGACGCAAAATGAAAATCACCAAGCTAGCTACCCCCAAAGCTGACAGTTATTTCTGCACCTCAACCTAGCCAAAGCTGTAAATGAATATTTAGCTAGCTCTAACATGCTAACATGATTTCATCAATATTATACCTCCTGCTTCTCCTTTAGCCCTCAGAGACGCTTCGCATGCGAGGAAAATGGCGTTGTGTCAGAGGAGGTTAATATGAGCTGTCCGCCATGCCATATCACGTCAGCCACGAAGAAAGGCAATTAATGCTCTTTTTTTCATAACTTAATTGATTTCTAGATTGCCATTGTATACATTTTCTTCCGGAATTTTACGTGTATCCGCTTCCGGAAGTTGCGAAAGAACGTAGTTCTCTTGCCGCTGGGATTTGTAGTCAATTCGGAGACACTCGCCACGCAAGCAGAGAGAAAACAAGCAAACAAACAAACAAACAAACAAACAAATAAATAAATACTACTATTACTTTACTGCTACACCTGTGGTTGCTTTTGTGTTGTGAGGCTGCTGTTTATTTTTGTAAATTCATGTAAAATATACTTATATAAAAATATGAAACACTACTGATAGTTCCGCTTCGCAAATGAGATCTTGTAGTAGTAGTAATAATAATAATAATAATAATAATAATAATAATAATAATAATAATAAGTAAAGTTATGTTTACTGATTATTATTATTATTATTATTATTATTATTATTTTATTAATTTTTTTTACTGATTATTCTTATTATTTTCATTGTGGTGAGAAAAGGTAAGATAATACATACACACACACACACACATAAATTCTTCATCTTCTTGTAATGACAACAGTAACACTTTACTGGTTATTTATTATTACTATTATTATTTATTATTATTATTGTTGTTGTTGTTGTTATTATTATTATATTTTTGCTTTGCTTTGTGGGTAAGTCTCAATATATAGATAGATAGATAGATAGAAATGTAGACTGTGCTCGGTGAAGCGGTAGAGTAAGGGATGTAACGCGGACAGGAGGTCGGGCTGGGTGATGTTTTCCGGGCGCTAGTCAGGCTGAAAGGGAAATCTCTCTGAGGTTAACGGGGATCTCCTCCTCCACGTCACGCGGCGGTTCTCCGGCCGCGGTGGTGTGCGCGCGCTCCCGCTGGCCGGCCGCGTTCTACAGCAGTGGGCGGAGCTGTTCTCGGCTGTTCAGTGGGCGGAGCTAACCGACTGTTCCGAGCAGCAACACGGTAACGCGGCGGAAAAAAAAAGCGGAGGTAAGGGACAGGATTTTGTTATTATTATTTTAGGCATGATTTGATTGTTATGATTGTTTCATCGTGATCAGCAGGCTGTGTTGAGGCTGATGACACGGTCGCATCTGATCAGAGCAGGCTGCGGAGTAGGGCAGAGTGGAGTAATAACCTTGCCACTCCCTGCAGTGCTGTGATGCCTGCTCCACAGACCCTCTGAGCAATGCGCCTCTGCGCTCATCTACAGACATGAATATCCACGCTGACATATCTTTCAGCACCGTCATGTCCGGGCATGGTCGTGCTCCTGTCCTGCAGAGAGTGGGTCAGTGTTGAGTGTGTGATTGGGGGCAGGAGAGAAAGTCAGTGCTCAGCCAGTGCTGCTGTATGAGGAGATGAGAGCAGCTCCGGTTACTGATGCGCCTCACAGAGCAGCGCGTGAACACAGCCAGGTGTGTGTGTGTGTGTTTGTGTGCATGTGGATAAAGCTTTCTCGGTGCCGTAACCTGCAGTGATGAGATAATGTCTCTGTGACTTATGCTGATGGTGATCTGCGACTAACACCCTCTTTATCAGTACAGCAACACAGCCCATGCGTGCTGTCTAATCAGCAGCCGTTAAATAGTGCTTTTACACCAGCAAAGTTAGAGCTTTTTCCTCCTTATTTTGATTTGAAATTGTTATTATGTCATAAAACAGTCAGCAGACTTAATCCTACTTCAGTCACAGCTGTACAACATGCTGTTTAACCAGTTTAATCACTTTCACTAACTGACCAGTGGGATCATAATAATAATAATAATAATAATCTCATCTTCAGCATGACTATATTTTGTAGCCTAAATTCATGCAGTCTGAAAAGAAATATGAATTCCGGTGCTTCGGTACAGACTTTGTGGTTGGATTATTTCTTCCAAGAACCTTATTCAGCAGTCTGATTTAATACTATTCTCTTTTCTTTGTGGTTAATAAGTGCTTTTGGAGTGCCTCATTTTTTATTATGAGACTTCTGAATTTATGTACATCAAGTCCAGTTAATTTTGAGAGAACTGCTTCCAAACCACATTTATAGCCTGGGATCTTTTTTTTTAATCAGCTTTTGGTAGAGACTGAATCAGAGTAGTTCAATAGGTCCGAGTCTGATTATGTAATGCTGCCTGAGTGGGTTTATCCTCAGACAAAGACTATTGATAGTGGTGATATCTCACAATTACCCTATAAAAATTTCATAATGACTTTGTCGTGCTGAATAGCCTCTAATGCTTATGTTAATAGCTTTGTAGGCAATCCAGCAGAATTGGATTCTCTCTAAAACATTTGCTTCTGGTGAAATAAAATGTTTGATCATCAATGAAAGTTTTTTTCTTTTTTTGGAAGTGCTGTGTCAGATTGTGTACCTCATATATGAGAGAAGACAAAGTTCAGGCATATTCTGGTCTATGTTTAGTGAGGAAAAACATATACACATAGAAGAACACAGTGCTTAAGGGTTTTCTAACATGCTTTGTGAGAGATATCCCAGACTAATCCTGCAACTGCTGCTTTGCACTATAAGGAATATGTGTTGCTAAGAGGGAAGAGTCCCGAAGGACTGGGGATTGTTGTTCTCCTAACCCAGCAACTTGTTAATAAAATAAGAATTAATAAAATATGATTGGACATATTAATATTAACTTACGATATCTCTGCCATTCCTTTTTTCTCTTTTTTGCATCCCTGTACTAGCACATATTCATGAAAATACATGATTCACCTTTGATTAGATTTATCTGAAAAGCTTTTGCACAAAATTTAAAGCAGTGGTTCTCAAACTTTTTGTAGTCAGCGATTCCTTTAACTGTAAAATAAATTTTACAGACCCCCTCAGTACAGATTTATTTTATGAACATAATCTAGCTATTCAAATATTAGGCTCATTATTCAAATGTAATATTCGGGTTATTTATTGGAGCTATAGAGCTTTTTATTCCTGAATGTCCCGCTGAAAGAACACGTTAGGCCCAAGTTGATGTTATTTATAGTCTGACTTAATTCAATTGACCAGTCAAGTAGACTAACAACTATAACTCCTTAATAAATACTAATAATCATAACTTTAATAATAACTTAATAACTAACTTTGATCGTTGTGGGTCGTATTTTCATCACTGTAAAAAAAAAAAAAAAAAAAAAAAAAAAAAACGGACCCCTGGAGACGTCACTTTGAGAACCACTGAGCTAAAGGATTCTCTACATAGACTTCCCAATCATACTAACTGAATATTTATCTATAAAATTGCAGTGATTTCTCTGCACTATTTTTTTTTACTACTCACAGCTTCAGTGTATTTTAGAAGGAGAATGTGATCTTCAGATAGTTTTGGAGTTTGGCCAATGTTTTCAGCTGTTTTTATAGATGCTCCTCATAGTTGTGTAACATTTAATAAGCAACACATTTGTGACCCAAAGAACAAACATGATTCAAAACATGCATATGAGACGGTGATTTTACTGAATTTTATATATTATTTGTAGTATTCAGCTGTTTATTTAAACACATAACATGACAATGACAATGACATGACATGACAATGGAGAATTTAAATGTTCAGATAAAATGTTTGGGAAAATATTGGCACTTGAGCACTTAAACATCTCCCAGATGATTTCCCACAAATCCCCAGAATGCCTTTCCCTGGCTTACCATTAGGCTGTTAAATGATGCAGTGTCTCCCTGTAGCTTCTGCCTCCATTTTTCTCTCTAGCCCACGTCTATGAGTCTTTCCTTTCAAGAAGGACATTAACAAAATGGAAGCAAAATAGTATATCAGTAAGCTC
>CM040993.1:6484915-6553967 GCA_022985145.1 Pangasius djambal | reverse complement strand
TCAGGTTTTTTTCCTTTATGTTAATGAGAAAAAAATGCAGCTCATCATTTTACTGAGAAACCAGAAAGCACAAAGTTCTCTGTTCTGAAGACTGTCCCATGGAGGAAAACCTACTGACTGTTAGAAAGTAGAATTCCTTCCAAAAATGTTCATTTCACCATATCAAAGATTAGATTCTGTGTCCCTGTGAAGATTCAGATTCAAGAATTCAACAGTGCTGTGGTATACATTGTAATAATTTTCTGGCAATAAATAGTACAAATTTTAGACAAAAACTGAGTCTAATTGTAGGTTATTGCCTGTTGAGTGGCTGACCAGATACAGTTTGAATGCATCAGCAATGGACATTGTCACTATTTCTAATAGTTCTACTATTTCTCACTAATTCTCATTACAGTTTAAATGATTTGTAAAGTGTCATATTTTGATACTTGTGCAATGTTATTACAGAGACTGTAAAGACTGTAAAGACACTGCAAAGACAGGAAGAAGGAATGAGAAATGTACAACATTTTTTGGCATGAACCAAACAAGAGATGAAACTAAATGACTTTTTATAGAGATGTTGGTGGTATTTGAATAATGAAAACCTTGTAAACCACAATAAAAGCCAGTAAATGAGTTAATACATGTGTTAATGAGTAAAATGTTACTCATTAATAATCTTTTCACTTTTTTCAGGTTGACAAGTTTGTAGTGGCTGAAGATGATGACTACGCTACCGGATACTCTAAAGGATAATGATCTCCAGTAGGATTCACTCTTATAGATGTCTGTCTCAGTCTCTCCCAATGTGTGCTCTAGTGCATCTCAGCGTCGAGTCATAAATGTCCTGTATACACCCTCTCACACACTGAAAAGATCTGATTCGCTCATGTTGGTTTGGTTGGACTGTCACATTTTCTACCATGAAAAGGCCAAAGCAGCAATCCCAGGCCTTTAGCTTCCTCAGTTTCTTTACCCGCAAGCCCAAGTCAGACCCCAAGAGTGAGAAACCTGCAGCCACCTTGAGTCGAGATGAAGTGGTGATTACGCTGACACCCAACGAGCAGGAGCATGCACAGAATGTAAGAAAGAGTCATTGATTTAGTTGAATGAAGCTACATTAGAACTTTCCGGGGGCTTAACTGATCCATTTTAAATTGTCCCTGATAATCGAATAATAGTAAATATTTTAGATGTGAAGCACCTTAAGGGAACTAGCTAGTAACTCACTCACTTACACATAGCAGTAATACCACATATACTGGTATAAGAACAATTTTTTTTTAAATTTTGTAGTAGAAACAGGGATGAAATTTACAATGTTCCCATAGGGATGATAAAATGAATGCTAACAAAGTGGTCATTTTAGTAAAATAACAAACATTAAGACCCATTTTATACCAGACACCCCACTGAAAATGAATAGGTGCAAAACATCTGACAGTAAATTTGTGACATTTACTGTCAAGACCCAGTTACATTTTTCACCTTGCAAACTTCTTCACTGGAGTGGAGCAGAATCTTTCTGCCACCTAGCTTGGTTGTTTGTGAGTGGTAAAAGACAGTATGTGGAGTAATCTTTGCTAACTGTTAAGGGCCACGATTGTTAGCTTATTCAATAGAAATATTCATTTTCTAGTTTGTAAAAGTTTTCTGGCTCCAGGTAACTAGCTGCTAAAAATATATACAGTACATACTGCTGTTGTATAAAACAGCGACCGAAAGTGGCAATAATAAACAGTTCACACGTAATGTGTGACTCAAGATTCCATCATACTGCAGCAGTGAGCATTCACGCTTCATGAAGGTGCTGCTGAACGCAGGATTGAAACTCTCACTGGATTAACAAACTTGATTGTATATGATCATGACAGATGCTACAATGATGACACATGATCATAAATGGACAGTATGGACATATGCATGTTTGTTCTAGCAAGAAGGCACACAAATAAATGTCCAGAGCTTGCCCAGATTGACAAAGTTTTTTTCAAAGTCACATTTACAGTTGAGTGCAAAAGTTTGCATACCCTAAGGTCCAAATGAAGACGACTAAATGTAATTTATACCAACAGGGCATTAGTGTGTTAGGTTTCACAGATATTTCTTTCTCACATAATACCATTTCTCTTGAGATAACTGATGTTAAGAGCTGGTCTGGAGACCGAGATAGTCATGGAAAAACATTGATACATGACTTTTTCTGCTAATTTGGACACTCTCGTCTGCCTGTCCTCCCCACTCACTGATATCTTATTTAATTAGTGTTATTGTAAGGGTCGCCTTGCTGTTGCCAGGAAACAGTGGTTTAGCTGCACAGTTTACCCCCCTCCGCATGAATACACATGCTCACACTCACACACACACGCACACACGGCTACACAGCAACACACAATTAATATGTACACAAAGACTCTGGAGATTGTGTGTAGGGATATGGGGTGCTATTGAGGGTTGAGAGTTCAATCTTATATTGCACCCGAGAGTTGCAAGTAATTTAGTTCTTTCTAGCTCGAGCTTACTTTTGAAGCAGACTAACTTATGGAACAAAGTTACTAAATGCTCTGGTGTCACCCAATCTGATTTTTAGTCTCTTTGGGGAGCAGGTGATGTAATTCCCTATGCTTCTGCTGCAGTGCAGAAATGCCATGGGGAATTTTGAAGTCATTAGAGTAAGCAAGAGCAAGGGCACGAGTAGGAACAAGTTTTAAGTGATCCAGCAGAATGTGATGTTTGAAGTGCTCTGATTCATGGCAATTGGTTGATTAGACTAGAGATGCAACAATACTGATACTGCTTATTTACTTGTACACTGTGTGGCGTAAGCCTGATGTGCATTGTTACACTAATGAACGGATGACACGAAACGACAGCGATTTCTCCATTAAAGATCAATGCAAAGCAAAGCAGCCTGCAAATTGTTCTCTGTTCAAAAAAATATATATCAAAAGGAGGTCCTACAGCATCTTAACTTTATAAAACATCTTATGGTGTCTAAACAGTATTTTTATCACCATAAACAGAGCTAAATAAAATGCTCCATGATGTCCCTGATTTCTTAATAGTAAGTAGGTTGCTAATTTCGGTATCAGTACTTCTCGATCGCAGGGACCATATATCACTTTCATCATTGTAATAGATAAGAGGACTTCCAGCTAACCTAAACAGAACATGCAACGAAAACTAATACTACTGCCCCTACATCAACAACATAATGTGGTTACTGGAACCACTGTGTGGTATATTTGTCACAGATAGAGGTCAGAGGCTACAAATACAGAATTATAATTTGGTGCATTTTAAGATGACTAATTTTTTCCCCAAACAGAATGTTTTAATTACCTAAATTTTGAAACTGCTTTTATTTCCCTCTAGGAGCCACCTCAAAGTGAGAGAGATGGAGGTGGAGAGGCTGCTGAAACAGGCTCAGTTAAGGCTGAAGGAGCTGAGCTTGAACAGGCTGTGGAGTGTGTGAGCAGCGGCTCCACAGGCGTCGTGTCGCTTTCCTCCTCTAGCCAAGAGCAGCTCCTAGAGCACCTGGTGGAATGTCCACTGTGCCTGCTGAGCCAGCCTCGTGCCCACTTCCCCCGTCTGTCCTCATGCCCACACCGTGCGTGCACTGACTGCTTGCGTCAGTACCTGCGCATTGAGATCTCAGAGAGCCGTGTGGGTCTCGCCTGCCCACAGTGTCCTGAAGCACTAGCGCCACCGGATGTACGTGCAATCCTAGATGACAGTGCATTGCTCGAACGTTTCGAGGAGTATCAGCTCCGCCGTTTCCTGGCTGCCGACCCCGACACACGCTGGTGCCCAGCTCCGGACTGCAGGTTGACACCTATCACTATAACAAGTAAAAGAAAATAGTAGCGGGAGAATTAATGAAACCTTTTGACATATTTTGGTATTCCTCAAGGGGAAATGGTTTCATGATTGGATTTTGCCATTTGAGCTCTTGTCTGCTTTTGAAAGCATGTAGTGCACAGGGCCTCAGAGAAAGAGTTTATTCCTCACTGTTGCATTATGTAGAACTATGCATAATGCAACAGTGAGGAATAAACTCTTTCACTGAGGCCCTGTGTACTACATGCCAGGGATGGATTTCCTCTCAGCAACCAAAGAGGCCTAATAAAGGGAAGCTGAGACTCTCTGTAGGGTTGATTTCTATATATTTTAAGTCTCCTGCCCTTATTCTGATGTATATACCATGCTACTCTAATATTAGCTTTTTTTACACTGTATTCTTGCATAGCTGTGGCAAATTTTACATACAAATATTTTGTCAGAGAGAGTTTGGTACTTTTCATTAGTAAAAGAACCACCTACTTTCATTGAAAGAGGACAGATATAGCCAATTTCCAACCATGCGCATACACCACTAATTGCTTCAATCAGAAATATAGCCATGACGATCTGTGGATTCCAAGCATTCTTTACAAATTGAGCTCCCAGTTCTTGCCAAGTTTCATAGAACAATAAAAAGACCACAGATGACTATGCTTTTCAAGGCTCATGACAGTAGCTTAATGCTAACCCTGTAAAATGCCTGCTGAAAACTGATTGGCAGATGGTGGCCATTTGGTGAGTAACCCAGTCATCATCATGGGCATACAAATTAGGACAATGATTCAGCTGACACCCCCCCCCCCCCCTCCCCCCAAACACACACACACACACACACACGCACCCGAGTGACTCCTCTAAGAGTTTAATGAGTATGTCAGCATGTTAGCATAGTTCTCAATCACATTTATTGTGTTTTATTGTGTTTTAACTTAAATGTCGAGTTCTCAGTAAAGATCCATATTTACTGATTTAACAGATGGCAGGAAGTAGAATTCATGTCCTGCATCATTCTGCTTTGAAATATTAGTTGGTTGCCCCTCTTTTAATTATATACATTTAAAAATTTGTAACGTAGTGCTGAGAGATTTTTAACTGGATTGCCCACCTCATACGGTCTGATAGAAATTTATTCAGATTGGACTGTTTATTCCATTCAGGTTTAGATGTATACATGAATGTTTTTATTCCAATTGTGCAGATTATTGACATTGACATTATTATTATATATATTATTATTGACATTATAGGCTGCATGTTGATAAAAACGATTGCAGATAATGTTAATAAAATGTAGTGATGTGTGACATGTTATTGTTTGATCAGTTATGCAGTGATAGCTTATGGCTGTGCCGAGTGCCCTAAGCTGAGCTGTGGCCGTGAGGGCTGTGACACAGAGTTCTGCTACCACTGCCGTCAGTTGTGGCACCCAGACCAGACTTGTGATCAAGCCAGACGACAACGTGCCCGCCACACATTGGGCAGCAACGACGCCTCAGCACTCTACGTCTTCAGTGAGGAACCTGGCGGAGGTACAGCGCAATATGTTGGGGTTACACAATAAAAGGTTTACAGACTGGACAAATCTCTTGTTCTTTTCACTGTTTAGGACTTAAGGTTAAGACCATCCCTTATAACATTTTAAACTATACCCAGTAACACTTATCTGCATCTCAGTTATTCTCAGTATAAACACTATTTATGTAAAAGTGACACACAACACCTGGAGATGGAGTGAATGTGACAGGGACTTACACCGAGTTCATGTGGAGTGGTTATTCCGAACCTTGGAGTGATTTCCTCCCGAGTTCAGTTTATTCGAATATTTATGAACACTACAATTGCACTTGGGTGTAGACCAAATCAACTGGAGAGAGACCATGCTTAGCTCGCAGTTTGGTGTAATATGGTGCAATTCATTAGTGGTATGAATATGATCCAACACAAGTCCAATCCAACTAAAGGAAGTACTATGCATTATGGATAAAATATGTTTGTATTAGCGTTCTAATTCACAAGAGTGGTCATCAGTCAAAATGGCCTCTCAATTTTTTTGTATAAAAATATGATTTGAAAAATGCATTTTCATTAGGTAGTTTAATGCAAAGATCATTTTGACCTGATCAGACGCTTTTATCCGGAGTGACGTACAATTGAGTGGAGCAGATGAGGGTTAAGGGCCTTGCTCAAGGATCCAACAGTGGCAGCTTGGTTCCAGGATTCAAACTCACAACCTTCATCAGTAATCCAGAGCCCTAACCACTAAACCACCCCTGCCCTGAGATAGACCCTTTAACCTTTAAAGTAAAGTGTTTTTGTGTAATCCTGGTCTGCGGTGTGTGTGTGTTTTAGATGCAGAGGAGATTAAAGCTTGTCCACGCTGTGGTGCGTATATTATGAAGACTAATGATGGCAGCTGCAACCGGATGAACTGCACAGTTTGTGCCTGTCAGTTCTGCTGGCTGTGTATGCAGGAGATCACAGACGTGCACTACCTCAGGTGTGTAACCCAATCACACACACTGTCAAATATACAGTATTGTCAGAGACACATTACATGCCATTCATTGCAGGTATCAAGGCTATAAAGCTGAAAGCATAGACTGAGTAGATATGTCACTAATGCCTTCACTAGCTACAGCCACAGATTCACTGCAGCGTCACTTCAGTCTAAATAACACCTGTGAACATCCAGTATCATGTTTTATACTGCAGCATTGTTGAATTCTAGATTCTGATTGGCCAGAAGATGAAAAACCAAACTGATGCTGTTTTAAAAGTAGCAGATTTTTAATATCGATTTAGATTTTCATCGTTTTCTGTTTTGAAAGTGTCTTTGCTTTACAGAATTTCTTTACATGTGCCTTTTGTATAGTTGTGCGTTAAATATTAACATTTATCTAGGGAACATGTTCCTTAGATAGTTAGATAATTATTACTGTACAGACCCCCAGTAGTAACTTTAGTGAGCAGGGAAGTAGGCTTTAAGGTTGTAGAGATACATAGGTTAGGTTCTAGATGTAGGTAATAGCTGCATTGTGTGTGTGTGTTTTAAACACATAGATAGTAAAAGGAGTGTTCGGTGAAGGAGTACAGTAAACAGCTTTAATACTGCTCACAAAAGCAGCATTTTCTTTTTTGTGGCTGAATGATTATTCCAAGTTGATGTGATTGATTTTTCCGCTCTTGGGCACAGCGCTAATGCTAACCGATTAATCAACAAAATCTCTCTTCATATTTCTATGCAACCCAACCCCCCTGATTTATATTTATGATATTTAATGCAGTAGGATGAGTAGAAGCAAATGAGCTTCATTTTCAGGAGCAGGAGTTTTTAGTACTAAAAGCAAATTTTCAGAGTACTCTGCTTTCGTGAAAGTTGAGATGGTTTTGTTTTTGGGTGACTGTAATCTATACATTATTCGAAGATTGTATGTAGTAATAGGACTTCAGCAATATACCTGACCTACCAGCTTGCATGCAATACGTAAATATGACCCAGCCCTCAATATAGATTGTTTGAATGACGAGTAAGCCAAGTATTTGATAACATGAATATTATTATTTCACACTGATAATGTGTTTTTCAAAAGAGGCTGGTCATTTATATGATACAGTCAAATATCCATACTCTTGATGAGAGAATTCGTTTTATTATTATTTTATTATGTAGTGTACTAATAACTCTGATGTGTGACAGGCCACAACCCCCCCTCAGTGTCGCAATGTGCTTCGTATCGTTCAGGAATGAGGGATGATATTTGCCTGGTGAAGTCCAGGGACACCATTTCCGGGCTCCATGTCTAAGTCTTCTGTCCAATAATAGTGGGGAATGATGATGATGATGAAATGTATTGCTTTCAGGACAAAAACAGTTGAGTCTAAATATGTCTAAAATATGTCTCTATGCCTTCAATAAGTAGCGTGTTTCATCTGGAGCCTTTTATACAAATACATGAGAGACTTTAGAAGGCCTGAGGTAGACTCATATTCTACCAGTGAACAAAGCACAATAGCTGTTAGATAGAGAAGACTAATGCAGTTGTAACATCCCATAAGAGATCCTGTACTGTTAACGTTGACATGATAAATACTGTTGATGGATGTCCAACAAATCTAGACTTGTTAGCTTACCCTGATAACTCTGCAGTGGATGACATGGGTGTGTGTGTGTGTGTGTGTGTGTGTGTGCGGACGTGTGCGTGTGTGTGTGTGTGTGTGTGCGGACGTGTGCGTGTACGCATGTCTGCCTGCTATAAGAGTGAATGTCTGGCTCTGTTCTTTCTGCTGACGTGTGTTTAACTCTCCCTGTCTGACAGTCTGAGATTGTCCCTTCTTAACACTGAGGACAAAGCAAAGCTCTCCTTATGAACCTTCTCCTTTTCAGCTGCTAGGACATTTTGACAATACATTTCTCCTTAACCCTGTTAAGCTGTTCACTTGACATTGAACATTATGTTCAAATGTCAAATGTGGTCATTGGATGCAGTGCATTACAGTGATTTCAGGTTTTTGGCTGCACCTAAAACTAGTAGTAGTCTGCTTAACTTGAACAGTGCAGCAATTGGTTGGTTGTAAATAGAGAAGATCATTCATCTGAATCTAAACATTTTTGCTTCATAGCACAATCAAGTTTTGCCGTCAGAACCCAGTCATTTGTAGACACAAGTTGCAAACATTTTTTTCAATCAAATAGTTAAAATATCTAATGTGTGTTTTTCTTTTCCCATCCTTGCTTTGTATTTTCCAAAGTCCCTCAGGCTGCACTTTCTGGGGAAAGAAGCCGTGGTCACAGACACGAAAGGTCCTGTGGCAGGTGGGAATGCTGCTTGGGGCTCCAGTGGTGATCTCACTGATTGCAGGCATCGCCATACCTGTCATTATCGTGGGCATCCCGATATACATGGGCCGCAGGGTATGTATCTATGTAATTAGAGCTACTGAAAACAAATGTCAGTTGCTCAGACTTCCATTCACACCTGGTATTTTCATGTGCCTCGAATGTATCAACACTTTACCAAATCTGTAAAAGCAACCCAATCTCACTGTAAAACCAGATGCAAAAATACTAGTCAATACCAAACTAAAACTCAAACAAAGTGTTCCTAGTCATTTTGCTAGATTAGTGGATAACATATTCAAAGCATGGGCAAATGCTGTCAGTTCGAGGATAAAAAAAAAATCACTCCCTCAGAAACACAACTTTAATGAACTTGACCACAGTGCAGATAGCTATGTACTCGGATACAGGTAATTTAGCATAGTGTAGCTGGTATGCATGCTTAAAATAAAGAAATTTAATAGATATAATGGGGTCACAGTTGCTTAGTGGTTCGCACTGTTGCGTTGCACCTCCGGGGCTGGGGCCTCGAATCCCACCTTCACCCTGCGAGCACGGAGCTTGCATGTTCTCCTTTGCATGTCCTGCTTTGGGGGTTTCTTACGGGTACTCCGGTTTCCTCCCCCAGTCCAAAAACATGCGTTGTAGGCTGATTGGCATCTCTGAATTGTCCATAGTGTGTGAATGTGTGTGCAATTGTGCCCTGCGATGAGTTGGCACCCCATCCAGGGTGTCCCCCCGTGACCCTGTGTAGGATAAGCAGTAGAGACAATGGATGGGTGGAATTGATATAATATATGCAAAACATTCATGCTGCAGAGAAACAAAGTCAACCCAGGGACAAAAAAACAAAAACAAAACAGCAACAGTGTGGCTGGTAGTTCTAATTCCGTGTGATAACCGCAAACCTGGAAGCACTGGTGACTAGGCGGTCTTTTAATGTTGTAGAGGAGAATGTTCACATTTGTGCTTAGATCTGTCCACTTATCCAATCAACTGGGACACCAAGTGTGAACGAGGCATACAAAGATTAAAAAAATTATTTCTCTCATGGCTTTTTGCATTTGTTACACTATCTTTCAGGTCCATGGACGCTGTAAGAAAAACAATATCTCAGGAAGTAAACATTACTTGACAGTAGCCAGCGGGGTCATGACATCAGTGTTCGTCTCTCCAGTCTTAGCAGCCGTCACTGTGGGTGAGATTTTTTTCAGAACAATTTCAGTACATTAGCCATAGTATTAATGTAGTTTATAAGATCATTCTTTGATCACAGAAGTGTATACTCTATAAACCTAGCCATTAGAGAGAGGTGAGATGTCATGCGAGGCAGAGAATACCTCCCATCACTAGTAAGCTGTTAGTCATGTAGGTGGCTTATGTAGGAAGAAAGTGCTGACTAAGAGCTTGTTGTCCCAGCTCCCTCCCACAACCGAGCTTTGCTTTCTCCATCTGGGGGAAGTACTCTGTGCACACATACACTTATATACACATGCATGCTCACGCACATAACCATGCCCTTCTTCATATTGTCATACTGCTAGCACCATGGAAACAAATGGGTGATTAGCTCTGGGTCTTTTCATGCACAATGATGCCTTCGAGTCTTGTTTTCTCACACATATGTTCACTCCTCTAGCCCCTTGATGAGTCATATGTTTCTCAGGATTATGGCCACAGCGAGGGCTTTAGTGGCAAAATTACAGCAGCTTGTTGCCACTGAAGTGTCAGATCGATCTCCATGGCGTGGTGTGAATCCACATTCACATTGTGCAGTGCCCCGCCTCCTCTCACTGCTCTTGCTCTCTCTCTCTCCCTGCCTGGGAATAGCATTATCTGCTTCCAGCACTGATCCAGTTTTAACAGATTCACAAAGGGGCCCTGTCCCCTGAGCACAAGACTGCTACAGAGTGGCGTAAACAATGCTACTCTGTTCTGTTCCGCACCATGGATAATGATGACCTTTTGTCCTCTGGCTAATATGAGCCGTGGCCCCAGTCTCTGTTGCCTGCCTTATTCCCCCTGTATGTTTATAGTGCCATTAGTTGTATTAGTGCTCCATGTTTTTTTTCTGGAGAATAGGTCATTGTGATTTCAATATATGCCACAAGTTTGCATTATACTTTCCTGAGGATTTAGGTCATATCTGGAGACTGTAGATCATTCCTCTTATAATATTGCAAAGCAATGTACATGCAACACTTTGTATTAGCGCTATATACTGTAGTGGTGAGATGGAAAATACCAAAAATAAATATTTAAAAGACTGGAATACCTGCCAACCTTTACACATTTTGCATACTCTGGAACGTACTCCAAAACACACCAAAAGAGCTGCCTTTTTTTCATAATAAAAACCACTTATAAGTCAATCAACATTTGTGCAGGTGTTTTGTACTCTCTGATATTAACTGACGCTCTTGAAGCCCCACCCTTTCCCCATTTCACACTAGTAATGTTTTGGCACCCTAGCTTTCATTCAAGGTAAACTGAGAACGTTTGGAGTTCACCGAAATGGCACTTTTTGACAAAAAAAAAAAGATTAAATAGACCTACAGTAAAGTATTAGATTTAACACAAATAACATTAATGGTAATGTTAATAGTAATGAACAGAAATTAAAATGCTGTTTGTTTGCTTTGTTCTCCTGCACTGGTTAGCACAATACAGTTCAAACAGTGTGAGCAGCCAATCAGAAACGCAGACTAGGTAGTTTTTGGGACTTTTTCTTCTTTGGAGTTGTCAGGTCTGGGGAATTATGATGACCACCATTTATTTTATTTTATTTTATTTTATTTGCCAGTTAATAATAGGCAGTAAAAATCCTGGGCAAATGAGATGACTTGGCCCACTTTTTTATACATATACACTGCATTAGATTAAGTAGCTTATTGGCAAGGTTGTTTTTGTTGGGTGGCAATAGGGGGGTGCAAATTCTCAAAACTGGGAAGTGGGAAAACATTTGAATATGCCTGCTCTATATTTCCAGCGGTTGGAGTGCCTCTGATGCTGACGTACGTTTATGGCGTCGTTCCCATGTCTCTGTGTCGTAATGGCTGGTGCAGGCCTCAAACTGAAGCCCCCGAAACGCGGAAGATCCAGTTAGAGGACCTGGCCACCTGTAAGTCTAACCATTACAACAGATTACAACCATTACATTACTCAGAGCAACCTGAGTACCTTTTTTTTTGGACTAGATGCATTCAGAACCTTATTCAGTGTGAGATAGCTAAAATGTGATGTGTTTTTTTCTCTGCTCATCTAACAGAGTCCCGAATCACTGTAGTAATGACATTGGAAAATGTTCCACTTTTATATTAGTGAATTATTTATTAATCATGCCTGTGGTATTAGCTCCAATTTGAAAATCCACAATATATTGTTTAGTTGACAATTCAGCCTTCTGATCTGATGAAGTTTCAACTTCTCTTGAAGATCTTTTGTTTTCTCATGTAGTCAGTGATCAGTGGACTGGGCAGCCCAAGCCAGGGCTGAACGATATCGGTCTCCAGGAAGTGAGTGTGCATGAAGCAGTAGCATTACCGAGTACAAGTGCTGTCCTCTCACAGCCTGAGGGATCCTCCGATCCATCTGGTGATGTACAGGTGGTAAGCACCAAACAAGACAACAAATCAGATGATGTGGATGCTGTTGAGGAGTGTGTCTTTAGCAGCGCCCAGACCTTTGCTTTGAGGTGGGTCCAAATTTATCTAGACTAGAATCTTAAGTAAAATACTAAAATTCTACTGTATGCTAATTTATTTATATAGTGGACAGTGTTTCCTTAATGATGGTACATCCATTACAAATAGTGAACATAGGAGAGTTAAACAGTGGGAATCTGGTATTGCTGCCATGTGTGACCGCAGGGAGGGGACCAATATTGAGGTACGGGTGGAGATTGAGGCACAGCCACGCGGCGGACGTCAGCCCAGTCTCAGCAGCGTTCTTTCAAGCCGGAGTCTGTCAGCCGAGTCCCTCCATCAATCACATGATCCTCTCAGTGCCTCCCAAAGGCCAGTGAATGAAGAACCCCAGCCAATTACACAGACAGACAATGTCTGATCCTCAGCCGCTTTCACCACCCACTGTACTTCCGACCAGCTGCTTCTAGCCTCTGTCTGTTCACACAGATACAGAGAAATGGAGACCAATGGAGCTAGAGAGGACGAGAGGGGGAGAGAGCAAGATAGAAATGATTCAGTATCATGACAGAAGGCATGGGGACAAAAGTCCAGAGCAGCTGTCAATATACCACTATGATGACTAATGATGATAGTATGAACTAAAATGGCCCAAAGCATGTTTGAGAGCCAGTCTTGTGGTTGTTAGCCTCTTTTTTACTGTGGTACAATGAGAAAAATGGCTATCCAGATGGTATTTTATTTAATTTATTTGTTTAGCCCTTCTTATAGCTGCAATATACTTTTGTATTAAGTGGCTGTACGATTTCATCCCTTAAAATATAACAATAAATTCAAGAACCACAGCATGATTTTTTCTGAAGCAGTGAGTTTCCTAGATTGACATACAGCTTTTACACAATATTATGGAATCTATTGCTTCCTTGCCTGGAGAACACAATACTACTGGCAACTGTGCAGCAGGGTATCTTGCCATTCCCATTTGATGTTCATTCACTAAAATTATACAGGTTTTAACAGAACACCAGGTACTGTCTTATTTAAGTTGCATTGAAAATAATGGGCCTTTGATCTAGATTTAGCCTACGAGCCTACTTATTAAAATACTAATATCTTCAACATTCCCTGTATGTAGCAACTAACTAAACATAAGCCTTGTTAATGCAGTTGAAAGGAAGGCATCTTGGCCAAAATGATTCTCCATAACTGTATTGCATCCAGTGTCTAAGACTACAGATTGTTCACTGAAATTCATTCGAACTTGAGCTATTTTATGCAATCTCTAGAAGGCCACTGTGTCCTATTTCTCTAATGACTGAGCAAATAAACTGCATTCAGCTTAGATGATACAATTGGATGAGCACTTTTCTGAACTAGAGATATTAAAGATAGTAGGGAAAGAGGTGTTAGGCTTGTTCTTGTATACAGAAGGAATCAAGGAAAGCTTCGGTAATATGGCTGGATCTATTTCCATGGGTGCAACTGAGTCATAGTTAAGGCAGTCTCTCAAATCACATCTACTGCGTATAGAGGCATGAAGGCACGTCCACGCTGCTTGCAGAAACCACCTAGATTTGCTCTCTGCAAGTCAGCAGCAAGCAGTAAAGTGAAATCTCACATCAGCATGCCATCTGAGGCCTCTTCTTTCCCAAGAAAAAAGCAGATAGGTAAAAAGAAGCCAGTATATTTCACAAGTTTGGCACACGATTTCATTGTGTGGGTGAATATACCCACAGATCCAAAGTTAACCATATGTATGTGCAATGTACATTTGGAAAACTGAAATGGTGTATGAATAAACAGATTCTAAGTAAGAAATCAACTTTGTGTTTTTGGCAAATATGTGTGTTGTTGAAGTATTTGTTCATGTTTAATCTACTGATGAGAAAAGGTTACATCTATAATAAACATTATTAGCATTACTTGAGAACTTACTGAGCTGCCAAGCTACAGTACATCTTGTATGAAAGATATAATGTAATAACAACACATCACTCCTAGAGGGAGCTAAAGGACATGCCATGCACTGATGCTTGTTTACACTGATCTGGTAATTTACTTGTGCTGTGTAATTTGACACTGATTATTACTGATTAATTTGTCAGAGCTGTTTGCTAGGATACTTTGGGAATAGTCATGAAAGATCTTATTTTGAGCAGAGTTTCAATGATAGCTATATGCATCCAAAACATTTTCCATTAAAATGTCTATACAGATTTGATTGTGCCTTTAAGGTGGTCTGGATATTTAGGCTTGTACTTGTTTGGAGAATCACCCTAAAATAAATAGTTACCCATTGTCCTTGATGGTAAGATACACAGCAAAATTCCAAAGCTTGAATTAACTATCAGAGTGTTCATTTGAATCCAGCTGGAATTAGATAACATTGTAGGCAATTATTATCAGCTTTAAATTTCACTCTTTAAGCTCTTTAAGGCCAAACCTTAGTACAGATGTTATCATGAATCATGTGAGAAAATCATGTGAAAAATATAACATGCACTACACATGAAAAGTACCCAATGTGTGTACAAAAAAATCGTGAAATAAAAAATGGGATGTCTCTAAAAATCACGTGTGAAATTTACACGAGAATCATGTAAATTTGTGTGACTTCTGTACTTTGAGAACTGCAGGATGATCCTACAGCAGACTGATGTTCTTGCAGCTTGGGTACTTTGGTATTTGAGGAGCTTGTCTTGGCTATTACCTCATTTTACAAAATAACTTCAAATATGGTCAGGACGTGTGTAGAAGTAATGGGTATAAAGCCAAGGGTGTTTTCGTTGTGCACAGAGGAGCAGAGGAAGAGCCAGAAGGATTGGATGCTTGGATGTCATTCATTCAGTGGAGCCCAGCGCTTCATTTTCGTGATGGGTATGTAAATATATTGTTCAAATTGTCTGTTTTGGATCATCAGATTGTTATAAACATACATCATTGTATATGATCAGGTAAAGTTTATTAGCCCAACAAAAAAAGCTTTGTGGGTATGAAGCCACTTTCTACAAGTTGGGTTTAAAATGCAGAGGTTAAACAAAGGTGTGAGAGAGACAATATAACTTGTATTGTAGAACAACCAAAGACATTCTGCTTTTTTTTCTGTTTTGTTAGGGCACAAAAGAATTACAAGACATGGCCATTTTGCCCATTTTGTTTATGGGTATTTGAGCTGTGAAAATGACCAAAACACACACGACTACTGTATATAGCTATTTCAAACAAATAACGTAGCATGCTTTTCTGTGGATGACCCCACCTCACCAGTGATTACATCAGGTCGAACAAGGGCCACTTTTGAACACTGGGGCTTTTGTATTAGAAAAAGAAACTCATTATGAAATACACAAAACCCAGATTTCACTTTCAAGTACTTTGATTTGTGTATATAAAATGTTTCTAAAATAAGCATAATACGACCCAGAAAGTCATCTTTCTCATTGTTCATAACAAGTCCACAACCACATGCCTAGAAACTAGAATCCACGCACATCACGTCGCCGCCTTTTTACGTCACCCCGGAAGTGGGCGTTGTGTGAACGCGCACCTTTGCGTCCGTATCCAAGCAGCTCCCGCACGCGCAGGGGTGTGAGAGTTACCAGCGCTGTGTATGGCACCATCCCGCTCCACTGTTCAGAGAAGCGCTGTTACTGCTGTGCTGCTTAAGCTCCGTTTATCACAGGTTCCTCTAACACATTTATCCTGAACTACACACCTGAGCATGGACGCGTTAAAATCAGCCGGGAGAGCCATAATAAAAAGTCCTGGAGTTCCGCGGCACACATGGGGAACCGCCAAGCACGAAAGTAAGTACTCCGTGTTTAAAAAACTAAATATACAACAGGACATCCGAGTCTGCGATGCCTGATCATTGTAATGTTGTGTAATGTAATGTTGATGTGTGATCACTGTAATGCTTTGTGTATTCAAAACTGAACATGATGCCCTTTATGACAGGCTTTGTAAATCTTTAGTACTGCAAATAATACAATCTAAGCTTAAATAACGCTTTATTTTTATGCAAATGTAACGTGTTACCTATTATTTTGTCTTGTGCTCCTCATCTTTTTTTATGCAAAGCTGATCTGATAGAGGTTATCATCACTAAAAACTTTTCTTTCATGCCTGTTGTTCCTTAAACACAAACTATTCCAACACAAACACATGGCTGTGATTGCTTTTAAATGGTCTTTTGCTATTTGCTCGACAGTGAATCTGCAGTGTTTGGCATGTCCAATGAATAACACCGCCGAACTTTTAGCATTTAGTGTAGTATAATATTTATACTCAATATCTGTTCCAGCCTCAATGTCCAAATGAAAGGAGAGTATGTTTTTATTGAATCAGACAATCAGGAAGAATCGTACATCGTTCATCCATGACCTGATGATTGATTGAGCTCATCAGGTCTTTGTGTGTGAATGTGTGAATGGCTTGGAGAGGAGAAGCAGAAATGCGCTCTGTGTATTATTCAGAAGATGGAGGCACAGTGGCTTGGTGGTTAGCACGTTTGCCTTGCACCTTCAAGGTTGGGGGTTTGATTCCCTGTGTGCATGGAGTTTTCATCTTCTCCCCGTGCTTCGGGGGTTTCCTCCTCCAGTCTGAAGGCATGCGTTGTAGGCTGATTAGCATTTCTTAATTGTCCGTAGTGTGCGAGAATGTGTGTGTGCAATGGAATGGAACCCGGTCCAGGGTGTCCCCTGCCTTGTGCCCCAAGTCCCCTGCGATAGACTCCAGGCTCCCTGCAGCCCTGTGTAGGAGAAGCGGTACAGAAAATGGATGGATGGATTCAGAAGACCAGATCTATGCCAACTACTTCCAGCTTTATTGCCATACTACAGATGGATATTACACACATCTTTACCCACCAAGACAGGCAAACCGTATATATATACTAGTTGCAGAGACAGTTAGACAAGCTCACAAACCCTCACTCAGCATCCACATTCCTTCCACATCAAGAAAAGCAAATGATAATTATTCATCATCATTTGATCATGTGGATTAATGCATTTTTTATTTCCACACAATGTAAAGCGCTAGCTTAGGAAGGGGACTGTGTGTGATACAGAGTGATGTGTTGGTGTGTGATACAGTGAGCTGGTGACATGTTGCCTCCAGTCCAAAACAGTCACATTGATGCGTCAGCTACGAGTCATTCTCTCATAGGAAATGCATATGTCCTTGGTGAGTTGGGGATTATTTTCTAAGAGACACTCTCACTGGATTAAATTTTTAATGATTTGCTAGGGTGTCTTTTGCTCAGTTATATTTGAGAGGCTAACAAACAACTGTCAAACAGTCTGTTTAATTGCTGTAGGTACTGGTGACAGTTTCACGGGGAGTCTCTTAACTGCTCGTTAGCTTACAAGCATTCAGCAGATAGATTCTAACTCTTAAGGGCATGTTTGTTGCACTACATAGACCTCTGGCTGTCTTTAAAAATGTCAAAATCTCTGAAAGTGTGAAGCAAAAAAACAAAAGGAGTACTGTTATTCGTCCTCTCTGGTGTCTATTCCCAGCACTAGAGTGGTGATTGATTTATGAAGGCTTCTTTGCTGTTGTGGCCAAGCAGAGAAACCACTTCTACACATAGACCAGCTTTAGCTTGTCTGATATATAACAGGGAAATAAAAGGCAGTGTGCTTGCATATGCGTAACATCTCCAAACTGTCACTTTTGACAGCTGAATGATCAAACTCCGAAATGTCAGTTCTGACAGCAGATGATGAAACCTAGTCCCTCCAAGTCACAAGCAGAGCTGGTTGTCATCTGCTCTCGGCTTACAGAAGCTGAGCGGATGCTGAGGGAATAACCTGAAAACCTCAATTTAACAGTTTAAATATCTGCATAGACATCATGAATATACATACTACAGTCATGAGTCAGAACTAAACATAGCTTCAGTTTTCCACTGCAGCTTAATAAATGCAGCTAATGCTTATTTATTCCTGCTCTGCCCTTGCAAACTTCAAAGCTGTGACGTCCAGTGCCATGTTTCCGGTGCCAAGCGAGAATGTGAAAGCTAAGCATATCCTGCTGTTACTCCTGGTAGTGCTCATCTGTCAAGGTCACCGAGCTGGCGTGTGCAGTAAAGCCAGGACATGAGCTCATGGAGAAGAGCTTCTGTCCCTTCTGATCGTATCACTGAATTGTGAGTGACCTTCAGAGCTTAGTTTAACTGCCATGCACAGTAGAAAAACCAGAGTTTTTGTAGCCTGACCAATATAATTTCATTTATGTAGCTATTAAATTCTTAACTGAAATAAAAATGTGTGATGTTCTGCTGTGTGAAGTCACACACCAAGTCTTTATCTATTAAACCAAAATAATGTGTTTGACAGTATAACTAGTATAAGTTTTAAATTAGTGTTAGAGGACGATTTACAGCTGAAATCTATTTTATCTATTTATTTATTATTGAAAACGAGGTGAAATAGTGAGTGACGAATAAGGTGAAAGAGGTTTTTGGCTTTTATGAGGCAGAGGTTGACACACTGCTGTGCAGGCCGGTCAGAGGCAGTGGTTGAGTTTTAATGGTAATCACACTAATCATGAACGTGTGACTCACTAGCACTTTGTTGGTTCCAGGCAGAATGATACAGAATTGCATTTAGGAGATATGAGATCACTATGTGTTTTCATTTCTTGGTTTCAGGTCCTCAAGTCTCCCTCATGCCAGCATGTCTGTTCTTGCACGTTTATATTTATATGAAGTTGTCCCTTGGCACCCCCTAATGTAGTCCTTGCAAGCTGAATATGGCTAAATCATTTGAGGCTCTGGGAAGACATGAGAGTCTGTACTTGATGACACATTTACAGGGTCTTCATGCATTTCTGGTTCTGCAAAACTATGACCAACCCTGGTCCTGCACATTGTAGTGTTTTCCTGCTCTAACACAACCACTCCAGCTCAATTATATGATTATTGTTGTATGATATTGTGAAAGGCACTTGGTGTTGTTGGTTTAATGCTCTGATGGAATGTGAACCTTTCAGGATAAATACAGTACTGCACCTGCATGGACCCTTTTCAACCTTCCTTGCTTACGGATGCGGAAGTGTAAGTAAAAGTGTTTCAAAGCTTATGGTGAGATAGTGAACAACGGCAGCTCACAACCACTGCAGTGTCTCTTAATGTACAGATAATTAAAGCATAGCTTTCACTTTGCTTTAGAGCTTTCACTTCTTTCCCACTGATATAGAGGCAAAAGTGCTAACTGGCTTTTTACTGCTTACCTTTTAATCCAAAATATACCGCTAATAGACAGTAGTTTTGCCGTCACTCATTCATTTCAGTACCTAAACAATGTTCAAAGTGGCAACAGGAATGCTTCTGTTCACTGCCAGATATGACAACACAGTGGTTGTGAAAAAGGTCCATTGTTTTAGGCTTTTTAAAACTACAAACGGAGTACAGATAGACAGATCTCTGTGTCAATTGTTAAGGCACTCTGAGGTTTTCAGCCCGGCACACAAATAAAATATATGAACATGAGATGGAAAATAACAATTCTGCCGTCTGTTTGATAAACTTTCTTTTTATTCTTTGCCCTTTGTCACAGTATTTTTTTCTCTCTCTTCAAGGTGTTCCTCTGAAAGAGATAAATATTAGTAGTAGTTACCAATCTCCCTTATTCTCTTTTTTCTCTTTCCCTCCCTATTTCTTTCTCTTCCATGTTTCTCCCCATCTGTGTTATTACGGTTTTGTTCTAGTGGCTGGATCCATCGGGGCTCCCTGCAGTTTATCCCCTGCAGGCAGCGAATAAAAGAGAGAATAGGATTTTGGAGATAATCACAGTGGGATGCACATATCTGCCAAGCACACAGACATTAAACGTAGGCAAAGCTTTATAAAGATTAGAGCACTCAAGCTGCGGAGATTAGAATCAAGCCAAAGACAACGTAATAGGGAGAGGTGCCACTTACTCTGACTTTAAAGCCAAAAGTTCATATCTAACTAGATTTGTATTTCCTCAAGTTGATACACAGTGCTTGAAAGAAAGAAAGAAGGATAGCTGGAGGATAAAAGAGAAGTAAAAAAGAAGGAAGTGGAAAAGAAATAAGCAGTGAGGGCTGGATGGAGAAAAAGAAATAAAGAAACAGCAAAGGAGAATGTATGGGAGAGACAAAGAAGAAAGGAAAAAAAGAAAAGATAAAGTAGAGAGGGAAAATGTGAATTGCCTTTTGTCAGATTCCTGTAGTCAGGGTGTGCATTTATTCTTAAAGTCTAGCAACTTCCAATGGCATGTAGCTTAAAATGTTCAGAAAAAAGAGAGCTGAGTGCAAAGTTTGAATAAGACTTGAAGCTTTTATGACTTGCTGTAATGTGAACCACGCTTGAAGTTACAAAACTCATATTTTGTTAAAACATTCAGATAAAAAGAGTACGCTAATTTGGGAAAAAGAGAGAGAGGAGAGAATGTATGCTTATGTAGGTGAGATTAGTCCTACATGAAAATCTTTTATTGTTTCTGGTAATGGAGCGTAATAGACTTTGCATCAGATTCCTGTAGATTTCCGTTAGGAGCTCATGACTGATGAACTGAAGTGTGTGGTGAGGTTTCAGCACCCTGGACAGTGACCCACTCTCCTGGAGTGACTCCTCTTCTTTTATCAATTTTTCTTCAGTACTTCAGGAGGCTGCTGAGAGAGGATCCATTGTCTAATGTGTCCCAATATTCTAATCAGTCAACTGATGGCGGTTGTTAAATATTTTATGCAAGTCTCTCATCTCCCACAGTCAGATCTAACAGCATTGTGGAGTTTGAGTGAAGGAGTCAAGTAAATTATGCACTTCTAAATAAAATATTCAAATTTCATTGATTGTCACTTGTGCAGCTGCAGCTAGTTCCTGCAGGGAGGAATCTTCAAGCCCTCCTTTCTTTACTGTTCACGACAGCTGTAAGGGAAATATAATACAACCCTGCCCATTTTTCTCCTTTTTCATATTCTCTACTCGTCTTCTCTGCTGAGGTATGATGGGCTCAGCCTCCTCTCACTTTGAAGATGCACCCTACTGTGAACGTTTTTTGATTCCTACCCTAGTTTAAGCAGTGGCTGTCCTTTTGGGAGAGTGAAGGTCTACATTCTCCACCCCTTCCTTTTTTGTCTTCTTTTCTTTTATTCTTAGACTCACTTTTATAAGGAGAACTTTTTATCATACACAGGAAGCTCAGAGTGAAGCTCAAACTTTACTTCTGCCATCAAATACTGCATGCGGAAGGGAAACATTAAACCTAAAGGTGGAATTTAAATAAAAAATTTCTGGCTTCTGGAATACTTAAGAACTCATATTAATTGTAACTCAATTGTAGCTCAAAAGAAGGTCTGGCACATTTACATCTTGATGATCTGCATTACAAAAGGCCCAGGCAATGTTTTATTGAGACTGTCTTCCTTTTAAAAAATAGTAATAATTTTTTAAGATGCTAAATGATTCTGAATATAACCTTCTTGTGTAGCTAAGTGGGGATTTATTTATTTATTTATTTATTTATGCTGTTGACTGCAGCCACATCAGTGATACTGGCTGCTGAGGAGGCAACATTGGGAAAGTATAGACATGTAGTGCTTTGATTTGTGTTTTAAGAACATTTCTGTACTTTATGTAGTCCTGTATATTTTGTTCCAAACTACACTGTATGCCCAAAAGTTTGTGGCCACCAGACCGTAATACTAATATGTGCTTGTCGAACATCCTGTTCCAGATTTAGGTACCCCTTTGCTATTATAATAACCTTCACTCTTCAGGGAAGGCTTTCAACTAGATTTTGGAGCGTGGCTGTGGGGATTTATGATCATTCAGCCACGAGAGCATTAGTGAGGTCAGGCACTGGTGTTGGTGAGGAGGCCTGGAGTGCAGTAAGTGTTCCAGTTCATCAAGGTGTTCAGTGTTGTTGAGGTCAGTTCTCTGTGCAGGCTTCTTAGTTCCAGTGAAGAGAAATTGTAATGCTACAACATACAAAGACATTCTACACAATCGTGTGCTTTCAACATTGTGGCAACAGTTTGGGGAAGAACCACACATGGCTGTGATGGTCGGGTGTCCACATACTTTTGTTCATATAATGTATATAGAGGAATGACAAAAACCCACTTTACTTGACTTTCTGTCCGCAAGGTCAGATTAAGCATCACTATGAGCCGGGTACTGTTTGTATGGTATTACTGAAGAGTTTTACTGCAGTCTGACTTGCCATATAGTTCTATAGCAAAGTTCACTAGCAATACAACAATCCTAAATTCACCAGCTGGGTGGTTAGTGTGTGCCTGTCACTTTGTCCACAGGTGGCCAGTTGCAATATGACATCAAAGAGCTGCATTGCTTTTAACAATAAATGACTATTTGTTGTTTTGACTCTTAAGATCTGGATACCAGAGTCTCCAAACCATCAGGGAGGGTTGATGACACTCAACATTTACTGACAAGCCATAATCAATTTTTTGTACCTTTTATTCCCTTTTATTTGCATATTCTCCATGTCATGTGGACAGAGCTGCTTGATGTGCATTATATTCACTGGGTTACTAAATCAAGCAGAAACAGATTCCACTCATAGGCTAGGCTTATTTTCCCAGTGATAGGATAAGTATTTTATTTCTGTTCAGTAATTGCACTTGTGCAATCATCTAGCCTAATCACAGGCCTCCTGCAGATATGAGTTAATTGAAAGTGTAAGAAATTATTTGGAATTTGAAATGAATCAGGGATTACTTTAGGGGACGACTGCTATTATATTTTAAAGTGTAATATCTGCGTGCAGTGAAATTGTGTTCTGGCTCTGACATGACTGATAGTTGTATAGATATGAGTTCTGGGAAATTTGATCACTGAATCTCTGAATGAACAAAGCTAAGAACATTTAGGAGAGAGGAGGAAATCTCTTCTGTTCTCCTTCTGAAACCGCGGCTTATGAAGTTTTTTTCAGGAATGCAGGCATCCATTGTGTTTGGCAGTGATCGACAGTGCTAGTCCCGGTGATGCACTTTCCTACAGAATTTGGATCGAACATTAATGCAATACAACTGCTTCTGAATTCGGAGGGAAGGTAGATCTTCAGGAACAGGGTGGGTGATCAGTAGTCTGAGCTGACATACAGTAGTTTAGCATTTTCCAGTACCCAGCACAACATAAGAGAACTGATGAGAGAGGGAAAATAACATGGTTGGTTGTTTGAAACCATTTGGACTCCATTTACAAAATTTCATTTTTACATCCATTTTTACATTTACATTTACTCATTTGGTGTAATGCTTTTATCTAAAGTGACCTACAGCTGAGACTGGATGCAACTGAAAATTTGAGGGATTAAGTCAAGATTGGCAGTTTGATGTTGGGATTTGAACATATAGTATGATCGTCCAATCAGTAGTCCAACACCTTAACTAATGAGTTAACGCTACCCTAGTTGCATAATACAAAATTGGAAACTACCCTTCCTCACAGTAAGAAAAGTTTTATAATATATATGGGTTGTATATAAGGAGATAAATTTGTGTCATGTTTCTATCATATGTATACACATCTACATTTAAGTCATTTAATGTTTTCCATTTGGAGGCCTAATATAATCTAATCAGCTCTCACGTTAAGGAATCGTCAACTCTCACACATAATTGCATTTGTTGCTAAGCAACAAAGCATGATCCAACACCCTTCTGTGGTCTGTGCATTCTGCTGTCCCAAACAAACTGATCTGACTGATCATATTAACCAAAAAATGTTGATCTTTTCAGGCTCAGTCTGTCTCTTTCCCTTTGCCATAGTCTCATAATGTCACCAACATTCAGCCCTGACTGAAGGCCTAATCGCTTTACAGAAACTAAAATTGATTTACTGATATCATTTCACTTGAGCATGATGGAGACTCAAGTTACTAAAATTAAATCAGTTTTGTCAATCAACCTGCTGCCCTCCATTGCAACCCTCCTAAAGCCTTCTCATGTCCTATTTTCAGTAATGCTCTAGATTCATTATATTGAGATTTTAAATACCAGGGGACAGACAGGTCCCTTATTAGGTTTTTAGATTGTGGATTAGAAAACCTTTCGCATATTACGTGTTTCCTTTTTAAACATATTTTAAATACATGCAAATGTATTTCCTGTGCATTGAAATCTGAATTATATTGTGGTTCTGCTAATAAAATTGTGAATATTGGCAATGAGAATTCAGCCCCTGGCCATTTCACATGTGAGATATTGGTTGCTAAGGGCAACTGTCTCATGCCCATTTGCAAATCTAAGTGTATTCCTTAATCAAATCTGTCAGCAGGAAAGATCCATCATTAGTTATCTGGGATGAGAATCACTGTTGATTTTGTGTGCAGATGAGACCACTGAGCATTGTGAATGTCCACTGCAAAACCTAACAGTGGCAGTGACTAAATAAAAATGAGTAATCACTACTCATATGTTTTTAAATGTCTTATTTATTTATCTGAATTAAGTTATGAAAAAACTCACTAAGTGAACATTCTTTGAAGAACTCAATCCTTCATCTGTGTGTGAAATTTTAAGTAAGAACAACTCATGTGATTCAAGTTTTAATTACTCAAATAGTATTAGTTGAAACCTAGACCTTGGTGTGTTCTTTCACTAAACTTCAATTCACTTAATAAATCATGAGTAATATTGGCCATAGGTATTCAATTAAAATGCGTAAAAGTCAATTTCATAAAATTCCTGCCTTCTTATGGTCTGGATAAGTGACCGTCATGACTGAAAGGTGACATCACTAATCAGTAATGATTAGTTCATGGCTACTAATCAAATAATAAATGCTTTATTTTGGTGGCACAGTGGTCCTGGCATCCTGGCATCAAGTGACTGTCCACGTGGATTTCCTGCCACCTTCCAAAAACGTGCCAGTAGGTGGATTGGCTAAGATAAATTGCCCCTAGGTGTGAATGTGTGTGCATGGTACCTTGCAGTGGACTGGTGTCCCATTTAAACTGTTCCTGTGTTCCCGAGATAGACTATGAATCCACCGTACCCCTGAGCTTTTTTAAACACAGCTTTATAAACAAAAGATTTATTTAAAATTCACTTAATTAGTTCTTTAAACTTAACATAGTGGATTCAAGTAAGTGTAACAAACAATAAGTTATGTAAACTCAAATCTTGAAAGTGGGCTGTACTGAAAGCACTCGTTTTTTAAATTTAAGCGGCTTAAGGCAATCAGCTTCCTCAGCTTAACTCATCAGATTTTGCAGTGTAGCAGCCGCTGCTCTTTACGCTATACTGCTTACTGTTCCACTATAGCAAATCAGCTTGCGCTACCACATTTGTCTAATACAGACACAAGTGTTCTTACAGTATGTTAGTATCCCTTGGTAATTGTGTTTCATGTTTCAGCATGTTAGATCTCTCTCTCTCTCTCTCTCTGTCACACACACACACACACACACACACACACACACACACACACACACACACACACACACACACACCAACCCAGACTCCCCCAAACCCTATTGCGGTCTACAGCAACCTCCTGTTTATAGACCAGTTCAAATCTCATTACTATTATTCTGATCTGTTAATGTAATTTAACCTCACTCTATTCTTACAAAATGTTGCCACAGACCAAGATTAAGAAAGGGTTTTGAAGTGCAAGTTGCTTCTGGGAGTAATCTGGGTAATGGCCTGGAGCATCAACATGGATTTGTTGGTAGTTCATTTCAGGAGACTGGTCTAGGTGAGATAGTGCCTCTCTAGCTGCGGGGAACAGCAATGCCTTTTTCTGGGGCGAATTGTTTTCTTGGCCCAGATTTTCCCTGAGTGAGCATTTTGGGTCGTAATACAGCCAATGTACAGGCAATGGTGGCTAAAAATAGAAACGGCTTACATGCGTGGTATAATTTTTGTTTATAATTGTTTTGGCCAGTTGTCTGCCTTTTCTCAGGACCACAGCACTTTTGGAATGAGGTGTCCATGGATAGTTTACTTCCAGCAGAGAAGTAATGGGAAACCTGTCCTTCATACTGCAAACAGCTGGTGCAGGCTGGCAGCGGCAGATAATCACAACATGGTTTTATCAGAGCAGCACAAAAATATACTTAAACATTCAGTGATATTTAACTTATTACAGGCAGACACCTTACTGCCATCTGCATGCTAATGTGCACGTACACAATATATAGATTCCTTTATCACCACATGGCCGTTTCCCACACTTAGAAATCAGTCCATAGACTCTGCATAGATTCTGTAGGTTTTTGTTTTGTGCAAAAAAATGGGGCTGAAGTCTATTTAAAACTTGCCGAGTGACACAAAACCCCCATTTCTCCCCATTACACTCAGTAGACCTACACCTACATGGACCATAATTTATGCATCTTTGTTTAACTCATTAGGGACCCAAGAACCCTTGGTGTTTTGTGCATTGTACAAATTAGTTTGTAATTTTTGCTTATTTGTTCACTCCTGCCTGACAAGCATCTGCTCTTTGTTTTTCTAGAGCTTTCAGAGAACTGGACGGACACTAAGGAGACCCTGCTGGAGGGAATGGTGTTCAACGTGAAGTACCTGGGCATGACGTTGGTTGGTCAGCCTAAAGGAGAGGAAATGGCTGCCGCTGCCATCCACAGGATTGTCTCAACGGTTAGTTTACATCAATGAGTGATGCTTGTATCCAGATGTCATTTTTAAATTTGTACATAAGAAAACCATGGAAATGGAAGTTATCAGCTTTGTTGGAAATGTTGATGATAAGAGAAGATGCTAACAAAAATGATGGAAACAGAGTTTATAACCAATGACAGAGTAAAAAACAGTAGTTACTAGGCACAACAATAATCAAGACTTTATATTAAACAGGTTTAGATATGCACAATGCACGATTTGGTGTAAATGACCAGTTAACTGCCTAGTATGTTGTCATCAAGCTATTTCTAAAATCACATTTGTTTTTCCTTTCTAAGTAGTGAGGTACTTTCATCAGAACCACATGATAAGTTAAATATTACATGAGGTAAATGAGAACTTCTGTTAATACCAATTTTTTATGAACCTAAAAAGATAATGTATAGCCATCAATAATGTTCAGTTATGTTCATTTAAAGTAATTACTTTTCTCTCAACAGTGGTGACAAATTTGTCATTAATTAGTTTGCAGCATTAGTTTATTGCCTCAGAAATGTCTAGTTCAGATTTCATTAGTGTGCCAGTATTTCCGTGACCTCCAGAAACACGCACCTCTGCTGAAACTCTGGAGGTGTGATCCAATATTCTTTAGAGGAGTGGCTCTCAAAGTGGGGCCCAGCTACCCTCAGGGCTCTGTGAAGCAGGGTGTTCAGGGCTCATGGTTTTAAATTTTGTTAGAGTGGTGGAAAGCCACCATTTTAAAGTTTGGAGTTTTTAGTCTATTTGGCTGGCTCCTTGAATTGAATGGGTTTAATCCAAATCCATGTCAACTTGCACCTAATTTGTTCTATTGGTGGAAAGTTCAGCAATAGAAAGCTTTATTGCTCTGATAAATACAGAAAATATTATTGTACGCATTTAAATAAATGTTCATTATAGGACCCAGTCTGAGCTGAGAGGGTCTGTGGATTTTATTTTACACTTTAAGGTGTCCCTGGCTAGAAATTATTTGAGATGACCTGCTGTAGAGAAAAGCAGAACTAAAGCCTAATGGTACAAGTTCCCACTTTAACACTTGCCTGAATGAAAGAAAAACAGACAAGAATTCATCAGTTGTGTCTCTCTTCCCATGGAGACAAACCTTATGAAGTGGATTACAGTGGATATGCATTCATTTCTAAAGATATGTTTTTTTGCTGTCATTAAACACAGATTATTTAGAAAGGGATTCTGGACTAAGCAGAATGCATGACAGAAGCAGATTTGTTTTCTGTGTGTGTAACAGCAGAATCCATGTCCCAGAGAAACATTTTGCTCCAGCAATCTGACTCGAAGAGATTACACACAGGCTTTTGTCTAGCTGCTAGCTAGTTTTTCATTCCTGCACATTGACTGCTGTCTCATGGGCACAGTAAAGGCCCTCCAGATATAGTTTGCCTGATTTCCTCATTTTCTTTTGTCCTTGAGAAGATGCCTGCCCCTCTCTCTCTCTCTCTCTCTCTCTCTCTCTCTGTACCTTGAATCACACTTGAATCACACACTCCTTCCAGTGTTGGCCCTGTTTCTACATTACAGCCTCTGTGCTCTATGGTAGTGTGTTAGCGCTTGTGTATCCCAGTAAACTGTTCCAGTGTGTTTTTTAGTTAGGTCAGTTAAGCTTTTTACCACAGCAGATTTGTACATACAACTGAGGTGTTTTGCTTAATTGCATTTGACAATCAAAATATAACAACATATAATGTACTTGTATATTTGGACATTAGATTTGTTTTTCTGACTTTTACAGGCTCGTGCCAGTGCAAAAAAATTTCGGAAGGTGACCCTCACCGTTTCCCCAAAAGGGATCATCATTACAGACACAGAGACGAGCGATCTTATCGACAACGTGTCTATTTACAGGTAGTAATGTATAGTTTCTCATAAGGGACCCTGTTGTAAATACCATGTTACATTTTAGAAACTAGCAATACAAGAATTAGACAGAGCGAACCTGTTACAGTGGTTCTCAAAGGAAGTGTTCTTCAGTACATTGACTTCAATTAGCACTTGCATTTTAAAAAAGGGATCTGCATGCTAAATAATTTATTCGAAGCTCTTCCTTGTCCTGCCTTGAATAGTGATTGTGTTGTGTTCGAGTCAATTTTCCATCTTTGATGTTTTTTTGGTCAAAATTGACCAGGCCCCTTAAAACTGTTTATGAAGCATTTTAAAAATATGAATTATCACATTGTTACATTACACCTTTTAAGCAACCCCATTCTTAGCTATTATTACAAGATTTGCATTGCTTTTTGGAAATTATGATGAATAACCCTCACTTACATGAAATTATACTGCTTGTTTTTGAGTAAAATAAGCATGTTTTATGTTTGAATGATTTGGGGTACTGTAGTCCAGAGACCAGAGAAAAACCTCGCTGAGTGATTATGCAGGACTGGTAGGCTACACTGCTGTGTCAAAGTTTAGCTATTATACTTGCTTTTTAATCATTACAGATTTTATTAGGTTAAAAGGTAAAAAGGTAAAACGATACACTGACTTAAACAGCAAACTTTACTTGCTTTGCATGATTGTAGTTTCTGTCACATCGTGAGGCAAAATCACATCCCAGATACATCTAAATCTGCACAAAAGGACCCGAAACTAGCCCAGAAAATCTGCCATTGTAAACGGGGGATAAATTTTGTCTTTGTTTTCTCAGTCCTTGCATGAGAAACAAGTTTACTGTGGTGCACGCAAATTTCTGATGTGTAGTATCTGCATATGCCTTTTTATCATTAACCTAGTGCAAACATTATCCACTCCATAATCCCCCTTTTCCTGATCACAGTCATACAATGTTTTTACGTCCTGCTGAAGATAGGGTGCTCTGGTGTTTTCCACTGTAGGAGGTGAAGAAATATTAAGTCACGATGCAAGGAAGAAAGGTGTGTGCGTGCGTGCGTGTGTGTGTGTGTGTGTGGAGACAGGTGTTGAGGAGTATTAAGTGGAGAGCAGGTCTCTGACTGCTGCTATGCTGACGTTTTCTTTTCAGCGGTACCAGAGACACAGGGTGCTTCTAATTTTTTTAATCACACAGCCTTGTTTCCTGTCTTTGCTTCACTTCCACGTTTCTTAGCCCCTCCATCTGAGGATGCAAGGAACGCAAACAAGGACAGGAGGAATTGAGGACAAATGTGTTTACCAAATGTGACATCACTCCAAAGCGACTTCACTTATTGATGATGTGCTGCACAGCATTTCATGTGCACATCACATATTAAATGTTGATGTTTTAGTCTATACAATATTTAACCATTTTCTCATAGTTGAATTTTTAGGCTAAGAGTTTACATGTACACCTAAGCTTTTTATTGCACCCATAGTCTCTTAATTAATTAATAAATATAATTCATTTTGTATGAGTGCTTCTTATTATCATATGGTTTATTTGAATTTGTTTTTTTTGGGAGAGATGGAGCTTTTATGCCTATGTCACAAACTAAAATAAAGAAAAGACCTGTGCGCAGGAAGCAATTGTGTATCCTTGAACTAGAAGCATCCTTCAGTAATATCCTTAAAAATGACAGACTGATCAATTTCCAGGTCAGAGGGTAAAGCATGTATAAGAGTCAAGAGTGTTTTTCCCTCCCCCTTCATCCTGGTCATCACACTAGCCACACTCCTGTTGGTCGCACCATGTGTCCTGCCAGACTCTTCGCTTCTCTGTGGCCTTCTTTCTGCATTATTAATATACATCTAAGAACATGAAAGGAATGGAGTTGGAAATACACATAACTGGCTCCTCTAGTTGTTTTTCTTCTCTTTTGCTCTTGGCTTAGGAGGATCATCTCCTGAGGGAATGCAACACTTCCTGCAGTGCTGGGTTTCCCTGTCGGATGCGGTCAGTGCAGACTTTGATCCCGGAGACTCGGCTAGATTTCAAAGAGCTAGACTTGAAAAGCAAGGCTTATTATTTGTTGATCAGTCGGAGACCTACTTTGTTAGTCAGCTGGAGAGTAACAGTGCAGTGTATAATGCTATACAGTGTATGTACATAATTATATGAAAAAAAAAAAAAGATAAATTAGGAGAGCTTGTGTTGTCTGTACTCCTTTTATAGTTAAAATACTACATCCATCTATCCATCTATCCATAGGGTCACGGGTAGTCTGGAGCCAATCCCAGGGGACTCGGGGTACAAGGCGGGGGACACCCTGGACAGGGCATAAAATAGTACTTAGAGAGTATTATATAGTATGAAATACTATAAATGAAAAAAAAAAACATCCATTAGGAATGTTCTGACTAAAACTCAGCTAGTGTCTTTGTAATGCGCAGTACGTATTGTTTATTCTGTATTATTACTGAAAAACAATGACTAATTGATAGTTAACAGTAGAAACATACATATAATGGAAATTAATACATATACTGTATCCATACAGTTATTCAAGCAAACAAAGCTTTAGTAGAGAGAGAGAGAGAGAGAGAGAGAGAGAGAGAGAGGGAATGCTCTGTCTTGTTATCGCAAAAACAGGAAAGAGCTTGGCTCTAATGATATGTTTATGTATCCTCCTTTCTATTTATGGATCCAGCCCTCATCTCGCTTCCAATATAGTGCTTACGAATAGAAGGCAAGAACACAATTCTTTCTATCTTTGGCTAAGAATAAACTGTCTGTAGTCTTTTTACTTGTGTGATTTTATTTTATTATTTTTTTTTACATGACATAAGACTTGATTTATTTGTGTAATTCTCAAATTTTCATTTTTAATTTTCTAAAAAAAAAAAAAGAAAGAAAAAGAAATCCCTTTTTTTTATGCAACTCATGATGTAGCACTCCATTTATGGTTGTATTTATTAATTATTTATTCATACCCTTTTTTTTTTATAAGGTCTTTGTAGATTAAGGTAACTTGTTTGTGAGGTTGCTTGTTTGTTTTCCCTAAAGCCTGATATCTGCTCAGTGTTTGTGTACTGAGATTTGGCATGGCTCTGTATCAGCTGTGTGGGATTTCACTGACAGGTTAAAACTGGTTTTGGCTTTGCTCCCACTGTGCCAGTGCTAATGTATTCAGCACTACTGTGTGTAACAGAACATAAGCAGGCAGGCTCCCACTTCGCTAATGCAGTTAAACCTGTGCTAAAGCAGTGTTCATAAATCCTGTTTTACTTTTATTTTATGAATTTTTATTAAGATTATTTTCCAAAGGTCAAACCTGAAACACTGGTAGGATTTATTTCCACATCTCCAGTGCACTATTCCTTATGTTGATTCCTGAGGGAACAAGATACCCCAGTTTCTCAGCGTTTCAGCCCAGTCAGAGGTTTACTAATGCAAATCCCTTTGTGTGTCTTTATTATTTATGACAGTTCTGCCTCGACTCGCACGCACACCAACTATCACTGTGTTGTGGCTAAAATTGTAAACACACACGCCTTCCTGCCTGAAATCTGTGAATAGATTTTTTCCATTTCAGTGGAACATCACATAAAGTCAAATGAGAACTTTTCAAGCCGCATGAAATTCTGTTTACTTCTTCATGACTACCTTCCACATTTAGACATTTTATTAGGAACACCATACGAATTCTCGGTAGGAACCCCCCGGCCTTTGCTCTCAGAACAGCCTCAGTTCTTCATGCCATGGATTCCACTAAGTGTTGGAAACATTGCTAAGATCCTGGTCCACGTTGACATGATTGCAGATTTGTCAGCTGCTCATTTACGCTGTGAATCTCCTGTTCTATCACATCCCACTGCTGATCTATCAGATTAAGATGTGATGACTGAGGAGGACATTGAAGTACACTGAGCTTGTTGTCATGAAACCAGTTTGAGATTTGTGCTTTGTGAAGTGGCACATTGAGATGCTGAAAGTAGTGATTGTGGCCATAAAGGGATGCATGTGGTCATCAACAATACTTAGACAGGCTGCAGCATTCAAACAATGCCAAGAAAACATTCCCCACAACATTACACCACCACCACCAGCCTGAACTTGTCCATAGATTCATACTGTTGATGCCAGATTCTGACCCTACTATCTGTCTAAGTAGACACTGACACTATCAAGTCTAAGTAGAAATCATCAGACCAAGAAACACTCTTCAAGTGTTCACTTTTGGTGGGCGTGTGCCCACTCTAGCTTCATGTAGACTCCTGTTTTCGGCCGACTGGAATAGAACCCAGTGTGGACTTCTGCCGTTGTAGCCCATCTGTCTCAAGGCTTGATGAGTATTAGATAATTGCATGAATAAGCAGGTATTCCTAATAAATTGACCAGTGCATGTACTGTTTAATGTGTGAATCTGAAATCCAGGATGTTTACACTAAATTATTCAACAGGATTTGAATTGATCTCAGGTAAAATTCCAACAGAATTTTTTCATACTTCTCCTTGTTGTTAGGTGGGCAAACTTTATTTAGGCCGGTATTTAGAATTTTGCTTTTCCCCCCACAGATCATAGCTGTTTATAATTAAGCTCGGGACTGCATTACTGATGAAGGCAAATAACTTGCCACACACATCATTACATGAAAGAAGAGTGAGAGGAAGAGAAGGAGAGAGAAGGAGAGAGAATGAGAGAGATTAAGAGGGTGTCTTGGGCATTGCTATTTAGGTCGGGTATCAGTAATAACAGCGTGGTTAGATATTATCACCATGAGAGCCCTGGATCCATCACCCATCTTGTCTGATAGTGCTAATTTTTTTTTTTGACAATCCCTTTAGAAGTGTAGTATTACAACTCTGCCTTTTTCCAGCTGAAGGGCTGAAGTATACATATACACCAAATAGTTGACTCTTGCCTTTAGCGGTGCATCAGTTTTTTTACCCCTATTTTACAGAATAAAATGACAAAAAATGAAATTTGTGGTTTGTGTATCTTAGCAGGTTTTCCAGAGCCTTTGGAGGGAAAAAAGCTCCATAAAGCTCCAAAAACCTCCACCATACTTAACAGTGGGATTCTTTTATGTAAATCCATCCTTGCTTTTATTGCCAAAAAAAACCCACTGAACTCAGTTCTAGTCGTATCCAGCAAACGCCAGGTGCTTAGGTTTGTGGTTAGAAGAAAGACTTTTCTTTCATCTGGCATGACTTCCAAATATTTTGTCGGCATGGAGGTTGCATCCAGTCCCAGAGGTTGAGATTGGTAGCCCCAAAATGTTACAGTTTTCTATAAACCATGATCCTTGGAGAATGTTTTGTCTTTCCAACCATCTCTTCACTGTGTGTACAGGCAATTTACACTTGCATCCTCTTCCAGACAGCCACAACATGACATTTTGTTTTTCCTAAAAGTGATTTTGGGCATTTTCAGACATGCAGCTATTTCTTAATAACTAATGCCTGATTTATGAAGGTCAACACACTTGTCTCTTTTTGTGTATTTTCTTGTGTGTTGATGAATGACTAAAGGAATCTGGCCTCTGCGTCACCTCATATTTATACACCAGTGATACAGGAAGGCAAGCATCATAACAATTGATACATGCGGTTTTGTTTAAAATATATATATTTAATGAGTTTTTTTTAAATAAAAATACAGCAATAAAAAAATTCTCTCATTTTCGGTCATAAATGTTTTAATTAAGCACAAGTACATTTTTTCATAGCCGTTTTTACTCAGTACCACATCTGACAATAATTTTGGAGCTGACTGAATGTTGACCAGAGTTTTCTTTGCTGATCATCCACACCACACCCCAAAGACATAATCCTACTCTATATTTTAATTGCATTATAGTTGGATTTAAAAGAAAGGAAGGTATGTGTGAACGTTAAAATACACTGTATAGCCAAAAGTTTGTAGACTATTGACCATCACACCCATATGTGCTTATTGAACATCCCAGTCCAGATTTAGTCCCCTTTTGTGTTATAATAACCTCCACTCTTCTGAGAAGGCTTTCCACTAGATTTTGGAGCGTGGCTGTGGGGATTTGTGCTCATTCAGCCACAAGAGCATTAGTGTGGCAGGGACTGATGTCAGACAAGGAGGCCTGGGATGCAGTCGTCATTCAGTGGGGTTGAGGTCAGGGCTCTGTGCAGGCCACTCAAGTTCTTCCACACCAATCTTGGCAAACCATGTCTTCATGGAGCTCTCTCTGTGCACAGGGGTATTGCCATGCTGGAACAGGTTTAGGCCTTTTAGTTCCCCTGAAGGGAAATTGTAATGATACAACATACAAGTACATCTTATACAGTTGTGTAACGGGGAAGTCACCACATCCCTGGTGGACTTAAGGCAAGAACTCAACCCAGTGAGCCATAAATCGTGAACTTATATACACATATCCTTTTTAATTTTAAGTAAATTTTTTTTTTCCCACTGAGAGCTTAGAGCACTCAGGAAGTACCAAGCTGTACCCAATAAGAGTACCAGAAATTACCAGCCAAGAATTGAGCACCAGCACATAGCAAGATTGACTCAAGACTGAGCACTGAGTGAGTGGAGAGCTCTCCTTAAATAGACTCAGGCACAGGTGGAGCTGATTGCCACTGAGTATAATTAAGGCCTTGCTCTCTGGCTCCCTCTGGTAACAGGAACGGATCTGTCAATATCTATGGTTACTGTCTGCCTCCCTCTAGTGCTGGCACAATGCCAAGTCGGCTGACCTGAGACAAACTGTTTGCTTCCAACTTTGTGGCAACAGTTTAGGGAAGGCCCACATATGGGTGCGATGACCAGGTGTCCACAAACTTTTGGCCATATAGTGTATAACTGGTCTGTCTAGTCAGCAATCTGAGAAAGAATATCTTCTGTATTTTAAATATCAGCTTATTCTAGCCATGACATTTTGTGTTGGATTAGAGCTACTCCAAAACACAAGGTTTGTTTTGATATAGCATTCATTACATTACAGAAATAATGGACAAATGAACTTTGTCCATGCTTCAGATGAATTTACATTCTTGTATGCCATGAGAAGATGATAAGTGCAACAGGATTAATTTGATGTTACTCAAGATGTGAATTGGATATCTGTGATTATGATCTTGACTTCACGTCAAAGTCAGACTGCAGATTGCAATCTTGTTATATTAATTAAATCAATCAAATCTGCATATAAAATCCCCAGTGATATCCGTCATGATTGGTAATCCTAATAATGAAAAAAATCTTCAGTTCTATATTATGACTCGATACTCTGGAATTGCCGTAATTATTACTACTTCTTCTAGGCACACTTTATGATGACACAACTAATTTATTTTTATTTTATTATTATTATTTTTCTTTACTCCTCTTGTTACCTTTCTTGTTCCTCACTAGGTAATCACTAATTAATAAGTGTTATTGCTTTTCTTTGTAGAATCTCCTACTGCACGGCTGATAAATCTCAGGATAAAGTCTTTGCCTACATCTCACAGAGTGAGTTCAGTGAAACTCTGGAGTGCCATGCCTTCCTCTGCCAAAAGAAGAAAATTGTGAGTCTGTGTCTCAGATGAATATAACACAAACTTGAGTGCAATAGTTGGTATAACTTAATACAACTTCATTTCCCCAGTTATTATTTGTAAATTACCAGATAACTTATTATTATTTGTAAATACATTGACATGTACTTTGTTAATTGGGATATTGGCCAATTAGTGTGTCGATGTAAGAAACTGTAAAACACTATTAGTATAAAAATGCCAAAAATATTGTATGTTAAGACATTAATAGTAAAGGAAAACAAAATATTAGAAAGTTTGCATTTTCTGATTGCCCTTTCTGAGTGGGATCTAAATATTTTCTAATAAATTGTATGGGCGCCATCTGCCTTTATAGCTGCCTCAGTCTCTTTCATATGTCAAGAACAGGTCCTTTGTGTTTTTTTTTTTTTTTATTGTTATCATGTTAAATGATAAACCCACATTTTATTTTCATTTTAACTTCTTGCAGCACTAGGCGTTTTGTAGATAAATTGTCAAAGGTAAACTCTCCTTTTTTCCAGCACAAAACCATGGGAAATGCAACCTCAAATCTATTCCATTTTATTAAAATGTTTTATTGTGTTCCAAAGTTGTGTCTATGAACATAAAAAGAATCACATTTTATATTTGCTGCTGTTTCTTTTCCGCCACCAACACTACTACTAGAGCTACAGAGGCAGTATACAGGAGTCAGTACTGAGTATTTATTGTGTATGTGTTGTCTGGTGGACCACTGATGCAACACGGTGTAGTGTGCTTTTTCTGGTGGTGTCCTCATGTGCTTATGTTCTCATACACTCTCATGCTAAGAAGCTAACACTTCACCTCGTGTCTCCTGCAGGCCCAGGCAGTCACACTTACAGTAGCACAGGCTTTTAAAGTCGCTTTGGACTTCTGGGAAATTGCCCAAGAAGGTAAAGACTTGACTTGATTGACATCATGGTCTCTGGTAGCACACTGACATACCAAGCATATTGAGTTTTGGAATCATTTTAAGTAAGCACTATGACTTATATAACACGGTCTGTGATATATATAAATTCTGAACAGTAGTGACTTTAGGCCTAATGTTTTGAAAATCTGTTCAGACAAAAGTAAGAAGGCTCGCACATGCTGCTCCTGTTCAGGCAGTGATCTTCACACGGAAACAAAACCTCACGCTTCTTCAGGTACAATAAATGTCCTGTATATTGTAATTTATGTTTCAGTTGTGAAATTGTCTATGAAATGTAAGTCAGTGACTTATGAATAATATGAGTCTTGGTGGAGGATTGGTAAGAAAGAGCAGTTTTATTTTAATGGTGTGTGTGTGTGTGTGTGTGTGTGTGTGTGTGTGTGTGTGTGTGTGTGTGTGTGTGTGTGTGACAGAGGCTGAAAAATCCCAGGCTCTGATGGGGCACAAACTACAGAAGCCCTTCCTCTCCTCTTCTATCTATTCACTATCCCCACGTAGCAAGCCTGCAAGGAGACGGCCAGTCAAACACGATTCCTGGGTATGACAGCTTACGCACATTAACAGAATAATCGATATGGAGAAACTGTTAATGATGTTCACGATTTATACCCTCACTGGCCACTTTATTTATAAGGAACACCTGCACCCCTGCTCATTCATGCAATTATCCAACAGGAAGACTATGGTAACTCAAATAAGCACTCTTTACAACCGTGGTGAGCAGAAAAGCATCTCAGAATGCACAACAAATCGAACCTTGAGGCAGAATCTGAGGCCACATTAGTCTTGATTTCTCTGTGACATGCAGATGGTAGTGTCAGAATTTGGCATCAACAGCATGAATCCGAGTGTTCATATCCCAACCTGTCACGTTTCAAAGGTCAGGCTGCTGGGGTGTAATGGTGTGGGGAATGTTTTGAATTTGAATGCCACAGCCAATCCGTGTTGTTGTTGACCATGTACATCCCTTTATTGTGATAATGCACCATGTTACAAAACAAGTCATCTCAAACTCGTCCTGTGAACATGGTAACAAGTTGAGTGTACTTCAGTGGTCTCCACACTCACCAGATCTGAATCTAATAGATCACCAGTGGGATGTGGTAGAACGGGAGATCTGCAGAAGGAATGTACAGCTCACAAGTCTGCAACCATTATGTGATGCAGCCATGTCAACATGGACCAGAATCTCAAAGGAATTTTTCCAACACCTTATGTTGGAATGATCCATGGCATGAAGCTTTGAGGCTGTTCAGAGCGCAAAAGGTTGTCTTTCCCAGTATTAGTGTTAGTTATTGCTGTTTTAGCTGTGTACCACATTATACTGGAGTTGAAATTAAATATATGAATATGAGCTCAAAATGAAGACTAATTAATTTGGGGGTATTTACATCCAAATCAGGTGAACAGTGTAGGAACAGTGTAGGAACAGTGTAGGAACAGTGTAGGAACAGTGTGGAAAGCACTTTTATATGTACTTTTTATACATGCAGTCGCATCAATACAAGGGAACCAGTTCCACTGGCAGCCGTACATGATGAATGAGTATGCTTCAGATCATAAACAGTTCCTTCCCTTCTCCATACTCTTCTCTTCCCATCATTCTGGTACAAGTTGATCTTTGTCTCATTTGTCCATAGATTACTGACAAATATAAAACGTGCTGGAATTCCTACACTGTCCCGATTTGGATGTATATATCCGCAAATTAAACCTGAAAGTCTGTACTTTGAGCTCATATTCATATATTTAATTTGGAATATACAGCTAAAACAGCAATAACTTTTTCGGTGTCCAAATATTTGTGGACACACACACAAACACACACAGACACTATCAAACACATAATGCTGCTGCTATAATTAACATTATGAACAGTTTGTTAATAATATGTATTTGCCACGATGCATAGATGTACATACTTCACTGAGCTTTGCTCTTTCCCGTACATATTGTATTTTAAAATTCTTGCTGGAAACAAGGGATATGTTTTGGCAGGTTGTTTCCACCAGGTGGTGGTGACTCTCTTTACGTTATGGTTTGGGGTTTTTTTTGTAGTATGGCTTTAAACCACTAGGTGGAGACCTGAACTACTCAGGTGTCAGGTTATTCATTCATTCAAGTTGAGACTCATTTTCAGAGGTGACCTACTTATTGAAATACTAATAGGGAATTAAAAACAGAATGCTGGACATAGAAGTGATGATTAATAATTCAGTATCATTTTAAAAAATAATAAAAATAATAAAAAGTAATATTATTAGTATCTCTGAGGCTGGTAGTAATGTTATCATTAAAAGAAAAACATTAAATAATTTTCGCACAGGTCTGGGCAGTCTTAAAAAGGTATGTAATTCAAAGGAACTCCAATTTCCAGATTTGAGAAATTTGGAAATTGTCTTTGGAAAAATATGGATATGCTTATTCAGTCAGTGTATTGTAAATCCTATTATTCATAAGCTTTAAAACTGATTGTCTAAAAACCATCACAGCCTCCCTAATGAACTAACACAGCCTCCCTAATGCATAATGACATTTCAGGTTTTCCCTTTCCATGATGCATAAAACGACCTTTTAAAGATAACAAAAGAGAACGTAGAAAGTTAGGATCGGTCCAGACAATGAAAGAATCTATCCATCCATCCATCCATTTTCTGTACTGCTTATCCTACACAGGGTCACGGGGGAGCTTGGAGCCTAACCGGAGGAAACCCCGAAGCACAAGGAGAACATGTAAACTCCGCGCACACAGGGCGGAGGCAAGAATCTAACACCCAATCATGAAAGAATCCTGTAATTTAAAATAAAAAATCCAAAGTTATTAAAAACATGGACACTCATGCTTAACAGACCTGCTAACCTATAAATAACTGAAGGATATGAGACGGTGATGTTTCAGTTAATTCTATTCAGTCAATTCTACTCAATTTTATGTAAAAATCACAAAAGCAAAAGTTCCTCATGCTGGAACCTGCAGGGTTATCAAATCCTATGTGCAGGTATCATCTTTATTATTTCTGTAATTCAGTAAGGAGGATCAATATGTTGGCATTTACACTAGCATAGCCTTGTGCAAAAGAAAAATGAGAGAGAGTGCATGTGCCTGTGGATGTTTAGTCAGGAAAAACCCACTTCCCAACAGAGGCCGCAGTGATGCCTGGCCATTCTGTCTCTTTTGATAAAACAGTCCATTATGAAACGCTGAATCTAAAAGGTTTTACTATTGAGGGTCCGACCTTCTCATAAATAAATGAAGGACAGCCTGGCTTTAGACTGCAATATAATCACTCACCACGGAGTCCTTATGCAAGATTACATCGATCAGCTACTTCAGCTGTACTCCCTGACTGTCTTCTTGTTAATTGAATCTTTTTATGGTGATTGAATTCCCTTCACTGAAAAGACAGGAACTTGTTTACAGTACAGCCAGTCTGCAATCTGTAAAACACTGGATAATGTGCACGTAACAGTTAACTCACAGAGAGATCAAATACAAAACTGGTCTTAAATCTGAGTAAAAACAGGCCATTCGTTTTCTTTTAAAGGAAAAGGTAGAACATGTGATATAGACACCAGAGCCTAGATGTGTCACTGATAGCAATTCTCAGAATGTCATTTCTTTTTTTTTAGGATATGGAAGAAGAAGGCCTCAACACATTCTCAAGGTAGGTCCATTAAGTCTTCTTCCCAGTACTAGGAAGAGTGGTCTATACAACGACTGCACTACAAACTTTAATGGTTATCCATATATTCATTGGCTTGAAATATTAATGTGATTGATGTACATTTTGTTTAGAAGAATAACATAAATGTAATGTTTTTGTAATTCTATAAAAATCACTTTCGTGTTCATTTATGTGTTTTATGGGCATGTACAATAATAAAATTAACTAGTATAAAAAAAAAAAAAAAAGAGTGCACACATTGATTAGTTCTCTTGATCACGTACTGTGCTATAAGGGTTGAAAGGGTTTTGCATACGACTGCAAAGGCTGATCCCAAAGCTTATTATTATTGGGCACACGTTTAAGGTTGAGAGCGTTCCAAGTGCAGCACATTTCACAAATACACACTGTACAACTGTGATATTCAGCATATTCAATGCACCGTATATGAGCTGTGTCTTTTCTTCTCCCCAGGGAGAGTGATGTGTCACTCTACAGATTTCTTTTTAATAATATGATGCATAAACAGGCTTACAGCTTACCTTGGACATGTGCAGTTATTTTCTTGTTTAGTAGCTAGGAATGATGGGCCATATTGTCTTATTTTCACCCTTAACCGAATCCAGTTTGATGTACAAACCAGGCTATTTGTAAAGTGTTTAGCTCTGTATACACAACTAATGTGTTCTTCCATCCTACGGTGAACTGCTGTTTCACCAAAAAGGAGAGAAAGAGAAATGGAGGGAGAGGGAGAGAGAGGTCTCACCACACAGTATAAACCCCAAAAGTGACTCCTGCTTTTATTTCAAGCATCAGACATGAAGAATGTCGCAGTCTGTTTCAGCATATCAGTGCATATCATCAGCAGCTCTGAATGAAAAAAATATATGAGGTGGATTTGGCGATCCTTCTGATTTTTTTTCTCAATAACGTCTTGCATGTGGAGTGTCTTTGGCATATGATGAGATGAATTCTATCAAGGTTTTTGCTGTTTGTGCCAAACTGCTAAAGGTGCCTGAATGTGAGAGTAGGCGAAATAGCAAAAACACATTTCCTTTTCTAATGGTAGCCATCACCATTATGCAAAATATCATTACTTTTAGGATAAATTAAACAGAACACATTCTTTATTAGCACTTTCCAAACTCTCAGAGTCAGACATTTTGTTGTGTCCTTTGGTGTTTAAAAAGACTATGATATGAAGCAGGTGCATGATACCAAATACCCTAACAGACTGATGGTGTCATTTCAATTTATGCCCTTTCACTTATAAAGCAGCTAAATTATCATGATAATATAACAGATGTCTTTTCATGAATTCTTAAAAACAGCTCCTGTGTGCAGTCATTTAAACATGAGAAATCTTTGTATCCCCTAAATGGTTTTCTGAGGAAGCAGTTTCGGTGAAGTGCTTCATGTCAGGACTCCTATCCTTACATGCTGCACCTGCCAGCTCTAATATACTTACCTAATTTTAACTTTTCCCCATTGCAGTAGTGAATAAGATGCTAATCTTAGAGTTTGAGATAGAGTTTGAGAATCCCTATGGAGATTCAATAAGTTGAATAAATTGAAATTGGTTGTGCTAAAATTTGCCTACAGAGTGTTTTAACAGTTTGCATAACCTTGTGCCTTGGGATTTAAAACTACTGATTGTGAAGAAATTCATAAAGATTATGCAGGCCTATGTTCCACTGAAGTATGTTCTTTCCAAAAAGATAATGTTAATGAAATGAAAATTCTGTACTTCGACAGAAATTATGGGAAAAGTCATTTAGATGAACCATTATCAATGCTTTATTAGAAAGGGTTCAAATATACTAGGACCCATCAGCATATCCAGCACTCCTCACTCTCAGAACTACATACTGTTCTTATTAGTTTCATTGTAGTTACTGAATAAGGCATAGTATTTATTAAATAATATACACCAAATATGCCAAATGTTTGTGGACACCTGACCATCACACCCGTATGTGCTTATTGAACATCCCAGTCCAGATTTAATCCCCCTTTGCTGTTATAATAACCTCCACTCTTCTGGGAAGGCCCACTAGATTTTGGATTGTGGCTGTGGGGATTTGTGTTCATTCAGCCACAAGAGCTTTAATAAGGTCAGGCACTGATGTTGGGTGAAGAGGTCTGGCGTGTAGCTTTGTTACAGGTCATCCCAAAGGTGTTCAGTGGGGTTGAGGTCAGGGTTCTGTACAGGCCACTTGAGTTCTTCCACACCAAACGTTGGCAAACCACGTTTTCCTGGGCCTCACTTTGTGCACAGGGGCATTGTCATGCTGGAACAGGTTTCCAGAGAAGGAAAGTCTTTGCTACAGCACACAAAGATATTAGACAATTGTGTGCGTCCAACTTTGTGGCAACAGCTTGGGGAAGGCCCACATATGGATGTGATGGCCAAGTGTCCACATACTGTTGGCCATACAGTGTATATTAAAACAAATATCTGAATAATAGTCTGTATGTTTAGAGTTTAAGAACTCTGTAACTTGTCTGTTTAACATTGTTAAGGTTTGATTGTATAGGTTCTACAAATAGAAGATATTTGGCGTAACATTATAAACCACCTATTTCAGTGCAGACATGTTTACATGTGATACTGAAAGTGCAAATTCCTCTGTACTGAAGACATTCCCGTGATAGAAAACTTACTGACTCCTCCCACAAACGTATCTCTGCAGAAAACTTCACCATACTAGCGATTATACATTTTCTTTGTTAAATAACAAAAAGCTGTTATATGTTTATTATTAGTCTTATATAATGTGGACTGTCCCCCAAAGAAATTCCTGTGTTGTGACTATAGAATCGATAATGTATGTGAACCTGTGATTTGAATTACAGCGGGCACTACTGTCAGAGCTGTGCTGCTATAGAAAATTAATCAACATCTTCTGACCAATCAGATTCAAGAACAATAAAAGAGAGAGCAATAGCGCTATGTGTAATGTTCAGTAATTCATGTTCAACTAAATAGACATGTAGACATTAGTATGAAGTTTAGTTTTTTTGCCAAAAAAAAAATTTAATTATAGCTGAACTTCAATCTACAGTACAATGTATTAGTTTTCCATGTATTTTAACTGAGCTGGACAGGTTTATAAAGGAGGAATAAATCACGATGGGTCATGCTGGGAAAAACCGACCACGATGAGGCGGTGTGATATGACCTGATGCCAAGCTGATTGGTCAACACCTTCTGACTAATCAGATTTGAGAATCCATCAATACTGTTGTATCAAAACAATTAAAACGCTAGATACTCATATCGTGGTTCCTTTGTCATAATATAATAATTAGGTATGTTCTAGCACGCCTTAAAACAGTTGTAGGTGCAAGGCCACAGGCAGCTCAGCTTATGGACCTGGAGAGTGAACACAGTCTAATTAGAGATTAGATATTTAATCCTAGCAGGTGATGCACAGAGGGACCGACAGGCTGAGAACACTAAGCTAATACCCAGGATCCTCTTAGACAAACAGAGTTGATTAATATTGTTCACTGCTCCCAATGGTGGTAGTCAACACTGGTGTCATTCCAGTGCATTAATACGCTTGGTCTTCCAGAAGGTATAAATCATATCACTTACCCTGGCAACAAGAGCCCACTGTTATTACTGTAATGTAACGAGGAACGTGGCCAGGATCACTGACATAAAAAAGCTCATCGACATAAATCTCTTCTTATGGGATCAGTCCAAATTGTTATTTCTCTCAGTAATCATCAAGCAGTGTATGGGCAACTATCGTAAATATAGAGGAAACACTTGTAGTGATGCTGTCGGAAAAGCATCCGTCAAAGCATCATTTCAGTCATACCCATATGCTTATTTTGCTTATGCCACAAATGCTGATAGAGTTTAGAGATGAGCACTTGAGCGAAGACATTATATGATGTAATTACGGCCTAATATTGCAAGGATTAACACACTGTTTTTTGTCACGTGTCATGCAGCACTATGGGGGCGGAGGAGATGGACACAGGTAAGTGAGGTAATGGTGGGGGGGAGGGGTGTATAATGTGGATATATATATTTTATATTGGGGAAAATGTAGAGATCAGTGCTGGTTTGCATAAGTGTGAGAATGGCGTAGGTGGTAGAGGTTGCATAGCTTAGTGGAGAGAGAGACTAGTAGGGTCGGTGGAAAAAACAGTGAGGGAGATGGTAAGGAGATGCAGGCAGATGGTAAAGAAAGCAGGCTAAATGTAGGCTAATTTGTTCCTCAGAACCTGTTTCAGACAAGATGACGCCTACAGCCAGCTGCACAAGAGTATGCTGGGAAAAGTCTTTTTTTTTTTTCTTTTGCTTTAATGGACCATTAACAGTTTAATATCATTTTGCATGAAGTGGTGTGCTTGAGACTGTTTTTTAATCCCACTCCTGAAGAATTCCTCCTGTAGTTAGTTAATTCTGTTGTGACCAGCACTGTGTGAAAGAGTGCTTTCAAAGCCGTGGGTTGCACATCAGTATTCAGTACCACTCAGCTAGTTTAGAGTCATAGAGTCAACAGCATATGCCTGCTCAAAGACACTGATCCAGATTTGTTTTCTGATGCAACTGATGTCAGAGTTGAGCATGGCAGAAGAAACACCTAGACGGTGCTTTAGATGTTGCATCCTCCACCCAGCATTAAGCTGTAAGGAGCTTCTGCACTGTGCTGCTCATTCTCAGTTTCAGAAACAATGATTTCAGCCGAGACATCTGCTCATCCACACAAACGCATTTGAAGAATTGGTGCATCCCTAAGTATAATATGAGTTAAATATGAAACATAGGTTTATGTATTACATTTATCACACCAATCTATGTAATTTTGTCATTAACAGTGTAGCGTTAAAAGCAGTGAAGCTGGAAGCTTGTAACGCGGCAGGTGCCTTCTCAGGCAGATCCGCGGCCAACTGCACAGGCTTTTATAACACGGCGATCTCAGGGAGGTAATCAGCGTAAATGTCGGGAGCCGTTCCTAGAGGGGAACCTGTTTCAGACAAGATGAAGCCTACAGCCAGCTGCACAAGAGTATGCTGGGAAAAATCTTTTTTTTCCTTTTGCTTTAATGGACCATTAACTAGATATTGTCTGAAGGGGTATTCTTTAGTCATATACAGAGAGAATAGAGATGTGGGGGTTTCCAGAATCAAGGGAGAAGCTCATTCCTCCATTGAGGACACAGAAGCAGTGAGATCATGCATTAATAGCATGCTTAGATCCAAGAAAAGGACATGCCAGATGATCTTAGGTTAAAGAGTTGGCAGGCAGGTGTAATTCTGAACCAGGATACATAGATTATGTGGTGCAGAGCACTTAGATACCTGGAATACAAGGACAGTAGTGTTAATTTGATTCTTGCTGGAATGGAAAGCCAGTGGATTGACCTGCATGAGAGAACTCAGCAACCATACACACAGCAGCATTCTGAATTATCTGTAGAAGAGATATAGCGATATAGAGATAAAGGAAGACCAGCAAGCAGAGAGTTACAGTAGTGAAACCTGGAAATAACTAACACTTGTAAGAACAATTGAATGTGTCTCTAATGAGGAAAGATTGTATTTCGATGCTGTGAAAAAAAAGGGCATTGGATGGAAAAAAGAGAAGTAAGGTAGAATGTCATCAGTGTAGCAGTTGTACGAGAAGCCCTGTGATCTAATCAGTTACCTAGAGATTTAGTATATACAGTATGGGAAAACAAGAGTGGACCAAGTACTAACACTGGGGTGTGTCCAGCATTGGGGCAGTGACGAGATGAAGCTGAGTTCCTCTGCTGCCTTTGACAACAATCGGGTCAGGGCATAGCTCTTCCTCTATTTCCTCTACATATAATACCATGCAGTGGGTTTGCAGTTAATGTTAGAAATCCTAAACAAACTTTCATTAAAGAAAATGTTAAGTTAACAAGTTCATCGTCAACTTAAAAAATCTCAATTCATTTTAGCGAATACGCATTGATTTTCTAATAGATTCTCGTTCTCACTCCTCATATGCTCTTCTTATTAGCAATATGGCTCTTTTGTGAGACACCATAGGAATAGATTTAGGAATAATTCTAAATAATTAAAAAAATAATAATTCTTGTCTTTAATTAACTGACCTGTTGAGTGCTATTACTGATGATTGTGTTATTTCTAAACCGCTTTTGAATTCTGGGAGCTTCATTAACACTCTAAATGGACAATCAGTTGTCACTCAATATTTATCCAGTATTTATTAATTTTACATATTACCAATATCTTAGTTAATAACCTTTTTTTGGTTGCTTTTCTCTTCTCTGTCAGAGTCAGACTGGCAGATTCCTGCACCAGAACAGTGTTTGAGGATGCAGCTGTGAGCCCACTGGAGGAGAACTGCATGTCTCTCAGCAGTGAAGAGACAGATTACACACACACACACACACACACACACACACACACAAACACAAACACTGACAAAAAGAACATTATCTACAAATGTAGAAGGTACATCATGCACTGTAAGCACATAATACCAAATGACAGCAACAAGAGCGCCCCATATATTTAATTAGCTTATTTCTAGTGTAACTGATCTATTACTTAGTGTTTTCACAACATTAGAAAGAAAAGACTGCAGAGCTCGGAGCTCAGAGACACTAGTATACTGTTCAACTAAACCATATTTTGCATTGTTTTTGAAAAATGTGGCTTATTAAAATTGCAGCTGTTCATATAAATCTGTTTGCTCCCTGCTGAAAGTTTACAGATTTGCTGGTGTTTTTTCACCAGCAGACTTTATATTTTGTAGCCTTTATATGTGACCAGCTTACAGAAAATTTATAAAATTTGTTATCCATATTTTAATACAAAAAAATGAATCACACGCTCAAAACTAAAGATACAATGCCATTTTTAGATTCCGAAAAGAACTGTACAATGTAAGGGTCTGAAAAAATAATTTCCAATTATAAAATCCTTCTATATGATGTATACATACATTTATGATATTGTGAAACTAACAAAAATGAATGAATGGTCAAAGAATGATCAGTTAAAATGCTCTTTAAAGAACCAAAAAAAAAAAAAATTTTAAGAGTGTACTATTGAAATGGTCATTAAAGATTGTTGAGTGATCTCATACATAGATACAGATCAATTCTGGCATTTCTAAAGACCTAAAGATTTTACAGGCCTAGGTCTCGGTAATATGTCAAAAATATCATTACCTCAATACTTAGACATCTTTGTGATACAATTTGTACAGCAGCATTTAGTTTTGTTAAAGCATCATCAAGAACAATTTATGAATAGCTATAAGTTTAGAGATTTTTTTTTTCATTGAAGTTTGACAAAAATGTAAGGGATTAGCTAGGGAAAATAACACACGCAGTACACTCAGTAAGTTTAATGTCCAATCAGGTACTTGTAACAATGAGGAACAATCAAGCAACAAAAGCACTGACAATACTGATGATCTGCACATGCAATACTCAGACAAGTGCATCATGATATTATATCATAGTCATATCCCCAGCCCTACACTAGCCTTAGAGGTGATTATTAACACTGTGTTTAAACATAGCGCTCATGGTAATGACAGATTTTTCTTATAAGGATAGCAGGGTAACTGATGCTATCACTCTTTTAGCACTAATCTACTGACAAAGCCTCAGGTGTGCCGGGTCACAGTTGCTCCGATGGAAATCCTTCAGAAATTGTTTATTATCCATATGTTCAGAACTGTTATATGTATATTGTAGAATTATATATAATTATAGCAGCAAATAATAATAGTAATTACAGTGTCTGAACTTGTGAGATGTATCCAATTTTTCTCATTTACTTACCTTATGTAGATTTATATAGTTCTGTGAAATCTATTTGATGGCTTGCTTTTCATTTCATTTGAAAAATGTTCATTATGGTGTTTTGTAGTTATTTACAATGGAATACGTTGCCATTTAACAGTCTCAAATGTGCAAGTTTGAAGGAAATTACTCTTGGGCTCTCTGAAATGTGCACAATTCCTGCACATCTAGGACATTTTCTCACTTTCCACCAGAAAGCAATTGATGGGAAACCCATCTGCTGACCGCACAGTGAAAAGCACCTCATTTATACCTGCTTTTCTGTCCTTTTTCTTCCAAGGTCAGACTATAATAAAGGCACAATGAAGGTGAATTTCTTCCTTTTTCTCCAGAGGTACAAAAGGTCAAACAGGTGGTTTTACTTCTCAGTCATTTTTTCCCTTGTTATCTTAGATTTATTTTTTGTTACCCGCTTGCCGTTAGTATGAAATACCAAATTTAGGTATTTCACCTTTTGTACAGTTTTATATAGGTTTAATCTGGTTTTGGACATTTTTAAAGTATTTATTAATTTATGTCGGTCTCATAACATTTAAAATAATTAGGTTGCATATCTTAATGGTTTGTATGACATGTTATTTCAGCTTATTTTGTATGAATGAAGACATTTGTGCTCCACCAGCTTGCATGCACCATGCCGGTGCAGAGTCCTGCATGACTACAGAGATACTAAATGAAGGACATTCCATTTATACACATCCAATTAATATGTATATGATGCATTCAATCTAATACAAGAAACTGGGATGATTCATACACGCTGGAGAGCAAAGTAATTATTTCCTGTGTAATTTTTAACATTTTGTGGACAACTGTGGTTAATTAATTTGACGGTGCTATTTTTTTTTTTTTAAAGATCTATGCAAAGTTTAAATTTACACAAACACAGTATTATGTAACCTATTGTATATGGTATTCAAATCAATCAATAAAGCACTGAAAATGTAATATATGTACAGAATCTTGTTGAAAATGGAATCTGCACAACATATTTTAAACCATCAGAAATAATAAGAGCAGAACTTTTGAGTGATCCTTCACAAAACAGATGTAGAGTCATCCTTCTTGTTTCTGTTGTGAGCTCTCGAATATGTTCCCCAGATGGCTGCAGCGATAATTGGCGGAGAGATTTATGACTGTGTCACACTGTGTGATCTTTACTGACTCATGCTGGTCACCTGCAGTGCACTTCTGCTGTTGAATCAATTTAGCACCCCGAGTCAAAGTTTCCCACTATGCCATGCAGCTGGTACATACAGCACACTTCATTTCATTACAGCCCAGTCAGTAGAACATGCTGTCAGTGCTTTTGTCACTATTACTTAGGAGAGAAATATTTTTGGCTTAGGTTTTTTTTTTCATGTGAGTGAATCTTGTTGTGTATGTTGCCTGTATTTATGCACTGATGTCATCATCACCATCTAACTTCTGTAAACTACCTGATTTCATGGCATGCCATTATAAGTTATAAGCTATAGCATGTGTATATACACTCACTGTCCACTTGTACACCTGTACACCTGCACACTCATGCAAGTATCCAATCAGCCAATCATGTGGCAGCAGCTCAGTGCATTAAATCATGCAGATACAGGTCAAGAGCTTCAGTTAATGTTCGCCTCAAACATTAGAATGAGGAAAAAAATGTGATCTCGTTGACTTTAACTGATTGTTGGCACCAAAAGGTTTATATTAGATAGTGTAACTTATAGTATATTCAGTGATAGATCATTGTGATATTAGATGGGAGGGCTAGTATCCAGTACCTATCAATACCTCGACAGTAAAAATATGAGTGTTCAGCAATGCATTATATCACAGCATCTCATCAATGGCATGATAAGAATGAGGTGGGGAAAACACACACACACACACACACACACGCTGAAAGGCAGATAGGCAGCTGCAGTCTTAATTTCTGATTTTTCTCAAGTCCTTAATGACCTACTGGTTTCATGCCCTGTTTCCTCTGAATACCAAACATGTTAACTGTCATAATTCTTTCAATCAAAAAAAACAAAAAACAAAAAAAAAAAGAAAAACCTATGTATCATCTGACCTTTTTACTTATTTTGTCACAGATTGGGATCGGATCCTCTGATCAGGATAAAGTGCTTACTAAAAATGAGAAATAAGATTCAGTGTTTAAATAATAATTCTGTTTAAACTAATGTGTTGCATTATTTGTGCTATACGTGCTGTCATCAACTGATTACAGAGTTTAACACATAAAATGAGTCATTAGTTTGCCACATAACTTTATTCAAAAACTTTGCTTTTTTTGAATACTGTATTTGTGGCATAATATTCAAATGAACAAAACCGAACGCCAATCTATTATTCAGTAATCTTTATTGTAATTAATAATGTAGAGAAACAGAAGATAGCAAAATCTGAATATTTCAATTTTTAAACAAGAAAAAAACAAAACAAATAAAGAATTCAGTACAATTTTGAATTTATCTCTATGCGCCATGCATGTACCATGACTAACATTTGATCTGATGTGTAAACTTTCTTGTAATGATCTTGGTAACTGTATAAATTATGATCAGTAGTCAAACTTGATTTACAATAGATGAATTATAAGCATTAGCTAATTATAAGCATTACAGTCATTCACATTCACATAGCTCATGATATATTTATATATATATATATATATATAAATGTGTGTGTGTATATATATATATATATATATATATATATATATATATATATATATATATATATATGATCTATAGCTTCAGAGTCTGTCATAAAGTTTGTTGAAAGCATGGTAGTGTTTAAATCATGTTGTGTTTCTATTAAGACATCTTTGAAAAAAGTTGATATACTGTATATGTATTTATTGCTGGAAAATACTAATGGCAATAAGTTGAATTGCTTAAACTTTGCACAGGTACCTCCGAAGTGACAGAAATGCTATTTCTGGTTACTGTTTTGTCAAATAAAATTAACAGTGTTGCACGCAGTCAGTATTATTAGACAATATATACAAGCCAATGACTAACATGCATTCTAACTAATATTTCTGAGATGTTACTTCACTACTTATTTAGCTCTAGTCGTGAGCTTAAAACACTGAAACATTTTCACACATACATATAGTCCTACCAGTATAACCCAAACCTTTAAATCTGTATGTGAAAAACAATACAGCAAACAGTTTGCAATGCTTTATATTAAAATTCCCTTTAGTAACATTTACTACACGATTTAACATTAACAACACAAACTTCAGCATTAATAAACTATAAATAATGTTAAGTAACAAAACAACACGTTAATTAATGTTTTGTTTGTTTTGTAACACTTAATTTCCAGGAACACACATTAGGGGGTAATGAAGGGCTTGTTCTTTGTTCAATAAAGCCCAAATTATTCACTTTGAATTAGCGTTTATTCATCAACAATTCATAATTCATAATTGGGGATGTGTTCTTTGAAAAGGACTAATACACATCATTAGTTGTGACAAAACTGACTTTCGTAAAACTTTAGTGCTTTTTAGCTTCTAATAAATGATAAACTCGACTTTCAATATAGAACACACTGTAGTATTAGTGATTTATTCTACTACAAACTAATAAGAGATGAATGATTAATTCATGCTCAATAATTTACATAAAGATTGCACATTATCACAACTAATAATGCATTTATTAGACATTTTCACAAAACATGTGTTAGTGATTTTTTATTTTAGTTTATTTTAACATACACCTGCATTATTTCATCTAGGACTAAAAATAATATAATAAGTCCACAAAAAATTACCATAAATGAAATTACAGCATTTTACTAAAATAATAATCAACTGAACTCAGGTCTCCAGGTGTAAATACTGGACTTCACCATTCAGCAATACTTATGAATTTTACCAGTTAACCACAGCAAATATTAATACAGGCTTTATTCATATTGATCTGTATTGACACATTTATATGTACAGATGAAAATATTCATTATTTGGTTTATTTGGTTTATTTTTAAAAAGGCATTAATTACATATTTAACATTACTTCTGGTGTAATAATGCAAAGTTTATGGTGTGTTAACTAAAGCTAAAATGATGATAGTTAAGGATGCCTTAATGTAAAATGTTACCCAAACTGCCCATATATACTTATAGTGCAAACAAAACAGTTTTTTTTTTTTACAAGTTTTAACCAGTTCTGGTGTATTTAAATCAAAAGTGCATTCATCATATATCCAACAGTGACACGGCCTTCTAAGCTTTCTATTGTATAAGTATTTTCTAAGACAACTTGTTATAGGAACATATGCTGAGCCTCTGAGCGTCTTCATTTTTGGCCATGATGGCACAAGAGCTTACGAGAATTATGTGCCAGAGCGCAGACTTGGCTTCATTCAACAGTTTCAGGGGCTTTGACAGGGTGTGCACACACACACACACACACACAAACGTGGAACCATAAAAACAGAAGCCTTTCATAGGACCACACAGTACCATATTAAAAATACAGTGTAGTCACATGATCCCAGAATGAAAAGTGTGCACTGCAATCACACTGAATGAACATAAAACCAGTGGGAATGAGCTCCCTTAATACAGCTCTATTTCACTTTATGTACAGTTACCCTACAGGAATAGACTGCTTTTGACACATTGAGTGTGCACACTCATAGCTGTGGGATGGAAAGTTCTAGCTTCATTGGCAGCCAGTGTGATTAATGGCTCCTTGTACATGGCATCCTGACTCTGTGGTGGAGAAGGTTTACAGCAATGTAGCATCATGTTGACAGTGGGAAGAGCAAACCTCTTCACTCGTCCGATTAGACCTCTATGATGTTGATAGATGGCACAGACTGATGAAACTGCAGAGCACAGGGGAAATAATAGTAAGAAATGTCGCTTAAAGGGCCGTTTACTTCAACTAGTCATCATTTGTGCGCATGTAAGGAAAGGAGTGGTTCTGTCAGACAGCAATGATAGATAGCTTTGGATAAGACAGCCCACACCATACCGTGTACACATCAATGTTGGATACACCTAATAATAGAAATTATAATACAGAGGCTGGCCAATGAAGCATACAAGGAAAACTTGCATGAGTATGTAACCCTCCTTTCCCTCAGCGCACTAAACACCACAAATGATGCAGCAACCAGAGTGAAAAGCATTAAGGGTAAAGTAGACCAGTGCTCTAGGTTCCTATGGAGCCAAATGGGAGAGATAAACGAACAGACAGACATGGTAAGTATAAATAATGATGGAAATGTTTATATAAAAAATGGATGTACGTAGGCCAAGAAAACAAGAAAAATAAACGAAATATTCACTGATTCGCAATGAAAAGAAGAGAAATAAAATGAAATAAACAAAATTAATTAAACTGTTTCTGTGTCTGAGTCTTTGTTTCACAACAAGGTTTCACTTGTTCCACTTAGTGTTTGGTCTCCTTCTCTATTTACTTTTGGAATCTAAAGTTATGTTTAGTATATCTAAATTGACCTTTAGATTAGTATTTCCTAAGTTTCCCTCTTTTTAATCTGTTACTCTTTAGTCTTACAATGTTTTACTAGCTTAGTAAAAATAAAGCTTGACTAACTGATCCTGTTTTGTTTCCTATTTGAACTAAGTTTAACACTCTTTGAGTTACCCTTGATTTTACATTTGAATAGATTATTCAAATCAACAGCTCAGTTCACATAACCCAAAAAAAACATTTACATTTACATTTCAAATTCAAAACAAATTTAACTCACTGTCTTTGTAAATACAATGTTACAGTTAATAAACAACAAAAACAACCATTAATTAAATGCAGTCAGTTCACAGTTCAAATGTGTCCGTTTCAATAGAACAGTCTATGAATTTGCAAGAACCGATCTCCGATTTGAAAATAAACAACCATCCTCGTCCTGTGTAATGCGTGCGATCATGAAATGCAACAGTTCAGGCCTACCGTCCTGATGAACAAAACAACGAACAGCAACACGAATGTTGAGGGAAACATTTTCAATATTTGCATAATCCCGGATAAATCTCCGGTAGTACCCTGAGAATCCCAAAAATGATTGCAACTCCTTCAGACTTTTCGGAACTGGCCAAGATTTCAGTACCGCAACCTTTTCAGGGTCGGTCTCCACACCACTGCTAGACACAATGTGCCCAAGATACTTCACAGAGGTTTGGAAAAATTTACATTTTTCTGGGGAAAGCTTCAAGCCATACTCCCTCAACCGATGCAACACTCTCAACAATCTGTGCTCATGATCCTCCAATGTGTCGGAAAACACTATCAAATCATCAAGGAAAACAACGACCTCTTTCAAATGGATGTCACTCATGCACCGCTCCATAAGTCTTTGAAAGGTACTGGGAGCATTTGTGACCCCCTGCGGCATTCGATTGAACTCCCAGAAACCTAACGGGCAGACAAAAGCGGTCTTATGCTTATCTGACTCCTCAACCTCAATCTGGTAGTAACCAGACTTGAGATCTAGAATGGAAAACCAACGTGAACCAGTGAGGGCAGAAAAAGTCTCCTCTAGATTTGGCAATGCGTAAGCATCTTTGATTGTTTGCAGGTTAAGTTTGCGGTAGTCAACACACAGTTGGACATCCCCATTCTTCTTCCGAACGACTACTATGCGTGAAGAAAAGGAGGACTCCGACTCCCGAATGACAGCAGCATCCAATAACTCCTGCAGATGCTTTTGAACTGCATCGAAGTCTTGTGGGTGTATCGGCCGAGCTCTCTGTTTAAATGGGGTTTCATCATGCAGCCTTATACGATGTGTCACCTTATCTGTCCTACCGAAATCAAGATCATGAAGAGCAAAGACCTCTGACATTGAACACAATTTCTGTGAAATTCGGTCCTTCCACTCACCAGATATTGGTGAGTCACCAAAATCAAACGTATGAGGCTGGGCAGCTTCAACCTGATTACTAAAGAAGTTGTGATGGGGTCCAGCAATCACACTCTGCAGAGAATGTAATTCTGCAATGACAATCTTTGCAGGGACTAAAATGTCACGCTCGGTTTCATTTTTAAGAATCACTGGGATTTTCCGTGATGACCTCTGGGGAAGTTTGACAAGACAAGAGGTACACAAAAGACCACCAGGCAAAGAAGATTCAGAAGGAGGCTCCATAAGCACCCATTTATCAGAGGACGGCTCTTGTGAACTGATTGAACCTTCAAGAACAAGAGTTTGTCCTGCAGGAACAACTTCAGGTTTCGTACCCAGAACTCGCACAGACCCAATTATGCTATTGATTCTCTGGTTAAATCTGTGTGAAAGAACATTTATAACTGCTTTAAACCCAGAAGGTAAAGTCTGAGGAGGCTGTGCAGATTCTGAATCAAACTGGCTTTCATAGGCTAAGTCAAGGGTGTTTGTGCCTATAAGAACTGGAGACTGAGCACTACAGCTGGTGTCTGCAGTGACCAAAGCAAGAGTAGTAAGTTTGGTCTCCGTTCCAAGGAAATCTTTTGAGAAAACTACATCAACTTCAATGTACCCAAGATAGGGGACGAGCTGACCATTTGCTGCTTCCACCGCAAGGTGTTCAAGTGGTTTCATTTTCAAATGGGACAAATTCTGCTTGTAGTAGGTCTGAGAAACAGTGGTTACTTGCGAACCTGTATCAAAAAGACAACTACATTTTTTTCCTGTTATAAAGACTTCAGCAGTGCATTTTGTTCCTACCAATCCCTTAGGCAGAACAAAAGATTTGCTTCTGATGCTAACGTGCTGATTGCAGCATCTGCCCTTATACTTTTTGGGACCCCTACTACATTTCCCAGCCCCCGTTTGTCCCACAACAGGAGCTGATTCTATTTTAAAGGAGTAGGAAGGGATGACCTCACATGAGTTTCCCAAGCTGTCTGACTCTGTTTCAGGAGCTTTCTTTTAGAAGCTACCAAGGCAGGATTTGCAACATTATTGCATGAAGCAGCAATGTGGCCACAGCACACTGGAAAGTCCTCACCACACTGGAAGCAGTACCAGGGTCTCGGTCTACTCGTTTGGGTTGGGGAAAAACTTTGGGAGAACTCACCAAGGTTTGTTTGCACATACTGTGATTTGCTCAATTTTGCAGCAGACTTTGCTTTTTCTGACTTTGCTGGCTTAACAGCAGCAAACTGACTTTGCAACTCTGCTACCTGTCTCTGCAAGTTACAAGCCATACTTTCGTGAGAACCCTTAGTCTGTTCTTTAGCTTTCTTTAAGCTTTCACTCTGGCTTTGAAGCTCTGTAATTTGCTTCTTCAAATCAGAAACAATAGCTTGAGTTGTCGCTGCTTCATCTGTGGAAACCCACAAAGAGTAAGAGGAAGTGCGCTGCTTAGAAGCGCCAAGATGGTTTCTCATACGCAGCTCTTTTGTACTTTGTTTGGCTTCAACTGTTCACAAGAGCAGTAAATGTTCTGAGAAAGGAGGGGGATCGGTTTTCCTTTGTTCTAGCTGGAACTCTGAAATGAGAGCTTTGTCCCAACATCCCCTACAAAACTGTCTTACTAAGTGTCGATCAGCCTCACTAGGGGAAAACCACCTCTTTTTATAAACCACCTCAATTTTACCTGCAACCGCTGCAAGTATTGGGACGGTTTCTCACCTGCATCTTGCAGAGTATTCAAGAACCTGGCGAACAACTCATTGCCATCTTCAAGCGTTCCAAAAGCGGAGTCTAAAAGGTCAAGATAAGGTCTGGGTGTGGCGTGTGGACCCAGCATCCTGACAATGTCTGCAGCCGGAGGCAGAGGGCTGTCAAGGATTTTTCTGGATCGGGCTAGATCAGAAAAAGAAGGATCTTGTAACATCAGTTCAACACTATTGTGCCACGTATCATAATCCACCTCATTACCCAGGCGAAGGGATTTTCCAGAAAAGGACCTCAGCTTAATGGGAACATGCAAATTAGAAGCAGCATTCTCACTTTTCACAATGTGCTCGACTACAACACGTTGTACCTCTGGAGGATTTAGATTAGGCACTGACATTCTTGGCAATGGAACAAATGCAGCATCACTGACAGTATCATTTAGAGGCAATGGGTTCCCCTGAACTACACTGACTTGAGGAAAATCTGTCTGTATCACAGGTATGGCATTCGCAGTTAAGTGTTCTTTAGAAGTTCGCGTCATTTCATCTTTATTCAGAGAGACGGGCTCTTTACACTTTGAGAGCTCCTGACTCAAAAGGTTGGCAAAGGATCTGCCACTGAGCTTGGCAATGCATTGTAGTTCCCCAAGATAACCCTTGGTGGCGCTGCTAGCGACCATCGGGACAGACACTGGACAAAGCCTTCACCTCATATTTGAGGTCAGCCTGATGTGGGCTTTCAAAAGTGAATGGCAAATGAGGCTCTAAACTCTTCAACGCAGACGCACTCTCATACTCAATTATTGCATTCTGGTGATATGGGGATGTGAGGCTGTCAATGTGGACAATTCTACCAATGCGCCCATATTTGCAAAGATGCTCAGTCAAATCATTATCTCTTTCTGTATTCGTAACTCCATTCACAATGAGCGAGTTTGGGACTTTAACGTTCTCGTGCTCAACGACCTCCATTTTCACGGTGTCCCGCCTCTTAATACCTGCCTGTTCTCTTTTAGCAGGCTATTTCTCTATGTATTGGCTCCTGGCTGGCTCGCCACAACTGTAACCCTCCTTTCCCTCAGCGCACTAAACACCACAAATGATGCAGCAACTAGGGTGAAAAGCATTAAGGGTAAAGTAGACCAGTGCTCTAGGTTCCTATGGAGCCAAATGGGAGAGATAAACGAACAGACAGACATGGTAAGTATAAATAATGATGGAAATGTTTATATAAAAAATGGATGTACGTAGGCCAAGAAAACAAGAAAAATAAACGAAATATTCACTGATTCACAATGAAAAGAAGAGAAATAAAATGAAATAAACAAAATTAATTAAACTGTTTCTGTGTCTGAGTCTTTGTTTCACAACAAGGTTTCACTTGTTCCACTTAGTGTTTGGTCTCCTTCTCTATTTACTTTTGGAATCTAAAGTTATGTTTAGTATATCTAAATTGACCTTTAGATTAGTATTTCCTAAGTTTCCCTCTTTTTAATCTGTTACTCTTTAGTCTTACAATGTTTTACTAGCTTAGTAAAAATAAAGCTTGACTAACTGATCCTGTTTTGTTTCCTATTTGAACTAAGTTTAACACTCTTTGAGTTACCCTTGATTTTACATTTGAATAGATTATTCAAATCAACAGCTCAGTTCACATAACCCAAAAAAAACATTTACATTTACATTTCAAATTCAAAACAAATTTAACTCACTGTCTTTGTAAATACAATGTTACAGCTAATAAACAACAAAAACAACCATTAATTAAATGCAGTCAGTTCACAGTTCAAATGTGTCCGTTTCAATAGAACAGTCTAAGAATTTGCAAGAACCGATCTCCGATTTGAAAATAAACAACCATCCTCGTCCTGTGTAATGCGTGCGATCATGAAATGCAACAGTTCAGGCCTACCGTCCTGATGAACTAAACAACGAACAGCAACACGAATGTTGAGGGAAAGTTTCACATCAATTCACTCTGGTTTCCAGCGCATTTGCTTTCCTCCGTCCGGGGAAAACTCGAGCAACGAATACTTCGCGTTTCTTTCGGCGTTTTAGGAGTGTTCGAGACTCGGTGGGTGGCTCGCCATCTTGATCCATGTGATAATGAACTCCATGTCATCGCAGTTTGCGCGTCAAGACGATGAAATTTCAATCTCTTGTAACACAAAAAAACTCACGTTCAAATAGGATAAACGTTTTACCAAACTTTCCGTTTAGTTCAACTCAAAGTTTCTCTTATTTTATCTCAAAATGTCTCCGCCGATCTATCCGTGCTCGCTCATCTTCTCACGCTCTCGTCCCCAACTTTTTTTTTTAAATCACGCGGCTCACGTTAACTTCACCTGATTGGTCAACAGTGCGTTCCTCACGTTTTTCTTAAAGGCAACACTCCATATTTCACATGCGTCATTACGGTCCGAGAAAATTAACATAAATAACAAATTACAGAAAAATGAACAAGTACATGTTTTATTACATTCATGACATGAAAAAAAAAATGAAAATGTATTTTAAATTGAACATTGAAGATTAAATATTAAACCTTTTAATATAATAGCAAAGAACTTCATTTTAGTCAACTTTTGTGTTTTTATTATTTATTTATTATCTATAGTTTTTTTTTAGGGGTTACAAGTACATAACTAAATAGGCACTGAAATATAACAGAAAGGTTTGGTGCCACTATGTCTGACATGCTGCTAATGTCTTACTGGATCCTTCAAAAGCTATAATGAATTTAGAACAGGGCTAAATGCATTCATCACACACTGATGTGCATTAACTACATACATTGGACAGGCTGAAAAGGCAGCAGTAACGTTTAACAAGTGAGGACGTCAAGTGCTTGGCATCCACAGAGAAATGGAGGTCGAAAAAGGAAATGGTAGAAAGATCAAAGGCCTTTATTGTCGGGTTCTGCTCCTCCTGGGTACACGATCTATTTTAAAAGTAGGTCAGTTTCACTGCAGTTTTTTATGTTGAGACATTTGCAATGCAAAAACCATCTTGTTCTCATCACTTATAAGACAGAAATACACTCACCAGGGTTGAAACAAAAACAAAAAAATCAATAGCATATCATAAATCGTTTTCTGTAATTTAACATGCATGGCGATTGTTTCAGCTTTTGCTAGCTATCAGTTACTGAAATTAACTGGTGGTTTAATATACTGAACTGTTCTCTTTCTGTTTTTCAGTCCATGTCCTTGTGTGCATTCATCTTCATTGCATGGTTCTTGCAAAACACTAAATATATAATAAATGCGTAGATTTCATCAATTAGTAACAGTGACAGGGCCTGGATAGCCTGTGAAATGATTTAAGGAAAAAAAAACCTAAAAAAAAAACAATGTCCTTAATTTCTATTCATTTTTTTTATTGATATTGAAACAATACTGAAGATGACCTGCCTAACATGAAACTTGATGTAATGAAGGTAACAATGTTTTTATTAAGGAATGAAACACAACATGGCATGCTGTTACAGTAAAATAATCCACAGCAGGGTGGTGTTATTATTTTCCTATAACAGCACATCACAAAGAGTTTTATTTCTCTTTACAGTTACATTATTTAATGTGGTGAAACATCCGAGATATAAGTTAATTCCTGTTATGACTTTTGTTATAGCAGTTAAAGAGTTGTTCGCTCTCCACTCTCTCTTTTTCTCTCTCTTTTAGTTCTTCTTCTTCTTCTTCTTCTTCTTCTTCTTCTTTCGGTTTTCCCTTCAGGGGTCGCCACAGCGAATCATCACTCTCCACCTATCCCTATCTTCTGCATCCTCAACACTTGCACCCACTAGCTTCATATCCTCATTTATTACCTCCATATACCTCCTCTTTGGCCTTCCTCTTCGCCTCCTGCCTGGCAGCTCCATGTCCAACATTCTCCTACCAATATACTCGCTCTCCCTCCTCTGAACATGTCCAAACCATCTTAATCTGGCCTCCCTAACTTTGTCCCCCAAACGTCCAGCATGAGCTGTCCCTCTGATGTACTCGTTCCTATAACCTTATTATAAACATTGCTACTAATAATGAAAAAGATTATATGATGAGCATTCAATGCACGTTTTAGTTTGGTGTTGTATTGGTATAAAATCCAAAACGATAGCTCGGGTCAATGTGACATCCATTGCAGTGAACAGAACATGAGGGTTCGCTCACCTTGCTCCTGAGCAGTCCTCCACTGTGGTGCTCTGGCGTGCTCCTCTCAGACAACGGCTTCACCTTCTCTTTACTGTTACTGTTATCGCTGTCCTTGATGATGTCATACTGCCGGCAGAAGAGTGCGATGACCGCTAAGAGGAGAGAGTAATCGACATGCTTCAACACCACACAGAGTCTGCAGAGCCAGAACTTCAAAGATCAATAAAGTCTCTGGGTCCTTGCGAGGCTTAGAGCTCACAGAGACAGACCTGCAGAGAGCTCAGAGAATCGTTTGTAATGCAAGTGAAAGAGACCTGATGATGAGGTTGTGTAGTCTATAAAGGTATGACCTTATTGAACTAAAGCAAGGTGTATCATGTCATCTGTCAGGAAACTAAGATTGAACATTTTTGTAATGTCATCGGTAATGATGAAAAACCTGTAGGTAAATAATGAAAGTTCATTATAACCTATAAATTGTAACTTACATGGCCATAGTCCACCAGTTAAACAATAAGCCAACATAGAGTATGTAGGGCACGAAGGCTCCTGCCAGCACCAGTGCTAAAACTTGTTCTTAAGAATTATTACATTGAACGGCTTTCCGGCACAGTGGCACGGCAGGTAGTGCTGCTGCCTCACAGCTCCATAATCCCTGGTTTGATACTGAGCTTGTGTTATTGTCTTTGTGGAGTTTGCGTATTATTTCCTTTTGCATTGCTTTCCTCCAGATTACCCAGTTTCCTCTCACCTCCCAAAAACTTGCTGCAGGTAGATTGATGCCTCTAAATTGCCCTTAGGTGTGTGTGTTTGTGTGTGTGTGTGTGTGTGTGCATGGTGCCCTGCAATGGACTAGTTTCCCATACAGGGTGTATGCACTCTTCACATTCTCCTCTGACCTCACAAAACAACACAATACATCACCCACAGAACGTCTGCATACTGGATGTTATTTTATTTTAGTGCCATTCTGTGTAAACTCTAGGGCCCTTTGTGCGTAAAAGATCCCAGAATATCTGCAGTTTTTGAGATATTTAAACCATCCCATTTGGCACTATCAACCATGTCACAGTTGCAGAGAGCATTTTTCCACATTCTGATGTTTGATAAACATTAACCAAAGCTCTTGACCTGTATCTGCATGATTTTATGCATTGTGCTGCTGCCACATGATTGGCTGATTAGAAAATTGCATGAATGAGCAAGTGTCTAGGTGTTCCTAATATAGTGGTTGGTGAATTTATATACAGCATGTTTATTTTAAGAATAGCGTAAAATCGACAGGAAAAACATTAAATATTTCATCACAATTGCATAATAATTCATTGTCAAGAAAAAAAAAGATAATTGTAGCTGTTTAATTATCTGTTTAAAGGCTTTGTGAAAATATAATTCACTCTGATTATACACTTTATATTGTACTTATGTTGTAAAGGTTCAAGTTTGTCAGGTCCTTTGACAAAAAGGGGGTCACAATGGCTCAGAGATACAAATGAAGGATAACCTCTTATAAGTCCTTTAACAGACACTCAGTGCTGTGCAGTAGAGTAATACTAATCGGTTAAGGTAATACTAATAGGACCAGTGGTGCTCTATACTGAGTAATAATCAATGTACATCTCATCAGCATTAATACCTGACACATTTTAAACCATATTATTACAGCGGTTTTAAGAAAGGTAACATTAATAGACAATTATCAATAATTTGAAGTCCAAGCTTCATACTTTCAGACATTGTAATTCATAATCAATAGACAGAAATAACGAGAGACTGATTTTTAGAGACTTTTAACCTCGTACCTGCCCACATAAGCAGCACCACCACAATGATGATCATCTCTCCTGTTTGCAGGTTTCTAGACTTGTCCAGACCTTCAACAGTTGGATCATCTATAAATACAGAAATAGATGGATTAGATTTTATTTTTTTGTTATGACCAAAGAAAACTGATGCACAATGTCAACTTTTTCATAACATAAACTATAGACGAGAGGAGCAACAAACAACCATCTTCTTTTGAAAGAAAGATTATTTTTTAAAATATGCCCTTAGTATGCAGGCTAATGCTTTTGGTGATTGGATTTCTACATCAGACTTTAGCATGTAGCACAGCACTGGTCAATTTAGCCAGCATCCTCATTCTGTCCAATCAACCAGAGCGTGGAAGAAGTGCTTGCCTAACCAGCTATCTGTCTAAATCATTAATCCTGTGTTAAGTGAATTGACTTTAGCATTCTATCCTCTTCCTCCTATCTTTTAACCCGTGTGGAAGTGGTCCAGGACATCACTTTTCCCAATTGATCCTTCTTAGTGGATAAAGATGTAGCTGGCTCATATGTGCTGACTGTCATAACCGAGAAAAGGAAAGGATGGGTGGAAGATGGTTTCGCTTGAGCAATTACTGAGAGAGGCCATTCATCATTTATATCACCTCAATTTCCAATTACGAGTGAGTAGTACTGAAACACTCGCTCTGCACTGATAAACAGTCAGAATGAGTGACAACCAAGCCATCTCTCTCATCACTCGCCTCGATAAATATTTATGACGCTGAATAGGAGAATTCCTTACTATTTTAAATGGAAAGGATGCTTAATGCTCTGCTAGTGTTCGTCTGCTTAAATAAGGAGCCATACTGAATGTGGGGTGGTTTTTAGTTAGCATGGTAAAGGCTGCTCAGCCAATTAGTGAGTAACTTTTGGTGTTTAGATAATACCAGGGTGTGCTAGACAACATAATGCTGCCTTGCTGCCTACTGACACCTATTCAGTGCTAAGCAGCTGTTCATTCGTTCCACTAGATTGAGATTTGGGCAAGGATTCTATCTGTGTGGAGCCCTAGAGGGAATAAAACAAACTAAGCAAAAAAAAAAAGGACAAACTCAAAATACACCAAAATATACAGTATGATGCCGGCATAGATTAAATGCTTCAGAGACGCTGACGTTATCTCAGTGATTTGTGCACTGCAATGGCCATCACAATCCACATCACAAGCAAAAGCTTGGGGAAAAGGTTTTCTGCCGCAGAGGCAATACTTCTGATGCGGAAGCATTTCAAATGGATCAAGGGAGTGTGGATATGAGTCTAGTATTGTGAACACTTGCCAAGAGCAGCAAGTTACTTTCAAAGTCATGACAGGATCTTCCTTTTTTCCAACACTGCAAAAGCAGTTTTTTTTTCTTTTTTTTTTCACCTTTCAGGTTTCCTTTGAAGTAATGATGTCTAAGAGCTATGGTATCTAATGGGAATCAGAATACATTACCACTATAACATGTTTCACCAAAGAGGATATCTACAATTCTGAATATCAGTCAGACTATGGGTTACAATTAAACTGTTTTAATACAATGTCTTCTGGAACTTACAGATAATTCTGCGCTCTTTATTTATCATAGTGAGACTAATTTGAATGAAATCAATGATGTGTTAGGGATGTGTAGCCTATTTTGATTACCAAGTTAATTAACATGCTTATCAGATGCTTATGTTCATCAGATCAACTGATCTTGAATGAATGTTTGGCCATTACTGTTGTTCCTAAATTAGTTGAAACTGCAAGAAAATGCTTTTTTGTAGCATCATCACTGAAAAGCCCAAAGGCACATAAACTACTGCAACACTACAGTATATACCTCACTGTGTTTCTGAGTTATGAAATAGTTTGGGATGAAGCAGTACCACTTTTTCTCCTTCCATTTCAATATCAGAGCTCTGAGCATCAGCCAGTATCCAGTAATGACACAATACTGCTAGCAAATCAGTTCACTCACTGCAGCTTCTGTTGACAAGTTATGCAAAAGAGGCCTGATGGTGTCTGGCTTTAAGACAAGGTTTCTCCTGTTCTCACATTAGTGTTATCCGATCCAATCTGGTCCAATACCGATAGTTGTATAGACGTAGTTGTACTGGATGGGTACACTTCTAATAATTGTTGATTGTAAGTAAGTCTTTCATCTGTGTGTTCCTGTTTGCTATTCTTTAAACGAACAGTACCGAGATGAATCAAATGTTTTTCAGTGTCAATATGTGGAGGATGGTAAGAAGAAAAAATGTATAGCACTATATTTCCGTACCTTCATTCAAAAACAATCGGCTTCATTTATCAATCCTTTAGTAAAGTTATGTGTAAATGTTTGTGCCAAACCAAAATTAAAATTTCCACCAGATGTACAGAAGTTTCAGAAATGCTGATTTTCTTTGTACCCGCATACATATTTGATGAAAGCCAATCATCAATCACTAAATAAATTACTAGGCATGCGCGCAGCATAGCTGATTTGCATTTACATTACAAAACGCCATAAAAGGCAAAGCTCACAAAGCTGAAATGACAAGTAAACAGCAATAAAAGGCTCTCAGGGGAAGACGTGGAAGCTATATTAACTCATGTCCATGCCATTAACAATATATTATTTGACAGCGTAACAACCGCTTGAAAAGGCTAAAATCTGGAGTCGAATTACAGAAAATGTAATTAGTTGTGAATTAGGTGAGTTGAAAAGAAAACGGTTAGATCTGAAAACAGAGATAAAAAAACTATAACCGACTTTACCCACACCACACATCACACAGGGATTTTTTTTTTTTTAAATACACAGCAATGTAGGTATCTCACCCTCCCATATACTGTTTTGGAAAAGCAGGAGGGTGTTTTGAAGTTACACAGCACACTAGGGAATATACTTGCCAGATCGGTCACTTATAGGTCACTTAGTGCTGGCTCTAATAAAGTGTTGCACAGCATTAAAAGAAAATGCCATGGCACATCGAACTAATTTAGACAAGTTATTGCCTATCCTCCTTTTATACGGCAGCAATCTTAATTGAATGACTGGTTTTATTTGTCTTAATTTATCAATTTATGTTTCTTTTTTTCATATTTAATTATTTTTTTTATGAAACGACTTGGACTTACAAAAGTTTAATTAAATTTGTGTGCGTGTAACTGAAATACAGAAGCGATTTAAACTTGACAGCGTAATCCATATACTGTATAAAAGTGCAGTAACTCATCAGAAATTAGATGATGGAAGCCAGTCAATTGAGGTTTACATTAGTTAGTCTTCTTATGTGTAAATTTACATACACGAACGTTTTTCCAAATTTATGGGATTTTCATGAATACCAAATTTCTTGTGAAAATACTTGTACAAATAAATCCATTCATATCTAGCTTGATAAATGAGGCCCAGTGTGTGTATCCTATTAACTATCTGATATCAGATATCTGATTAAATTAATAGCAGGCATTGTATTTTACATATAATCTTTGGGTAAAACAGTAGTGGGCTTCCACTCAGCCACTGTAAATATTTGAGATATAAATGTAAGCTAATCTTTTTAATAACAGTTTCTAACAGGAGTTGTGATTCCTATAGAAATTTCAATACTAAGCCTCTTTTATATATTGTTATATATTTATATAAAATTGAAATTCACACCATTGTATGATGTTTGTGTGATAAATGTGAAATAAGACCATGAATGTTTGTCCTCTCAAAACTGCATCTAGCTGAATTTATACACCAACCATATGCATACTGTGGTCTCCCTTTTACAGGGTTATTTAATACTAAGACCCTGTTATAAGAGAGAATTATTGCCAATGTGCAGCGTCAGTTAAATAAGCACTTAGATGATGCTATTGTCTGGAATTCTGTCCACATAGAGGAAATAAAAACAGCCCTCACAAAATATTGATTATGTGTTCTCATAATGGCAATAACCAAATAAATCAAATTAAGATCCAATCTTAAACATTGACTGAATGTCAACTTGTGTTCTCCATTTCCTCCATTAACATTAGCTGGCTATCTTCATTACATATTTGACTTCAGATAATGTATTTAGAATTTGCTCCATACTTGTCTACAGCTATACATACATACATACATATATATATACATATACAAAGCAAGTGATTTGGGTTGCTACTCATTTGGAACAATAAATAAAATTATTTGGATATTCTTATAACTGCTAAAAGAAATAGCCCTGCTTTTGTCTTGCTATTGTTTTGTTGTTCTACTTTTTTACTAACTTTGAAGAAAAAAAAAAATCAAAGCTTACACACACATAATTTGCACAGTCAGCTGTATGGATCAACTGAAATCAATTTATTAGTGCAGTGAGGTGAGGTGAATATCAAGTTCATTCAGAAGTTCAGAAATAGAGAGGTTCCCGCGGTCATGCATGATGGCTCCATCTATAATTAAACAGGAGAAGAGAACAGAGAGACTTGTGAGTGTAGGAGGATTCTCTCACACTCTTGTGCCCAGATTTTACTTTTATATACTCGTTAACAAAGTTGATTTTGTAAATTAAAGATTTATGCCATGGATAATTCTTAGGGTATGCAATTTTGTTGACCTCAGTTTAGTGGGTCAGTAAAGTAGTCAGTGTCTAGCAAACATGTTTCTTCATTCTGCAGGGACTTTGAGTGATTCACATTAAAGTCAGACTCTAATGTACAACTGACTTGGACATGATACTTAATCAGCCTTCCTAATTAATTTTGTATCACTTCATTTTAATGAGTTAATTTCAAATTGCACTTGACTAAGCAGAGCAGTTTTAGACTGAATGTATGCAATGATCAATAGAGAGCCCTTAATTCGTTTATGAAGGGCTTGGTAATTAGCTGATAAGTTGAATCAATTGTGCTGGAGCAGGAAGAAAAAAAATGAGATTGTGCAGGCTGACTCATGACTGAGTTGTAAACCAGAGGTCTCATAGGCCTGCATACAAAATATACACACATCCAAAATGTAAAACAACTTGCTACGGACTCTTCTTCTAGTTTATGGGAAGGTTTAATTATAGCAGGTATAATTAACAGGCTCACAGCCTACAAATCCCAACACAAATCTAAAGGTATAGGCTTTAGTACCTTGGTTCGAGCTGTTGGAAGGGAAGCGGTCTGACTTCTTGAGGGTTTTGAAGTGGACACGCTTGCTGGCCTGACTTTCTCCATAGAGGCCGATAGACTGGACCTGGACTATGTAGTCTGTCTCCTCCTCCAGGTCCCAAAGCACACAGGCCCTGCTGGTGGTGTTTACCTCCCGGATAAACCGCTGCATATGGCCATCTTGCTTCTGGAACCACAGTAAACATGGTGGCCTTTAATTAGTCCTTTCTTTATTCTGCTTTATTATTATAATTTCAACAATCCACCCTTTTATTGTTGCAACTCCTAACACAGGTTAGAGCAGCTCACGTTTAAAAGACAAAAAAGGGTTGCTCATAGATGCATTAAAGGTTTTGTTTTTAAGGTGTAGAAGAAAAAAAAAAAAAAAATATATATATATATATATATATATATATATATATATATATATATATATATATATATATATATATATATTCACACAATTGTCTAGAATGTGTTTGTACTTTAACATGACCTCAACCCTACTGAACACTTTCAGGATGAACTGGAGCACCAGGCCTCCTCACCCAACATCAGTGCCTGACCTCACTAAAGCTCTTGTGGCTGAATGAACACAAATCCCCACAGCCGCGCTCCAAAATCTAGTGGAAAACCTTCCCTGAAGAATGGAGG
>CM040993.1:6465406-6484815 GCA_022985145.1 Pangasius djambal | reverse complement strand
TTCACACAATTGTCTAGAATGTGTTTGTACTTTAACATGACCTCAACCCTACTGAACACTTTCAGGATGAACTGGAGCACCAGGCCTCCTCACCCAACATCAGTGCCTGACCTCACTAAAGCTCTTGTGGCTGAATGAACACAAATCCCCACAGCCGCGCTCCAAAATCTAGTGGAAAACCTTCCCTGAAGAATGGAGGTAATTAAGGTAATAGCAGCAAAGAGGGGACCAACTCTAATTAATGCCAATGGTTTTGGAATGGGATACTCAAGAAGCACATAGGTTTTGGCCACATAGTGTACAATGAGGTTAGGAAAATTCTAAAATTTGCCACAAAATTTGTCATTTTCCTACATGAAACAATGTTTGGGGAGTACATACACCTTAGATGTGAAGTGAAAACCAAACCATAACTCAGTTCCCACTATCTTTAGTAAAGAAATCTTTAATGGAAATATGGCGTCTAGTATGTATACAGTCTGTCACTCCTGGGAAGCTTACTTAGCCTGGATACAGCACCAGGAGTTGCTGTTCAAAAATGGTAGACTCTGAACTTTACATAGTGTTGGCTCTCTGACCTCAGCCACTAAACCAAAGCTTCCTAGCGATACATGCCAAATGCCAATTATGAACACATGGAGATAAAGTAGATTTTGAGTCAAATATGAAGGCTTGGGCTCCAAATTTTAAAATGCTATTAGGAAAACCACCCACTGAAGGCCACTCCCGCTTTATTGATTTTTTCCCCCTTTTTCCATTTTTATCAAAAAGAAAAACTTGAAGAAAAGTGGAGAGCTACTTCTACTAGGTTATCAGATTCAGAAAGAGTTTTGAATACTTTTATAATTTACCTCCAACAACTCTACTGCTGTTTACAGAAAAATATTTTCAGCTTAATGCACGTCTAGGCATTCAGAAATATGTTGGAGAGAACAATGGGGCTTTTTCAGTTAAGTGGTGCATTTTAACTAAATGCCTACATTTACGGGTATAGTAGCGAGTTGCAAAGCTCAGTAAATGAGGGTAAGAAACGTAAGTTCAAGCTCACTGTCTCTCGGCATTAAGTGGATTGATAGAGGTGCTTCATTAATGAATAATACTATCCAAACAGCCAGTTTGTAAAGCCATTACCAGAGTTGGAGACAGCTTTGTTACATAACATGCCAAGCTGCTATATACAGTATGTTATTGTTTAGATGCAGAACGCATTTGCCACTTACACAGAATAACGAGGACTTGAGTAAAGCATACAGGTCTGTAATAACAAGGTAGTCTTCAAAAGGAAGCACTGATCAGTTTATATACTGACATGTTACATGTTGTTTCAAATGCAACATATAACAAATAGAACTCAAGATGGAATGACTCAAAATGAAAGAGCAATGTTAAGCTATATTTATAGTGTTTAGTGCTGGCACGTTTATTACATGAATGGTTACATAGCTGACTAGATTTCTTAAGTAGAGAAGAATGCAACTGAATGCATTTGGATACTTGATCAATCTGATATCTATATCCCAGGAAGTGCCACTTGGTTTTCAAATGGCCAGTCAGATATTTGGGCATCTTTCTTCTTTTAAGAGAAGGTGGCCATATGCATGACAGAGCTGCCAATATTGCAATAATAGTAGTATCACTTTGCAGCCTAGGGTTATCAACTGTGTGAAGCCCAGACAGGATGGAATAAACCCTTAATTGGTAAAAACTACCGATTTGCTGTAAGTAAATTACTCTTTTAAACTACAAAGTACAGCATCATGTAACTAACACACTCAAGTGCATGTTTAACTTGGCCAACTCGGTTTAATGTTTTTTTAATGTGATAATTTATAATGTATAAGCATCACTTCAAACTAGCAAGCTAGTGAACTTGGCTAACATTAACTATCTACAGGTCAGTTTGTTTGGACACAGACAACAAATGGAAGGATCTGTAATAGGTAGATGTTAGAATAGATACATTATATGACCAAAGGTATGTGGACACCTGAACATCACACCCATAGGCGGGTCTTCCACAAACTGTTGACACAAAGTTGGAAGCACACAACTGTCTAGAATGTCTTTGTATGCTGTAGCATTACCATTTTTCTTCACTGGAACTAAGGAACTCAAACCTGTTCCAGCATGACAATGCCCCTGTGCACAAAGCGAAGACATGGACCACAAGAGTGGAAGAACTCACAGAGCCCTGACATCTGGTTGTGATGGTCATGTGTCTACATACTTTTGGCCATATAGTGTAGGCGTTTAATACATATTATCTTGCAAGTGACAAGTGTGTGTCATTTTCATGGCTATAATCATATAATCAGCAATTTATTTTGCAGTTTACAATGTCCTTACACAAGAATGATTATTATAAGAATATATATTATAAAGAAACAAGGAAACTTGGATGGATGGCATGAAAATTCTGGCAAATGATATAGTATTTACCTGCTGTAGGACTGAGAAGCCAATAATGATGTCCCCCTCTGGAACTTCCCAGGTCACTGTGGCTGAATCAGCTCTCAGATTCATGACTGACACGTTGACTGGAGCAGGTGGGCGGTCTACAAAACAGGAAGGTTTGCACTTTATTCATCTGACCACTCAAATTAATTCAAATGAATGCCATTGTCAACCTTAAGGATGACTGAAATACACAGCGTAAAAAAGCACCATAGCTATGAAAAGCCATGTACCTCATTTCATTCAGTAATGGCTCAATCTATTATTAAGAGTCTTCAGCTCTGAGCTGCACACATTCATCTGCAGAAGAGCTGAGTGCTGGATATTGGCTCTTACTTGTCAAAGCTTTGTAAAAATGATCACAGAATTAAAGGCTCAGAATGACGTGCGATATATATGCCGTATCTGAGCGCAGCTGATGATTCAGCTTTAACGTTGTGGAAGTAAGAGTCTTTTAATCCTTTAATTACATACTATATTATATACTATATACATACTATATTATATATATATATATATATATATAATTATTTTGAGAACAAGCAATATTTTAAGAAAGAAGCATGCAGTTGAATAAAAAGGTCTGAATTATTTATATGCCAAATAAGAAATGTCATTGCATGTGAAAATAAGTTGATCTGAGGATCTGATGAGGATAAAATGTAGAAAGTGAAATGGAGACATCTGAGATTTCTGTCTTTTCTCTCTCTCATATTCTTATGCTGACTTAATTCCTGTACTATTGTGACTTTTTACTCAAAATATGATGAACGTATTCTTACATATTATAAATTTTCAAATAGTTCTCTATAAAACAGCAGACAAAGGGAAACACCATCAGCTAAAAACTATACAGTAAAGCTAATTAGTAAAGGAAGTAGGCTACAAAAAGACCTTTTTCTTACTTAAAAAAGTTAAGAAAAGAAATTCCATGGAAGCTTAGCTCAAAGTATTTGGTGTTCAGAATTGATTGGTCGATTCATAACTGGTATTGTACATATTTATTAATATTGATGATACTGATACAACTTAACCACAAAGGGAATTTTTAATGATATGCTCAGATTAACATACTCTCTGACCAGATAGTTTGAGCTACAGATAAATACCAAAACAATCAGGTTTGACTGGAAATATCAAACTAAAGGCAGACATTTCTTTATCAATAGACAAAAAGAACATGTCACTATTCTAGTTAGCCAGAACTGAACCATGACAATCTCTTGCAAGACATCAGACATTCATAGATTTACAATATTTTGCTGCAGATCCATTTTTATTAGTTTTTCTTTTCCAAAGTTTCTGGATTTCTTGCCTAGAACACTGTCCAATTATGCATGGCTGCTTTGGAATGCAAAACATTAAAGTTGTTCTCTGCCAGTTTTATCCCTGATTTGCATATACAAGTGTTGTACTCAAGTGTTTTAGAGCAAAATGGTTAGATATGACTGATAATGGCCATAGCCAATGACAAAGCTAGAAATACTGTAAATGTTAATAATTCTTTAGCCTTTTAACCTGATGATAATGGGATTGTGCTGTTTCTTTCAATATTTATAATTTTGACACCCTGTGTTTAATCATCTAGGGCTGTATTCAGAGCTGGCAACTTGAGTTAAAAAGTTACATTAATATTCCTGCAGAAAAGGTTCTCCATATTCCGAGTCAAGTTGCACAGGTGTTTAAGTTGATTTTCAGGCCAGATCCTTGAGATTATTAAAATGAACAGGTTTTTTTTTTTTTTTTTTTAAAGAGTAGAGGGGGGATAGAAAATGCAGTGTGAGCAACCATGACAATAAGAAGTTCTATAAAACCTCATGTTAGACCTAAGATCTTCTGTGTTTTTTTTTTTATATATATATATATATATAAAAGGATTATAAAGGATTTTTTCTAAGTAACATAGTGTGTACCTAGCTTCTGCTTATGTGGAAGCTACATTTTCAAGTCTTGCACATCACCCTACGTTTCAGTCCTATTACGCTGCTTTAAATAAAGTCATTGCTTAGCATAAACCAAAAGGTAAAAAGCAGAAACAAAATCAACCTTAAAAACCATTTCCCAATTGTATTTGGCAGTGACATTAGTGTTAGATGTTCTTCCTTTTTTTTCTCTCAGCTCATCCAAAGTGTGCATGCTTAGAATACATAGAAAAAAAAAAGATACTATACTATACATAATAAAGTTGAAAAATCTATTTTTAGACGGTCACTGCTCATTCAACTATGGCTGAACAGGAAAATGAGGAATACTCACTCTGATACTGCATTTTGGTTGAATTGCATTCTGTGATTGAGCTTGATTGAATTCTGGACACTGTATCCTGTGCAGTGATTCGTGTTTTCTCTTCATTTCCAGCTTCGAGCCTAGGTGCTCGATCATGATTTAGCAGGCAATTGACAAGCTAATTAGTCTCACAAAAGGCAAAGTCCTAGGCAAGGGAGCACATAGTGACAGATTCGATTCCAGGAAGCATGCCTCTAATTCTGAAGCCAGAAAATAGAAAGTAGGTGAACACAGAAAAGGCTTTTGAACCAAGCATTTTAGCGCTGATATTTTTCCAGCAGCTCCCCCAAGCAGCACACTAATTGGCTTTACGTGTTTGTGTGGATGACTGAAATAGGAGTTACCTTCTGTTTCTTTGCCCAGTCCCGATGTGCTTGTGTCAACAAATGCAAGCAGTTCATTGAATTATGTAACAGCTTTATGTAACAACCAGTTTTGACCATGTGTTTTAATGAAATTGTCCTTTTGAAGTGTTGCAATTTTTAGGTGTGCAAGTCACACCAAGAAGGACATATAAAAGGGCACAGCAAATGGTTAGAAAAAGAATATTTTATCTTTAACTGTGACCCCAATTCCATCACTGCAGGTAATCACAGCCAGCGCGACATGCACAATCACTGCTCAATAAGGACACTATGGGAGGTCAGAAGAGTGACAGTAAATATTGACAGTGTCAATATTTCTTTCCAGTCTATGATTATACACTGGGAACAAGGTCAATTACACAGGATTCTCTGTTGCTGTGGTCAATAAAATGCTATTGCTAGAATGAAGGTATGAATCGGAATCCCTCATGTGTGTGAATATGTACAGTTATGCCTCAACCTCTGACAAACCTTTTTTTGCTACAACTATATCAGAGCTGCCAACAATATCCAAGCAGACAGAGTGTAACAGGGTTATAAGATGTCCCATAATCAGAATAAGCATCTTAACAACCCTCGTGCACAGAGCGCCCAAAGAATGTGCTCAATAGCAGACAAAAGTGAATGACGTGAATCACGTATGCTTCATGGAGACTGAACCCAATTCTTAGAAATGAAAGTGCTATTACACATAGAACAAACAGTGAACTGAAAAGGTAAGTCAAAGAAAATTAGAGCTAACCAGACGCAGATCCGGGAAAATGTGATAAATCAAAAGAGGAAGAAAATAAAGGCGTGGCAAAAAGTAAACAACAGTGGGCAAAGCATAAGCGAGAGGGAGAAATAGAGTGTGTGAGACAGCTAGTTATTCGATCCACCAGCCGATCTCGAATCAGATAGGAATTGTAACTAGAGATAAGTGTGGTTTTTTTTTTTTCATTTTTCTTAATTTAACCAGAGACTATAACATTTATTACGGTCATCTAAAGAAGACATGGTGTCTGAGTGTTTCACCTGCATGCTTAAATAGGGTAGTTCCAGGTGCAACCAGTTATAGTAATGACCAAACTGAAAGATGGATGATGATGATTCTCATGGGACTACACTATTACTGGAAGGAGGTCTGTGCCTCCCTGTGCATGACTGGACATTACATAGAGAAAAAAAAATTACCACAAAAACTAATTTTGGTAATATTGGTAGATGAGACAGTTATTCTTTTTCCAGATGTACACCAAGCAACAGTAAGAAAACAGTGAGGTAAAATTCCAGTGCTTAATAATATTTTTAATTATCCAACAAGACCACAGTCCTACCTACTTGGTTTCTATTGGCTCACAAGAAGCTTACGAGGCTCATGAAATCACAAATCAAAGTTCACCTAGATCAGGGATGTCCAAAGTCCAGCCCCAGGGTCAAATGCATCCCGTGGACAGATGTTAATTGGTGCAGATTTTATAGTAACTAGACAGATGTTAACTGGCCAGATGTTAACTGGCCCACGGCATCTCTAGAATATATGATAGGTGTAACGTGTGGAGTCGTGACAACGGAGTTGGGGATCGTAACAATAGGTGGCCTGTTGGACAAAACTTTCACCTAATAGTGGCAGCAGACTATGTTAACACAGTTAGCTAAAATGCAAGAGCTTTTTTTCCTCTGACTACACCTGCAAAATTAATTTACAGAATGATATTTAGCCAAAGCGCAAAATTAACAGTGAGAAGGTAACAGTTCAAAAGAGCTAGATACCACTAAGCATGGAAAACAGTTCGTGAATTCTTGAAATAGCCCTTAACTAAAGTGGATTTGCAACCAAGTATTAAAAATAACAATTTAATTTATGATTATGTTAGTTTGTCAAATTACTTTTGGTTTTCAGGTGTCTTCCATATTGCCAGAGCAAGGACTCAAAGATCTTCACTGTGTTTCCTGGCAAATGTCAAGTACAAATAAAAACAGTATGCTATACTGCCACACACACACACACCCACACACTATACACTTCATTGACGTGGCCACAAAAGCGCTTGGGGGTGGTCCATTGGGCTTAGAGTGCTATTGGGAACAGAGCCTAAAGGGAAAACTGCAACAAGGTGGCACACAAATCTGCTTGTTTTATGATGATCACACACTGTTTAGCCCTTATGGTTGCATTGCTGAGGAGACCGTACCTTAAAGAAGCATCAATAGATGCAGCTATCCTGTCTCTGGACACAGAAAAGGCCTTTGACGGGATTGAACAGCTTTATCGTTAAAAGATTTGATTGTATATAATCACACCTGACAGCTGAAATACTGACAAATAATGTGATCTTTAAGGTCATTAACTTTGACTTGACATCACTCGATGCGGCACTTGACAGCTTATTATACCTCTTCGACCTGAAGAATTCGAGCCAATCTCTACTACAAATTTGATCACTACTGGGAAATTACAGGATAACAGAGAAAGCTAAATCCCATCACTGGCTCCAGCTGACTTTAAGTTCACTTTAAGTTGGTTGTTACTTTCCTATTTATGAATTAAACTGATATCTGACTTTGACCGCATATCACTAGCTAATCACCAACATCTCCTTAATCTTTTTTCTAAATGTTTTGAAATATGGATATCATTACCCATTTCTCTAATAGCCCACATTAATATTCTTAACATGAATGTATTACATAAGATGTGTGATGGACTGGAAAAACCCTTCACATGCTCAAAACTTTGACTATAGGCTTTCCTGAACTGAAATATCTCAGCCATACAAATATTATACCTGTTTCAGAATAATCCACAGAATAAACCACAAACGTTTGGCCATATAGAATATCACTGAAGACTGCGGTTTTTATTATGGGCATTTTCCCAGTCAATATAATTATTGGAAGCAGCTCTCATAAGCTAATTGATATTTGTATTCTGAATTCGTTTTTGGAAAGGAACAGAAAGACCTCCTATTATGCAATTGCCAAACAAAAATAAGTGTGACAACCAGGGAAAAACCATTAGGTGTTGCTGCAGCTAAAATCTGGAAAATGGCAAAAAAATAAAAAATAAAATCAAAAATAAAATAAAATCCACCTATATTACTGTGGTTGAATGGGGTTTTTCTTTCAACCAAAGTTTTCTTCCAATAATAAACACAATATGGCCAAATATACCTGTTCCAGCCTGACAGTTGCCCAAAGTGAGCTACATAAAGACATGGTGTGCCAAGGTTGGAGTGGAAGAACTCCTGTACAGAACCCTGACCTCAACTACACTGACCACCTTTGGGATGAACTGAAACGCTGACTGCACCCCAGACCTCCTCACCCAACATCAGTGCCCGACCTCACTAACGCTCTTGTGGCTGAATGAACACAAATCCCCACATCCACACTCCAAAATCTAGTGGAAAGCCTTCCCAGAAGAGTGGAGCTTATTATAACAGCAAGGGGGACTCAATCTGCAAAAACAAATATGGGTGTGATGGTCAGGTGTCCAAAAACTCTTGGCCATATAGTTAACTATGATATATATTTTACAGAAAAAAACCTGTGTGGAAATATTTTTAGGCTACTATATAACTTTGCCTTGGCATCTGCCTGTAAAGATCATAAGAGGTAAGGAGCCAGTTTAGCAAACACAGTGACAGTCAGTTGGTCTAAGGACTATGTGGGCTTTTCTCACACAGTGAATATCTGGATTTGACCAAGTTTTAGGAAAGTTACATGCCATAGCGAAATGTTCATAACAGTAATCAGTCCAGTTTGTGATCAGATGCTGACTATCAAAATGTCTGTGATGCTCCTGTACACTTACACACTCTGTATGAAATGGAGGAAATATAAAAGCAATGAAATAGAAGGACAATAAAATTATATAGACAATATTTACACACACATCGGGCAGAATCAGAGCTCTGCAGGCATCGACTATTCTCGGGCAAACTAGGCAGGCATTTTGAAATTAAAAACACATGCCTGAAGACGGGACTGCATGGTTGGCCAAGTTACCAATGAGAGTATTTCAGTGGATGTGATCATTCTAACTAATGAAATAGTTAACCTTGTTTCTTTCAGTAAAGTGCTAGATATTTAGTGACCTTTGCACTTTGAAGTGCTGTCAAAACACATCAAGGTCATCTGAAACTCTACCTGACACATCCTGTAGCATCTGAGGTACACACAACAAAAAAGCCAGCTAAAGGGCTTTGCAGGCTGACCTAGCTTTCTTCCAGCATCAATCAATCTGAAAAGTGGCTTCTGATAGTCTTCTGATATTTGCAGATATTAACTCTGCAAAACCAGGGACATTGTGTAATCGGGAGTGGGCAACGGTTTACAAACAGTAAGCAACAACATTAGAAATGGAGTTCTCTTAAATATTTATGCCTTCATTAACGTTAGGGACAAAAATAAATAGACTTATGTCAATCATTGTAAATTAACTATTCCACCTCATCCCTAAGGACAGTTTTGGGCAGATCATTAAATCGAGTCTGAACAAAAAAACTCACAGTATTGTACAGTGTTTGAATTTTTAAATACACAAATTTTAAAATGAAATATTACAATTTAAATACACACATTTTGAGGATGCAGAAGACAGGGATACGTGGAGAGTGATGATTCGCTGTGGCGACCCCTGAAGGGAAAAGCCGAAAGAAGAAGAAGAAGAAATACACGCATACGTATATTATATATTATACATTTTATATTAAACACGATGCATTATTTTTTAAACAGCTTCTGCAAGCTTTTTCAACACTGGGTGTGTAAAGAGGGGAAAATTTTTTTAAACCAATGAAAGGGTGGATTTCAAGTTCATTCACTAATCTTCAGTAACCTCTTTATCATGTTCAGCATCACGGTGGATTCAGAGTCTATCCTGGGAACACTAGGTGAAAGGGATACACTCTGTATAGGATGCCAGTCCATTGTCACATATGCATGCTCACAGATTTATTTACGCCTGTACAGTGGTTGGTGAGCGTATGTACATTATATGTATTATATGTATATGTAAGTTTATATGTATATGTAAGTCTGTAGCCCAATTATATAGACAAAGCTATGGGACACCCAGACGTTTGTAATTATCTTATATTCATTCTCCTTCTTGTCCTGCCATAGAAATTGTCTGAAGATTCCATCTAAATCTATTTGACAGTGAGATTGGTCATGTGAGGAGGATATTTATAATAAAGGCACCAATCAAAGGATTACAGATTCCTGTAATCTGTAAGTCTCCTTTAATGTTTACCTCCTTTAATATTTTGCATTGGGTTTAGCTTAATTCAGTATGCAACAAAATGTAATAGGCATTCAAGAAAATTTGGATTTGAGGTTCCTATTTTCAGTAGGCATCTGCTATATTGCTATCTGCATATGCACGAGTTTGTGTTCTGTATATTTTATGTCAAAACATTTTAATGCTGAATTTGTTTCAATAAGTCCAATGATTAGAGCAAATTGAACTGGGCTTGGAGGGCAAACCTAGGGTTTGTCATAGTCCAAAGACAAGGAAGTTGAGCAGCTGTCATTTGTAACTACCACTGTTTTAGTAGACAAGTCTAACAATTTAACCCACTTGATGAAATGATTGTTTTTTTTTTTTTTTTACAAAAATACTGGGCCATTCAAACTTGTTTAAGGTGTTATGTGAATGTGAAGATACCACCCTCTTTGTATTCGGCTCAGCACATAGTTCTATTAGAAGGATTAGAAAGATTATATGTTCCTTTCTTATATGAAACCTGTTTGATCTGGTTTCACTAAAATGGGATTCATAATCTTTTAAAATATTGCAAACTCAAAACTGGAATTCCATGCATGACAATTAGCAACTAGCAACTTTTTATTCTACCTGGTTTTCTATTCATGAGGGTTAATGCTTCTATGACACCGTTTTCCTGAATGGGTTCTTGGTAATCTTTTGCCAGTTCAGGCACCTTAGCTTAACATTTTTTTCCTTGCTTACAAAATTGTGTTTTCCCTCCTGTATTCCTAATTGCTGTCACTTGTGTTTGTTACTACATTCTAGAGTAAATATGATGGACATCATCAATTCACCAATTCTTACATCCATATTTTATATACAGTTGCATCTCTAATATCTCTATCTCTACTGCCTATTGACTATTGCCTAAGAAATCTGTTGAAACTGAAGTTCTTGAACAGTGTCTGTAAGGTTCTCTGTATATCTACAAATTTATATCCTTCAATATTTTTGCTAGAGGTGCTGTGCTATTGCCAACCGTGCTATTTTGAATTCAGGTATGCATGTCCAGTTATTGCTATCCTGTTGCATTAGGGCTGTTTTAGCTAGATTTATACAGTGGTATTAGTGATCAAAGGCAGCATTGTTAGAATGTGTGTATGAATCTGAATAGACAGGTATGAATATGTACACTTTTCTTAACACCATTAGATGCTTACACTCACTGGCTTTATGGGTGCCAAGTACTTCATCTTCCTGTTTTTCTCAGATGAAGTGAAGATCAGATATGAATATATATGCTGCACATACACATTGTCTGTGTGGGGTCTGAGACCTTCAAACAGCTTTGTCTGCAAATGAAGAAATGAACCTCTGTACAGCATCTTCCTCTTTTCATTAACAAAACTAGACTCATAAACTCATAATCTAACATCATGTAAATGCACGGGAGTAGACAGACACTGGCTGAATGATCTGGCTCAGCTCCATGAGTAATTATAAACAAAGGCACAAAGGGCAGTTGTCAAATTAATGCTAGATAACTGTGACATCAGGAGCCTGCAGGTCAAATGAATGGCACCATCTGTTTTAATGAAGCTCTGCATCCATAGCATGTGTGTGTGTGAGTGTTTGAAGGGTTATAGTAAGGACATGCAGCCTTGCTGATAGCTACCTCAGTCTATTAGAGGTTGAAAATGGGGAAAGTAGAATTCACTGACCTCTAAAGCAATCAAGCCTTCAAAGTTAATTGCACTGGAATATATGGATTGAGACAGCCGAGCAATGTGTGTCACAACCTCAAGAAGGTTGCCATCTCTGCACTGGCATACTAGTACTTATATGCAGTCACCATATACTTTAATTTACTGCATGTCTATGTTTCCTCTGCCTTGTTTCACTATAAAGTAAAGTTGTGCTACAACTATGCTCTAGACTTCTGTCATTCTAATGTAGGTTTACTTTCAGATCAAGTTTAAGGCTGAATTAAGCATTAGCCCAGTGGTTACCACTTCGGGTTGTGATGCAAAAGGACCCATATAGGCTGTGGAGCAAACCCTGGATGCTTCTGGAATTGATCACTGTATATACTAATGCCCTGCTATTCAAACATAGTTTGGGAAGTGCTCGCTGAGTGGTTAAGACACTGGGGTACGGAACAGAAGGTTGTGAGCTCAAACTCCAGCAAAATGCTTTGGATAAATGTGTCAGCCAAATAGGTAAAATAGGGCGTAGTGCACATGGGCACTGTCATGCTGGAACAGGTTTAGGCCCCTTATTTCCAGTGTAAGGAATTCTTTTACATTACAGCATACAAAGACATTGTGTGCTTCCACTTTTGTGGCAGGAGTTTGGGGAAGAACCACATATGGGTGTGATGGTCAGGTGTTCACATACTTTTGGCCATATAGTGAATGTGTAGTTTAGTGGTCCATCCATCTAAGTTAGGTATGAAATTTACTTTGCTCAGTGCACATTCATCCATGTGGAAACCTAATGTTCTCTAAGTAATAGCGGCTGTAAGTGCCTATTGGTGCCTTGCAACAAGCAGAGAATAAACGATGTGCATGGATGGCCATAAAATCCTGCTGATGCAGGAAATGATTATTTGGATAGTAAAGCACAGGTGTTATAGCTGTCCTGTTAGTACCAACCATGCAGAGTTGCACTAAGCTTTCACAGACTGACTGAATGAGTAGAAAGGACAAGCGTGTTTGTTTGAGATCAGGAAATCCGGGTATTGCTCACGACAAATCATTCCTGATTATATCTGTTATTTGGAACTGTGTGTTGTTTCAGAGCAAATGGTGCGTAAATGCTTAATTTGGAGTGGTTGATGGGCTTATATCTCTAACAAGCTCTAGTCACACAGATAAGAAATCCTTTTTATGATGTAAGTTCCATTACACATGTTTGCTCTGGTACCAGCTTTTCCTCTACCTACATCCCATTTCACCATGTGAGTCAGATGTACTCATCTCTATTATGTAACATGCCATCAAAGCATCACAGGTTGTCCAGGGCAAGATGCTAAGTGTACAGTAAAAAGCAAGAAGCCACGTGGGGCACAGACCTCCTCTCAGCCTGAATCACAGCTTATGTCGGTTGCTCACATTAGCTGCTTTTCAGAAAGCATCCTGAGTGCACAGGCAGTTACATCCCCAGAGCTATCTTCAAAAGGCACTGAACACTTGCAGCAAATTCAGCCACCCAATTCTAAAAAGAATACAGAGAACATATTACACTCATATGGATTTAATAAACCAGTGCAAGTCTATGGAGAGATGCAAGCTGACCCTGGTAAAATTGACTGTAATTCACTTTATATTTAATTGGTTTGTATAACGTATGCTTTGTTATAGGCATTGTGCATGTCTGTATATCACAGGGGAAGAAATAATCATAAATCATAAATCAACCTGCCAGACTAGGGTTTTACTGCAGTTAAATTTACGACACACTCATTAAAAAAGAGCTATAATAATAATAATAATAATAATAATAATAATAATAATAATAATAAATCAGAGTAGAGCTCTCAAGAATAGCAAATAGCACAGCAACAGCAAAGTCTATTATACTTTAATGTTCATTTAAAAATAGCTTCAAAACATGAAGTAATTCTTATATGCAAATAATGCACAGTAAGGGGTGGGCAATATGCTAAAAATATCACATCCTGATACTTGAAGACATTTCTATGATACATAATATATAGTATATCACGATATAAAGATTTGTTAACAAACTTCCAGCAAAACAAGAAAGATAAACCGTAAAAAGAGTGAAAAGCTGAATGTGATTATGTTTTTATTTAATGCCTAGAACAATCAATTTTTTAAAAAATATTTCAAAATTGCACCATTTAATAATGTAACTATTTAACTATCACTATTTAAAAATTCTGTAAAAAAAATGAACTTTTACTATAAACTTCTACCATCAAATCAACTTCTTTGTAACTGCTATTTTAAAAAAGATCACATTACCTGTGATATCTCAGAAAAGTGTACTGTGGCATAATTTATCATGATGTCAATATTATGTGATCATATTGCCCAGCCCTAATGCACAGTATGCCATAATACTCTAAAGTCGATTCAACTACTGATGGCAACTATCTGACAGCAATGCAGAGCAGGATTCGGAGAATAGGTTCACTTTCTTAATTGTCTTTGTTCTGATAACAGATCTAATAGAAGTTTGATCCTATCAGAGCTAAAATCAAAGTAAAACCACAGGTACCTATTCTAAGGACAATTTTCTTCTTATTTTCTTATGGAGAAACAGAAAATGATGTTTATGCGCATAAAGATCTAATATACAGCACAGTACATTAATGTACCAGGAATAAAAAAGAGAAATATAGATGACAGCAGGACATACACCCATGGCACTGATGTAAAAGCAGATAGGAGTTACAGTACATCACTATAGTGTATGATGGGGAAATCATTTTATGTGGAGAATTATCATACACCAAGGAATACCAAGGACAAGTATAATGAATAAACTAACTGATCCTGGCTCTAAACATTATCTCCAGCTGTGTAATTGTGACTCAGTGGTAGAAACATTAATATACTTTCATAATATTTAATGAGCTGAATTATATGATCAACAATCTGCTGGGTTCTTAATCATTTCTAAATAACACATGGTAGTGTGTTATATACCACAATGTGCTATTGTTCACATAAAAATCCCTCTACATGATGAGTGGTGCTCTTTAAACCTGTGGTACTTTGCTTCTCACTTGTGAGGTTGGCGAGTGTCTGCTCTATCACGGTTTATGAATGCCTGAATTTAATCAGTGCCCAGAGTCCTCTAGTCGCCTGTTTGCAACTCTCGTCACCTCTCACAGCGTTGACTTTGCTTTTGTCTCAGGTATAACCAGCAGCATAAAGAAAAGATTATTTAAGAAAGACTACATTGTAGAGTTTCTCAAATCCACTGTGTGTTTCAAACTAGCCAGTCTCAATGAATGTGGTTCAAACGTTTGTTTATAGTACTTGGCAAGCGTCTCAATATCTGTCAGCATCTTACTGTGAACAGACGCCCATTTGTCAGTGCAGAAGGCGTCAGTGTTGCAGTATCCACAATATTTGGTTACTTAATTTTCTGATTAAAGTATCAGTAGTGAACATTCCACTACGCTAAGTCGCTTTGGACAACGGTGTCTGCCAAATGTGGTACATGGAAATGTGCATGGCTGGGTTAAGTAAAATATATTGAGCATATTCTCAATATACTCTGTGCAAGTTTATTAGATTTAGTGGTTGTTATTTATTATATGACTACTCTGACATGTATTTTGTTTCTCCCAGCACCTTTTAGCATATGATCCCATAGTAGATTAAAGATACAGTCTTGCCAAGGGTTCAGAATAAAACTCATTAACTGTGTGTGAGTAAAACAGGCCTGCAGACCACACAATTCCAGATCCCCTATCCCCCAACATAGTCTCACACTTTCAAATCGCTTTCAGAGGGGAAAATGTGATCACTGCAGCAAGGAACTGAGATTCATTCAGAACATAGACAGTTATGACCAACTCAGTTATGATGCAAATCAGGTACCATACAGTTTAGGATTACATTACCACTGCTGCCAAAAGGGAAAAATAAAATGATGTATATAGCTGAGGATTTCCCCCCAAACTAACGTGTAGCCTAAAACCGAAAATACTCCTGGTTTTCTGTCATATAGTACTTGGTGTGGTTATTCAGTCAGGTCTGTGATTGTGTATTCTTTGTATTTGGGTTGCTAAATCACATTTTTGTCAACAATGCTTAAAACAATGTAGCTTACAGCTTACAGCAGTACTGTTACTACTGCTTTTGCAAATCAGAATGACAACCAGATGCTATTAATACTCACCATAACAAGCTTTACACTGTCCTACCTGTCAGGGAATGACCCTGCTGTCCTAATTGACTGGTCAATATCAAAGACATTAATCTATCTCTCTTATACACTCCTGGCAAAAAAAATGGCCCAAGCCCAGAATGGCTAATATTAAGCTTTTAATGGTCTTAACAACAAATCAATGGTCAGGAAATTAGCGGGAATGAAAGAATTGCGCTCCTGAGACCTCCTGTATCACCATTTGCTTGTTTACTTTTGCTGCAGTGAACTGTTTGGGGAAAAGCTAGAAACTAGTTTGGGGAAATTCACTTATATAGTCTTCTTGTACACAAAGGTAAAGTCATACGTCAGATAATGATTAAAATGTTTGATGTAAAATTCAAACTAACACATGTCTGGGTGTACAAAATTTTCCAAAAATATCTTCTGGGAGAAGACTATAGTCGTAAGAAGACTATATGGCCCATTTTTTGTTCAGATGTGTGTGTGTGTGTGTGTGTGTGTGTGTGTGTGTGTGTATATATATATATATATATATATATATATATGTGTGTGTGTGTGTGTGTGTGTGTGTATAGCCTGTATAACCTTTAGGTTGTTGTATTCAAGTCTCACAGGATTAGTGAAAACACAAAAGGCAACCATTCCAGCTGCGGCTCAGTAACGTTTCAATGAAGCTGCAGTCACGTGCATTCAAACAGCTGGATTTGTCTACAGAACGCTAAAAGACAGCCTAAAACATGTTGCTGCAAGCAATCATTTGTGTTTACAAAGCGAAGCTGACCGTTAACTTACTTGCTCCGACCAAAAACATGTCAGTGCCAAAAAGCAACAGTGCGACAGAGTTAAGCAGAAGGAAGAGGCGAGCCATATTTCTCCACGCTGCTCCTGCTTCTTCTTGTGGATATCGCAGTCTCCAAACAGCTTCAGGCGCGCTTCTTCATCCGCTCCATGTTCCCCGAATCCTGGCGCAATTAACCAAATTTAAAGCAAGTCCGTCAACTTTACAGATCTCACCAACAAGATCATGCCCTCTCTCTCTCATACACACACTCTCACACACTTGACGAGCTCCAGATGACGTCCATGTCGCGTTATGTCAGGTGCCTTGACTCATTTTCTTCAGCTTTGACTGCTGGGGTGTATTGTTGCTTCTTCCAGGCTCACGTGGAAAGGATATCAGTCGTTCCAGGATTTCTCCCATACATCCTACAGCAAGTAGGATGAAGATCGCAGAGTTTGGCTCATCTTCATACTCGGTGTTGAAGAGTGTTAGTTGTGTAGTGAGCAGCGCATCTGTAAAGGCAACGCGCAGCGCTAACGTTAACTCTTCACCCGCTCACGCGCTTTGGCTCAATGTGGGGAAAAAAAAAACCCCAAACACAACCCGACCGTCTCTATTTCTGAATGCATCCTGCTTTAGTCGTTAAGATGTTGCGCTATGACGTTTGCGCCATACGTCACAGTGCAGCCAGCCTTTAACTCACCGCCAGTCCTCATGTTATTAGGGTTGGCATTCCAGCACCAGTGCTTGAGACTGTCACCTCTAACGCATGAGGGCAATGACAAGGAACCTGCTGGCTCTCTCAAATACAACAAGGCACAGCTGGAAGTAAAAAGGAGGCACATAGGATGGTAATCAATGTGAATGAGAGGTCAGAACTGGAGGAATAAACTGTTCCCCAATAAACACTGCCTCACACATTTTCAGAACATTATAAAATTCCTGTGGAGCCCTGTTCATTTGGTAACAATATTAGATTGAATGCAATTCTGGTCTGAGATGCAATTCTTGTTCAATGCACCAGTAGGAGCTATATCTGAGACCATGGCCGTAGCTATGAGGACACAGAAGCTGTTTTTTTTTTTACCTTTCATGTAGCATCTCCTGTTGTCAATTTCAATACAGAAACAGTGACGTCCGTCCTGATAATGTGCTGGCAGAATGAAGCCTACTGTGTAGAAACACTTGCATTCCACCTCAGCATTGGTGACTTAAGTAGAATTTTTTTCCTAATATCCACTGAAAGGTGAAAAAAATAGTTTATGGAACACACACACACACACACATAGATAGATAGATAGATAGATAGATAGATAGATAGATAGATAGATAGATAGATAGATAGATAGATAGATAGATAGATAGATAGATAGATAGATAGATAGATAGATAGATAGATAGATAGATAGATAGATAGATAGATAGATAGATAGATGTACTTTGTTGATCCCCAAGGGGAAATGTGGTATATGAAATCTCTCCAAATATTTTATGATCTAATCTGTGTATTTTGTTCTCCAGGTTGGCAAAGAAGTGGTTGGATAGTTTTACTATACTCGCTAACACACAGATGCCACTTAGGGTGGTGGGGGCCCCTGGGCTTGAACTTGAATCATTGTTGGGGCCCTACATACACCATGACACAAATCTACAACTTTAAAAAAAAAAAAACAAGATTGATATAACATGAAACATTAGCTTCTTAGCTTCTATAATATCACTATAGCAGCACTATTTACCAAAAATGTATGATATAATAGCCAGTTGCTGGTTGGAGTCATTTGCATTTCATAGCTCCTATGCAGCAAGACGCTACTGAAATTAATGTCAAAGTAATGGCAAAGTTTTACAGTTTACTGTTTTGCTAGTCTAAATAAAATCCTTAAAATAAAATACTTTATTTTAAAGGTATAATCCTTACCTTTTGGAATTTGTCATCAGGATACAGTATATCACAAAAACAATCCACCTCAGTAATATCAGATTTTGTGTTATATAACATTATGACAATTAGCTAATATATCCAATAGATAATATCTAATATCAAAAGCCCAGGTGACTGCACTTGTGTTTCCTCCCATTGTTAAAACTTAAAAGAAAAAAAAATACAAGCCAAATATGACTGATGTACAGCTAAGCAAATCAAACCTCCCTTTCCAACAAAGCACTGAACTTGGATGAGCCAGCAGCAATATTTCTTTAAAAGTATTCTGATCTCTGGATTGAAAAATTGGGGCCCTAGGCTACAGCCCAGGGTGCATACACTGCCCTCCAAAAGTTTGGAAACGCCTGAACAAAATAGGGTTTTTGGGCAATATCAGCATAAATCCTCTTTAGTTAGTGACCATTTTGCATTGATAATAAGGGACAACACAAACTATGAAAACATATTTTATTAAATAAAAAGTTTATGAACATAAACATGAACATAGCATAGAAAAATACTCAAATTTTGGAT
>CM040993.1:6418403-6460189 GCA_022985145.1 Pangasius djambal | reverse complement strand
GCTTCATATCCTCATTTATTACCTCCATATACCTCCTCTTTGGCCTTCCTCTTCGCCTCCTGCCTGGCAGCTCCATGTCCAACATTCTCCTACCAATATACTCCCTCTCCCTCCTCTGAACATGTCCAAACCATCTTAATCTGGCCTCCCTAACTTTGTCCCCCAAACGTCCAACATGAGCTGTCCCTCTGATGTACTCATTCCTAATCCTGTCCAACCTCTTCACTCCCAAAGAGAACCTCAACATCTTCAGCTCTGCTACCTCTAGCTCTGACTCCTGTCTCTTCCTCAGTGACACTGTCTCTAAACCATACAGCATGGCCGCTCTCACCACTGTCTTGTACACCTTCCCCTTGATTCTCGCTGATATTTTTCGATCACACAGAACTCCCGACACCTTTCTCCACCCATTCCAACTTGCCTGCACTCGCTTCTTTACCTCTTTCCCACACTCTCCATTACTCTGGACTGTTGACCCCAAGTACTTAAACTCCTGTACCTTCTTCACCTCTTCGCCCTGTAATCTTACTGTTCCACTTCCCTCCCTTTCATTCACACGCACATGTACTCAGTCTTACTACGACTGACTTTCATTCCTCTTCTCTCCAGCGCAAACCTCCACCTCTCCAGGTTTTCCTCCACCTGCTCCCTGCTCTCACTACAGATTACAATGTCGTCCGCAAACATTATTGTGTAAGGAGACTCCTGTCTGAACTCCTCTGACAACTGGTCCATCACCATAGCAAACAGGAAGGGGCTCAGAGCCTATCCCTGATGCAGTCCCACCTCCACTTTGAACTCCTCTGTCTGACCTACAGCACACCTCACCACTGTCCTGCTCCCCTCATACATGTCCTGCACCACTCTGACATACTTCTCTGCTACTCCTGACCTCCTCATACAGTACCACAGCTCTTCTCTTGGCACCCTGTCATACGCTTTCTCCAAGTCTACAAACACACAGTGCAACTCCCTCTGACCATCCCTATACTTCTCCATCAAAATTCTCAGAGCAAAAACTGCATCTGTTGTGCTCTTTCTGGGCATGAAGCCATAGTGCTGCTCACAAATTTCCACTACCTTCCTTAACCTAGCTTCCACTACTCTTTCCCATAGCTTCATTGTATGGCTCATCAACTTTATCCCTCTATAGTTGCTGCAACTCTGCACGTCACCCTTATTCTTAAAGATCGGCACTAATACACTATGCCTCCATTCCTCAGATATCTTCTCACTCTCTAAAACCCTGTTAAACAAACTAGTTAAAAATTCCACTGCTGCCTCTCCTAGACACTTCCAGACCTCCACCGGGATGTCGTCAGGACCAACTGCCTTTCCACTCTTCATCCTCTTCAAAGCCTTTCTAATCTTATCTAATCTTATCTACTTTCTGTTCCACGGAGGTCATCCCTTCTACTCTTTTCCCCTCTCATTTTCCTCATTCATCAGCTCTTCAAAATACTCCTTCCATCTCCTGTGTACACTCTCCTCACTTGTGAGCACCCTTCCATCTCTATCCTTAATAACTCTAACTTGCTGCACATCCTTCCCATCTCGATCCCTCTGCCTAGCTAACCTGTATAAGTCCTTCTGTCTTTCTCTAGTGTAGTGTAATGTTGGATAGAAATGATCATAAAGTACAGTAAGGCCTGTCAGTTTAAGCAAGGTTGGTGCATTAGTCTTAATGTTGTTCATCACCTGTTCCTTCACACCTGACATACTCTCTGAGTACGATTATGGCAATTAATGGTCCTTTTGGCTGCTGCAAATGATGAAGATATATTGTACTGTTTCACCACTGACAGTCCTCTAAAATACTGATATGTCTTGGCCAGCTGTACCCATTCACTGCTGCTAAGGTATGTGTTGTGCAAACTCAAAAAAATGTAAATGCTAGCTTTTTTATAATTTCAATCTTGCTATTGTTTGGCATTCTTATATTTCAGTAGGCATGCAGGCTTGTTTAACAGACTCTCTATTGCTCTTATCTTATTTGCTGGTTATGGTAATTAATTTCACTCACCCAAAGTAGACGCTATTATTTTATTTTTCTGATGCTCACATTTGGCATCACTTTTTTCTAAATAATGTTTCTACATGTTTTTTTTTTTACATTTAAAACAGCACATGCAGCAATACATTTTTTTCTTCTTTTTTTTTTTTGCAGCAGAATTTTTTGTGGTTTGTTACACATTCAGTTTTTATCATCTTACTCTGTTCTAACTGGAACTTTTTATTCTGACTTTTTGCCTCTGTCACTTCACATGTATCCAAATTCAGAACACCACCACTTAGAGGTTTTTACTAGTATAATGGATACATTAAGGAAACATATGAACCGCCACCAAATGTTTTCTGACTGAAATGGGTTGTTTTCTTCCTTTGGGAGATTATTTATTATGTAATACATGGAGAAGATATATAAAAAGCTTATTATGCCCTAATCTTTCTTACACCATGTCATGGCATTTCTCAGTCCGGCTCACTTTTGAACAAAATTAGTTATGCTGCCAGAGGCAGTGAAAATCGCCTGGATACCTTCTTGTGCTCATGCACATTCATGACTAGAGCAACAAAGTCACATGACCCAGTATTTGCAATAAATACTGCTGTTATACAGCCATCCTTCCCCGGAAACTTTCTGCAGAGCTCTCATCAGGTTGGTATTTGTTCTGAGTGTTTCTTTGCAAATTTGGACATAGTGGTTTTTAACTGTTGAGACCACCAGTGATTCAATACAGGCATCAGTGGCAAGCAAGTGGCCTAGACTGACCTGCTTGTGATCTGTTGATTAGCTAGAAAACACACCACACTGGTTGAGCGTGTTTGAGCTGTGGTTGGCTGAGGAGGAGCTGTCAAATCAAGTCTCAATAACATCCTTACACTGTGACATAGAGGAAATTGCCATGACGGGCACTGTGCAAAGATCACTTTCAGTGCAGTGGGTTGTATAGCAATATCAATCCTACTTTTTGTGTAAACTAGTCAAATGGCTGCCATGGCTAGTTTAGAAACTGTCTGTGGTGGTGGTGGTGGTGGTACTCACAAGCTAGCAGAGGCTGACCCACAACCATTTACAGATGTTGATGAGGCCAGAGCTGAACATGGCCATTCAACTGCTAGGTCAATTTCAGCATGGAAGGATCACCTAGGCTCACTTATAGACTTAGCATCTTTATAGCATCCTTATGCTCCTTTGAGGATAAGGAACAGTCACTGCTTCACTAGAGAAGGTGGTCACATTGTATATGACATTACCAAGGTAGTAAAGACAAGATAATGAGAGCAGGCTATTGCCAGCTTTGGAGGATAGCTGCTAAGGGGACTCTCACAGCTCCTGGTGATAGGGACGTGTGAAGATCATTCTATCATTTGATGCTTGTTTGAACTTCCATTGTTATTAAATTTCTAAATGTAGTCATTTCCTGAGACTTTTGAAATGTAGGAAAATGATTAATTCAGGAGAAATGCTAAATGACTAGCATTAACCGAGATAAAGTTATTATCAAAAATGCTCAGCGAGAGAATGGAATCATAATACAAAGCAAGGCTAGAGAAAGATCACACTTTTCACACTCAAGAAGTAGCACGACTAAAACAGACATGACCAGGAGTTAAAATCTAAACAGTGAACCCAAGACACACAAATATTGTTCTGTTGAGTGCATGCTGTCCATAAGCCTGGTTCTGCATTGTAAAGCTGGAGAGTACGCTTGACTTTGACACTTACTTCTTGCACCCTTAAGAACAGGTTGCCCTCTGGTGGTTGCAAAAGACATGAGTTTATAAATTAGAGGCAAACAAAAAAACCTTTCACAACTGAAAACAGAATGACCCAACTATTTCAGAGCAATCCTAGAAAGTCTGGCTTTCACACTGAAACTATGCTTAACTTTTAAGTCTGCTGCATATATGAAATGTGATTTTCAATATACACACATAGATCGCTCTTCTTCATTTCATGTTCTCTTACCACTTCTCAGTGCTGCTACTAGAAATCAGTGTATTGTTTGAGCAACTGAAAGTGAATTCCCTCAATTCCATTATGAAGATACTGACAAAAGTTCTGTTTTACAAAGCCTTCCAGGGCTGCTTGTAGCTATTTTTCCAGAAGCACTAGTTGATTTTCAGCCTTATGCTGGTGGTACAATGTCATGTCACATATAACCTTCTCTGTGGCTGCTTAAGTTTTTTTTTTCCGTGTTCAGGGATGAATGATTATCCAGATGAGCAAGCTCTTGATTAGTGTCAGCACCTAGTCAGCAAGTCAAACTAGTCATTTATTAGGTTATTAAGCTCTGCATCAGGAACCCATCAAGGAATACGCACACACACACACACACACACACACACACACACAAATATGCTGAAGGTGATCTGTCTGTACAGAAGCTGTCTCATCAAAGGTTCTTTGTTCATGAAATTACATTAAATGACATTATTAGTAAATATGAGTGGAACTCACTCTCAGAGTCATCACATCAGAAAAGTCGATAAAATGCATTTATTTACTTTTATTTATTCACAAATGAATAATGCTTGAAGGCACATACAGTACAGTACAGTACAGGCATAGAAGTATCGTCTGAGTAAGAACTCGTTGCTTAGTTACACAACCAGTCATATTCACACACTCATACTCTGAGTGACATCAAGGATAGTACCTTCATAATGAACTCTCATCACCTGAGCAATTCATAGCACATATATGCATTTTAAGCTCAAGGAACACGTTTGTAACTGTACACCTCAGGTTTTCCCAAATGCAAAGGAAGGCCATATTACAGCAGTTCTGTTTGGAATTCCAGGCCCAGCAGCTCTTATCGTTGGCTGGCGAATGTGCTCTCTTGCAGTGGCATGAGAGGAATGCTTACTCATGGCTTCCTGTTTCTGCTATGCAGGAAACCTAAGGAGCAGCTCTGGGGAATTGGTGTCATTTTCATTTCTTATCTACAAACATGTCTCAGCCTCATGGGGATCTCTAAGAGAGAGAAGGGAGGAGTGCTTTAGGTGTGTCTTAAACACAAATTTGAGCACAACATGTGAGACTGGAGTCTGTCTCTCTATCAGAGCAGTTTTAACTCCAAAGTAGTCAATTATTCAATCAAGCATTTACAAAGATTAAAAATATAATAATAATAATAATAATAATAATAATAATAATAATAATAATAATAATAATAATATAGTTTTCCAAAGCAGGAGACACTTAAGGTAACTACTACTACTAATATACATGTCTACAATACTGCCAGTGGATCTTTCAATGTTTTTTTCCAAAATATCTTACGTTCTTTATAAAGTAGCTGGCAATGTTATATGACAAATAATTTAAAAATTAGCTTTTTCTGTTCTGGCATAAGTTCATGGTTCAGTCACAAGCTATTTTACTCTACAGTCAACCTTCAGTTCCATGCTTTTTAATTTTTAATTTTATACATTTGAGTACAGTTAACTTTATAACATTTCACTAAAAAAAGATATCACAAATATATTGAAATTAGCTAAAAGTATACATTTATATAAAATATAATAAATCTCAGGTCTTATGTAACAAAGGCTAATCTCTACTAAATACTTCAGTGCTATCCTTGCTGAACCATTTCTGTTTCCCTGCAGTGCCGCACCTGGCAGTTCTTTAGGAGACAAAGGATTGATGGACATGTTAGCAGGGCAGTAATAATGATGATCCAAGCCTTTTCTTCAAAGTGCCACAGTTGGTGTTTGACTCCAACGTTGCAAAAAGTGCAAACGTGATGTGTCCAGAATGTGCCTGTAGTACATGAATATTGTCCCAAAGGTCACGCCATTAAAGAAATTAGTTACTCAAGGCTTTTCTGAACAGAAATGACATCATATTTGTAAATTGTATGTCATGGTTCAGATATTATATCAAATGCATGAGGGCCTGTGAACTAAATTCCAAAGGGCTCCATAATTTTCCACGTGAATTCAGGGATAGAATATAATTAGTTGAAATACAGTATGTCACTGTTTGATTTCACTGAGATATTCACTGAGTTGATCGGGCCAGTTACAGAAAGTGTGCATTGCTTCACATCTTTCTTTGGACTAGCCATTTCATCCATTACTACCCCTTATGTCCTTGTATCCTGTCCATTTGTTTCTTTGGAGTGGACGCGAGGGCTAAGGTTGCATCTCATACTGGCCCTCAGTGGCAATGTAGAAGTCATTGAGTGTGTCTTGCAGGTACTCAAAAGTGGGTCTGTCCTCTGCCCTTTCTCTCCAACATACCATCATTATGTCATAGAGTTCTTCAGGACAGTCATCTGGACATGGCATCCTGTACATCTTGTCCAGGTTACGGATCACCTCCGGATTGGTCATTCCTATGGCAAAGCTCAGGCAATGTTATACGAAGAAATTGCAAAAGGTGAAAAAAAAATGTTGCCAGTGGTTGGTATATACCGTATATCAAAGCAAGACTAATGTGCTGGAGATTAAAGTGATCAGACATGTTCATGAAGATCATTTAAAAGGCTTAAGACTACATGTTACCTGGATAAGGCACTCTTCCGTAGGTTACTATCTCGGTCATGAGAATACCAAAGGACCAGACATCTGACTTGATGCTGAATGTACCAAAATTGATTGCTTCTGGAGCTGTCCACTTAATTGGAAACTTTGCACCTAATTATTACACAAAGACAAATATTTATATCTTTATCTATTTCTGACGTACGTGTGTGTGCAGGTGAGTACGTCTGGGGGGAAGAACGAGAGAAAGATTTTCCACAGCTCTCAGGAAAATCATGCACACTAAAACTGACTGCTAAGGCTTTACATTTTTAGATTCGAGATTCAACTTTCCTACACACAATTATTCCATGTACATGCTGACATCTTTTGCGTCAGATTGCAGAATTTTTGCATTAGTCATTAGGCGCGTAAGCTCCTTGATTTTTATTCCATCTTTCACATTAAATTCAGTAATGCTACATATTATTCAGTAACAAATCTGAATTATTCTAAAACTAAAACCATACAGGAACCCATGTAGTTACAAGCGCACTCACCAATGCATCCTATGAGTCTAAGTGGTTAACATATAAGTGTCAACCCCAACCCGCTTGTTTATTTTTTATTTTTATTATTTTTTAAATTTTTTTTTTTTTTTTTTTTTACCTGCTAAATGTTTGAATGCACTTTGGATTATCAGCTAATTATCAACAATTGTTCACCAATTGCTGTACAAATTAAGTTAATGCCAGTGACCTTCTCCTATTTCTCAATATTCAACTAATTATTTTATCACATCACACACACAAATATATTTTTGGCCAACGGCTTTAGGACTATGAGAACATAGCTACTAAATTATCTACTAGATTATCTATTCTTTAGTCTATATGGATTTTTTTTTTAATCAACGTTGTATACGGTACTACAATTGTAATGAAATGATCACTCATAGCAACAAAAATTTTAGTCTTCGCATTATTTCCTGAGGAAACTTTTCGAAATAACTCACATTTGAAGTTATTATCATGGCAAAAGGGTGGTTCTTATAAGGGCAGTTCTTAGGTTTTGAGAAAATTTTAAATGGTCAGACATTCCTTTGATATCCCTTTGTCTTTTTCTGTAACATTCTTAGTGTAAAACGTCAATAATTAGTAACACCGTATCATAATAAGAGACAACATATCAGTCTGCTTTGTTGAATGATATTTGCATAGTGCAAAGTGTGAAAGAGATGCAGGAAGAATGAAACAGCCATACCTTCCTGTGCCGTGTACTCAGATTCTATAATCCTGGCCAGGCCAAAGTCAGCTATTTTACAGTGCAGGGTTTCTGACACCAATATGTTGGCAGCACGAAGGTCTCTGTGAATGTAGTTTTTTCTTTCTATATAGGCCATACCCTCTGCAATCTGTTATAAAACAGTGGATCATTTTTAAAATAGCAGTGTTCCCTGCAAGCCAAAGGTGACCATAGCTGTATACACAAACTGACTAATTATTTGCGACACAATATACATTTAAAACTTTCAGCAGAGTACCTATGAAGATTATAAGTCTGAAGTCTTTCTATAGCTCAGTATAACTAAATATAAACCCCTTTTTTTATTCACAGTGCAGATATTGACCAGGACAGGCTTAGAGAATTAAAAAAAGGAAGTTCTCCCCTCAAACTACATTAGAAAACTCTCTCAGGAAAGGCGGTAAGATGGAAAAAGTGACATCATTTCTGGTCCGGAAGTTAATAATCAAGTTGCATAAAGCACATGCGCATAGCCTGACCACAAACAGAGCATAGGCTTTTTTCCATTACCTTTATACTACAATCTTGACAGAAACTTGCTCTTAAAATAGCAAAAGTGGCCTGCAGTATGTATGTAAACATTTTAGTTGGGATTAAATGTTATTTTATATATATATATATATATATATATATATATATATATATATATATATATATATATATATATATATGTGTGTGTGTGTGTGTGTGTGTGTGTGTGTGTGTGTGTGTGTGTGTGTATATGTAAAACAAACTAAAAACATCAAGTACTGACAATTTTACTGACAGTTCAAGGACAGATGAACACATAACAAGACTGATGTGGAAAAACACCAAGTTGCACCTACCTGAGCTGCCATATCTATCAACTTGGGCAGTTTTAGTTTGCTGCCATCCTCAGTTTTCAGAAAGTCTAATAAGCTCCCTGAAATTAGTCCAATGAAAATGAATCAATGGTAAATAAAACTTTAAATGGATATCATTCAGTCTACTCCTGCTCGGACATGTAATGCTGAAAATATCCTCACCATTTGCCATGTACTCTGTGACTATGAAGATGGGCTCCTTTGTGACTACAGCATGTAGTTTAACAAGTCTCTCATGCTGCAGCTTCTTCATGAGATTAGCCTCCTGCAGGAAGGCCTCTGGCTCCATGCTGCCCGGCTTTAGAGTCTTAATGGCCACCTTCTGGTTGTTTTTATAGTACCCTAGAGTACATATACAATAAATAATCAACGCTCTGAGTGCGTACTGTAAAACTTTAGGAGTGAAACAATTATTATTAACAATTAAACAATAATTATCTGGTGTTTAGACTGAGTAGAGGGCAAATTGTTTCAGTAGATAAACTGGTGTGCCATAGAGGTTTTAAACAGTTTGCAGTGAAGGTTTTTTTGTGAAATATGTCCATAATATGTCTGAATGTTATTTCATAATGTGTATGAATGCCTCCTCAGAACCTAATTCTGGTAATCCTCTATCAATATCAGTATCAGTAATCATCACAAATAACCACACATGTCCTAGCAAGAAAAATGTTACACACAGTGACTTTTTAACGTTCTTTAAAATTAGCTTACTTTTTTGTTTTGGAGATGAGTAGCTTGTCAAATGACTCTTGTCTCTTAATCAGACTCTATCTTAAAATAATATTATGTCAGCATGAAAGGTGTGGGTTTTTTTTTTTTCCTCTACTGGTTAGTCGCAGTTTTATCAGACTCTTAGGCATGCTTCCTAAAGCCATAAAGTAAAGAGCTAATAGCACTAAACAGACCCTAACATTACATGTGGACTGAAAGTAGATTAATATGGCTTTTGAGATAAAATGGTGAGCCACTTATTGGCAGCAGTCAATAATAAGCACTGATGCATGTCTAACAGTCTTTAGCTTACCAGCTATAGCATAATTCATTCATCTTGAGAGTGGAAATAAAGGATACATGAAATAAATGAGCCGGGCCAGGCTGTAACATTTACATTCAGTGCCTATGCAGTAAATGGTTACAAGATGCATTTGGGTTTTTACAGTAAGTTGGCATATTCCATAACCTTTGTCTTTTCAGTCAGTCGAGCTCTTGATACCCCTTTTAGCACATAAGGGGCAGATATTTATTTGTTTGCTTGTTTTTTCAGATTAATACTCCCCTACTTCTTACTTACCCATCCAGACCTCTCCAAATTGCCCAGCACCCAGCTTCTTTACCATCTTTAATGTTTCCCTTGGGATCTCCCACTCATCCTGACCCCAGGGCCTCTGAGGAGCAGCAGTCTTACAGGGGCTTCCCAGCCTCTGACACAGACCATCTGCTGATCCTACAAACATGTACAGAGCACAATTTCTGCATGCTGATTATAAAACGTGTGGTGTGTGAACAAATTTGCAAGTTTGATTGGTTAGAATGGATCATTTGAGAGCAACAATCCACGAGTACACTGAGTACAACACTTGCTTTATGTTTCTTAAAAGTTAATTTAAAGTTTAAAAACTAATAAGATGCACAGAAATAGGACAAAAAGCATATTTAGACATTAGAAACAAATTCTATTAAAAAAAAAAAAACTCTATCACTAGAGTGAGTGTGACATGCGTGTCTATCACATGAATGTTTCTAGGCAAAATGTGATTATCTGTTGATTTCAAAAGAAAGAAACGCTTAGAGGCACGACAGGAAGTGTGCATAGCAGCTGAGATGAGGGTCTCATGCTCAAGAGATAAGAAGTTTTATAAATTCTTTCACTCCTGTGAATCACTGTTAATGGAAGTGTAATTTGTTTTGCTAAAGCAGAACTGACTGCCTTAGCTGATTATTGTTCGGGATTAGGAGCATATGTACTGGAATTGGTATATCACATAAAACTAGAACTATGAAAAAGATTAGAGTTTAGAAGAGCAGCTGTAAGAAAAATAGTTGGACAAAACAAAGCATGAACATAATACCGTAAAGATGACAGTTAGGTATTTTTTGAATAACAGTATTGGTTTTACTCACTTGAGTAGTGCTGTATCAGTTCCTGCAGAGATGAGAAGGTCAGAGAGGGGGAGATGTAGTATCCGCCTTTATCAAGCGTACGAATCTTATAGTGCTTGACCACATCACCATGTTCTGGTGCCAAGTCTCTTACAGACAGGGAGAAAGCACCTGTGGGTAACATTTTGGGAAAATCATATTTAAAGAATCATGTCTGTCTGGGTTTTTTGGTAAGATTTTTGGTAACTAAGTCATAAGTCACACAGACGATATTTGTCATACTATGATTGGACATAGCCTATTAGACATTTTTTTCTTTATCCTTCTTGATGCCAAATCTACTATCCTATTTACATATACACAAAGGTCTTGGTTTTTTTTCCTGAAAAAAATCTGAATTTTTGTTTGAATCTGGTGTCCGATTATTATGTACCTCCCTTCCTACCCAAGATTAACATTTTTTCTTAGCTCTCATAGTTTCATAGCACCGCTATTAATCAGAACTCTTATTGTATTGTAATTTTTAGTCTTTAAATATATTTATTTATTTGTAAATTAAACATGTAAAGTTCTCAACCAACAGTTTATAAATAACTACAACAGAGGTGTAATGCATACCCTGACATGATTATTTTATGCTATTAAAAGTCTAAGTGTATGGCATAGTGTATGGCAAAATGGTATAGCAAGCTCGCTTTCAGAAAAAAGGGTGCTTAACTGTACAATTCCTTGGAGTAGTCCTCTCATGGGTCCCCTCGAGGTCCCTTTAGTATGTATCATAACCCTGATTAGGTGCATGTATTGTACCTTTAAAACTTTACCTTATATAACTTAAATCATTATTAAAGATACAATATATTCATATTTCCAGGTGATTGATACATACCAAAGGAACAAATTATGTACTCCAGTGGATAGCACCTCAGCAACAAAAAGGTACGGTTTGGTACACTTTGTTTTCAAAAAAGTTAAAGCTCCAGACTTCAGCTATGAGGTGCTAATATATAAGTCACAGATACGTATATAAGCGGTATAGCCTGGTTATTTATGATGCTGACTTTCTGAAAAGCAGTGCATTTCAAACTCAATTTAGGTTCGCAAGAAATGACAAGCTAGCTAAGATAGCTTGGTATACGAAGCTAGCAACTAGTTTAGCCCAGCTATAAACACATTAGATGCACCTAATCACTACAGATTTTATTACCTATGAATAGTTTTTAAAATTGACAAAAGTGAGAACAAATTTGGTTGAATATACAATTAGCATCTCTTTAAAAAAATATGTATATGATAAAACATTCCAGTTAGATATCTAATGCTAACTAATGTTATTTCCAGAATTAGAAATAGAACATCTGAAGTTAGTTAGCTATCTCTATTTATGCTTTGTTCTTCAGAGGTCGGTAAAAGTTGTAAGTGGTCCCTGAGACATTGTTTATGGAAATATTCCACGATTTATTGAGCTGTTTTTCTTCTCCTTTGGTAGCTAAATGTTTGTTCGATATACAGATGTGCTGTGGTTCAGACAAAGCAGTGGCAGCCATTACAGACTGAGTAACAAAGTTAAAGCTTTCACTCACGGTCTAAAATTTAGACTATTCAAAATGGAGCCTGTTCACCGGATACTGAACGAGGGCGTGTTTTTTCCCCCACTGTCTGAGCGCAGATTATTTTAAACATGTAAAAGACTATATTATTCTCTTTGAATGTGTTGTTGTTAGTATTTATTAAGGAAATATATAGTCTATGTGTAGATACCAGCAACTGCAGAATAAGAAGGACCTGCACTCAGGGGTCTCAAGAACAATTCACAATTCATTCAAATTCCTCCGTGTCCAAGTCCAGGATCATTAATTTGAAGTCTTCATATTTCGATTATAGCCACTGTGTCATAGGGTCACTGTAATGACCATAGCCAAATTAAAAGATGTGTGGATTAGAACCTGTTGGTGTATGATATATTTTGAAATATACTGTACAATGACAGCACATTACATGAAATTGGCTAATGCTGACAGAAAAACAGGGCTCTAGTCCTGACCTGGAGTTGTCTCGCTCTCTCTCACGAGAAATGAGCCGACCCTGTTCCCTGGGGCTAGCAGAAGACGTTCTGTCTCTCTGCGGCTCAAATTTCTGAAAAACCATCTAGAAAGCAGAATAGATGATCTCATAAATGTAGACTATTACACACATAGCATAATTACATGAGTAGGTTAAAGGAAAACCTGAAAGTTGCATACTTTTCGACCTCCAGCGTGTGGGCGCGGGCAACATACGTGCATGGAATATATCCCTCATCTCCAGTAACCAGAGATTTAGCCAACCACCAGTCTCCATTCCTTTCACACAATCAAGAGCCATAGTTAGTCAGGTTTTTTAGTCCACAGAGCTTATTAATTGGAATCCTTGATTTCAATTAATTTACAGTGTTGGATCTTCTTGATATTGGATCTATATGCTTTGTGTAATTTAATATACAGTCATGTATATGTAGGAAAAATAAGAACATTCTACTCACTCATGTATGATTTTGAGTTTCTCTCCTTTCTTAAATGGAAGGTCACTTTCGTTCGTTGAGTTGAAATCATGTTGCGCAACGACAATGTCTTCATCTTCATAAAAAATCAAACGATAAGCACATTCATATCATTGTATTTATCAAACTGCTTTGAAAACTCAACTGACATCCCTTGTGTAACACATAATAATATACTGATACACTAGTACTCAAAGTGCTACAGCACTATAATTTAGAGTTTGCGACCACAAATGCGGAGGTACACCTCAGCTTTAGAAGGAGACTATTTATACTCTGTAGGCTAAAATGATATAATGAAGTATAAATGGAGTTTATGTTCATCAGCTCCTGCTCTCACATTCACAATAATAAACTGACTTCTTGAAAAAAACTGTCAAAGACATTACCATACTTTGCCCCATTCTGCGCGTGTGCTCTTCGCTGAAAATACATTTCGAAGAAACAAACAAACAAACAAAAAAAAAATTAGGCAACAAGCAACAGTTGATACATGCACTGTAAGGAAAAAAACGTGACTATGATTTAATAAAATTTACATTTCACTCTAGGAATACGTACATTTGGTTTATTGGTGGCTGCTGAATTGTTATTTACACGCTGCCTTTCTCGATGTTTATTCTCACCACTGCAAGTGCAACCCATCCTTGAAAGACAGAGAGGAAAAAACATTATAAATTCTTCAATACTCTGAATTTTTATTTTTTTTCAAATGTAGTAACCATCCTTATTTCTGGTACTATAGTAGAATATATTTAATTATACTAGCATGACTGAGTATAATATTGAGGTGTTTTCAGTTTTTTTCAACGTAACATTGAAATTTAAACATACCTGCTAGTGAAAGGCTGCGCTTTAACACTGAAGTGTCAGTCTCCACTAATGTCAGCACTCAGCTCTCTAGTCCATATGATCATCTGTACCTTCATACTGAGGACTAATCAAGAGAACATGCTCCATGCGGAAGAATAACTCCTTTAAAAAAAAACTTAAAACACAACAAAGACACAGAATGCAATAATAATAATAATTATTATTAATAATAATAATTAAGACAAAATACATAAAAGCATTGACATTTTATATACAACTTTACAAGAGAAAGCGTGAATGGGAAAGATTTTCAAGTTTAATTTTTTGACATGAACCACATCTAAAGTAGTTACACAAACACAGAATGCCAAATACATGACTGTTAGGAATAATGTAGCAGAGGTTACATTCAGTTACAGAAAATGAAACAACAAAGGAATCACAAATGTTAGAAACAAAAATATGTAATAAGGTTTCTTGGCTTTTTTAAAATGACGCTTCACAATGTAAAACCAAGTAGGACTGTAGATATAATACACAGTAATCTGGGGTTGTGTTGCTCATTGAAGAATAACAACTTCACATAAAAGCACATCTTGGAGGGTCTGGTATTAAACAATACATTTAAAATGTCAGTGGAATTAACTTTGAGATAGTTCTTGGTTCACCTTTAATTGCCAAATGCTCATAACCAATACCAAATCATTTATAGTCTCTTATTTACTTACACTTTCTTTGGAGTCAACTTGTTGTAAGACAGAATCCAGTTTGAAGTGCCCAAAGACCTTTATCAGAATATCTTTCTTGTAGCATCTGTTTCTCACTGGCTCTGTCTGTCTCTCTCTCTCTCTCTCTCTCTCTCTCTCACACACACACACACACGCACACACGCACACACACACACACACACACTCTGCCTTAGACACACTGAGACCAAGTGTGAGCCCTGGGAGACCACATTAGCTGAAATAGATAAATGTACCACCGTTGTCTTTATTTAGTCTGCTAATCTCCTCCTTTTCCTCTTCACTAATGCTCAATTCACAAACTTTGCTGCTTGTAGACTTCATACAGAATGAAAATGTAATGAAAATATGGAACAATTAATTGGTATTGTACTGGCTAACTAATGGCCATTTAACATAGCACTAAAATTGTATTCTGAGTTTTAGAGCTGTTTACAAACATATTTACTGTACGTTGCACAGTAAATACACTAATCTCCTATCTCATATAATAACCAAATCCTGTGTTCATAAATTGTTTTCTACTCTTTAAAAAATGTTCCTTAAGGGTTCTTTGGAAACTTTCTCTGAGAGGGAAACTATCTAACCTAGAACCTTCAAGAAAAGGTTTATGAGAACAGCAGGAACAGCATATAAGTTGTTACAAGTAAGAATCCCCCCAAAGTAATATCTCTTCTCAATTACAGGATGTTGTTTACTAGGCCGCGCAAATGTATTTCCTGCCTTCAGTCACTGTGGTCTTCGCCTTGTGACAGTAATTGCTCTGATGTAAACGGTTCACGGTTTCTCTTGTTTTCACAACGTGCATCTTTGCACTTTATTTATTTTTCTTAATTAACATTTATGGATGTATGATGTGGTGAAGTGAAAGGTAAAAAAAAAAAAAGCCAACCACAGGATCACACTTACTATCACTGTTAATACACATAAAACTGACACTGTTTAATTATACTGTGAATGCGAGTCTATATATTTTCTGGGATTCTGTGTTAAGTGATGGTTGGAGAAATATCTTTGTTTCCATTTGCAGGAATTAGTTAAAAAAAAAAAAACATACCCACTAGAGGGTAGCAAAGCTCACAAATCATGATATTACAGCCTAACAGTAGCAGAGCTGGAAATAATCCCACCTTCACTTGCCAGATTTCAGTGCAACTCATATAATGATGCAGTGATGGACAGCTGTCTTAGACTGTATATGTTTTCTCTAACATTCAGTATTCTTCGTGTTTTCCTCATAATCTTGCACAAGCAAAATTGTCATTTTAGATGTAACTGTTTTTAGCATGACTACCAAGGTCACATTTGAAAATGCTTCGTACCTCCCTCTCTGTGCAAATACAAAGCTTAGCACATTAGTTCATTTCATGCTAAATACACAACAACTACCAAACATACACTATATGGCCAAAAGTTTGTGGACACCTCACCATCACACCCACATGTGCTTTATAGCATACAAAGACATCCTATACAGTTGTGTGCTTCCAACTTTGTGGCAACAGTTTGTGGAAGAGCCACATATGGGTGTGATGGTCAGCTGTCCACATACTTTTGGCCATATAGTGTAAAAACTGAACAGGATATATCATATGCAGTATAACAGATACAAAAATAAAAATCCTGACTATAACAGAATAAACTAACTTGATCATAAGCTTTCAGCCTCTTATGTGTGCTTAAGTAACTGAGAAAGTGACTGAATTTTTGAATGTCTGATACTCAGAATGTGACTGCATGAGGACAGTGAAATGCTTTGTGCCAAGTCCCCTGTTGTCCCTGTCAGGCTCAAGCCTTCCATAGCAGCTATCAGAAATTAGTCACTATATTATATAGTCTGTGTTTGTTATTGCTAACTAATGTTATTGAATATCATACCACAAACCCGATTCTGGGTTTGTGGTATGATATTCCTGCACATGCTGTGTAGTAACTCTCTGATTCAGAACATTCTCTGTGGCCCCTTTTAAGGTTGTGATTTACTGTAGTCCTTAACTACCTGCTATTAATTTCAAATCCCACTTCGCATGCATTCGATTTTGAATGTAAATGTAACCAGTTTTAATACAAAGCATGTGCATTTGTAATTTGAGAATTGTCTTTAGAGATACATAGTTTTTCTGGCAGAAACAAGTGAAAACTTTGGGCAGGGATTTTGAAGACTGCGTGAAGAGATTTCATTCATCTTTGGAAAGCTCTTTATCCTGGTCAGGGTCGTGGTGGATCTGGAGACTATCCTGAAAACACTGGACGCAAGATGAGAATACACCCTGTCAGTAGCTGGTCCATCGCAGGGCACACACACATTCACACACCCGTTCACATTTAGGGGCAATTTAGCATAGCCAATCCACCTTCCTGCATGTTTTTTTGGGAGGTTGGATGAAACTTCCACAGACACAGAGAGAAACTCCACACAGTAGCCTGAGCTCAGGATCCAGACCCTAGATCTGAAGAGTAAAGAGTTTTGGAAACATGAATGTGGTTATGCTGACTGATGCATGTTAGCGATTGTCTGAAATCTAATTGTTGTATGAGCATATCTTACAGCCCAAATAATTTCTGAATGGTGTTTTAGTACATAATAAAACAACAGGCATTATTGTCCGTGTGTATATATATTGTAATTTCCTAGTCAGTCACTTATGAGTTGAAATCATTAATCTTGATGTGTTTCATGTTCACACATCTGAGGGATTCTATAAGAAACATAGGGAAGGAAATTACACATTAAACAATGAGTCCTGAGGAATGAATGAATGAATGAATGAATGGTTTCATCCTAAACAAACGTCTTTCCAAACAAATGTATTTTCCTTCAAATCAGGAAGACATCTATCAGATTAATATGAAAACCTACATGAACAATATGATATCAAGGAACAATCAAACTTGCTTCCTATGCATTCTTTTTTTCTTATGGGAATTGTTTTTGATCGCATGCTCACAGAACAGAAGCATGAATGTCTGGCCAAGCTACCATGGGTTTGTGGGAGACCACCTGTGTTTGTGATGTTCAGTGAGAGGGGCCTCTCTGACAGCATCTGTTGCAGGTGTGTGATAGGAGCTTTGTTGAGGGTGTCCTGGTTATAGATTCTTTTTTTTTCCACTCTGATTTTCCCAGGGTCTGCGGATACTGTGTCCCTACAACTCAGGTCCCCAGACGCTGCATCCTGTTCCCCAGTATAACCTGAATAGCACTGGAAAATAGGGAAGAAAGAAATAGAAAAGAAGAGAAAGAAAAAGATTCTGCATATTGTCAAGCATGTGCTAACACAGCAAAATTTGTCCTTCTGTTGCTCCATTTCATTGTGTGTGTGTGTGTGTGTGTGTGTGTGTGTGTATCTGTTACATCTATGATAAAGTCTGCAGGCCATACTAGCAAACTAAGCAAACTGATTGAGATTGATATCAACTTTATTAATGAGCCCATTGGTGTTTGTGAATGTTTTACATGAGGCATAACCTTTCAAAGAACAATAAGGAATAGCCTGGTAAAAGTGAAGTAGCCCTTTCTCATCCACATCACCTTCACATACTCACGCACCTAGTGCAAACTGTGCCAATCTTCCTCCATCTGAGGACAAAGGCAGAGAAACCCCATTCATAACTGTGCTGGGTGCTTCCTAAATGGAAGGGGGGGAGAAGCTACATAGTGTGAGACCATTTTCACTCTTCCTCTCACCGTGTGGGAAAACTCCTCCGACCATCTCACACATCAAACCGGACAGGCTCTCACTCATTCATTCTCCCTTTATTATATGAGACGATGGACAAATCAACTCGGCAATAAACTGGACAATGTGCTCGAGGGGCAGTTGTTTAGCTGTTATTCCGAGGACAACCTCACACATTGCTCTTCCTCTGTGGAATCACTCTTTGTCTACAGCTGATGGCTTGAGGAGACATGACCTTGGCAATGGGCCCATATTATAAAAAACAAAGGTCAGGCCATGCCAGCTTTGACACTCTAATATAGCTTGAGAGCACATAGTACTCTTCTGAAGAACATTAACACCTCACACAATATAGAGTGTATAGTATTTTTAAAACTACAATCAACTCATAATTCTCTTGATAAAAGATCGAGTAAGGCCAAGAATGCCAGAGAATCCAGAACACTGAGTAAGTAAATGCCCTGCAATTGTGACATCCACCTGTGCAATATGTTAAGCTTAAAGCAGGAAATTCTGACACAGATGCTCATGTGTCACCTTTCCCCATTGACAGGCTGGCATATTTGTTTGTGTGAAACATCTGGAGGCCTGGGAGTGTTGGGATGCAGGGTGCACATCTGTGCAGCTGGACACTGGCACTGCACTTGAAGGTAAACAGGGAAAATGGGGGAAAGCCCCCTGTGCTATCCACCGGAATAGAGCTCTACGTCTCCCAGCACTGAGGGTGGAAATAGCTCCTCGTCAGCAAGCAGGTGCTTCCTCCTGCATTTTGTCTTATTTGTCTACATTTCCAGACAGGCCTGGGCAACGTAGATACCATGTTTCAGTCCCAAATGCTTAAACAGCAGTCCGTTTACACAGTTCTTTTTTATACTTTTCACACTGGTAAAGTGCCTGTATATATAGAGCTATATTCCTATATCTTGCAAATGTGACTTCAGTTTGTCCTGAAAGTCTTGCGAGACAGCTTGCTAGGTGATTAACAGATAACAGGCAAAGGAAGTGTTTTTCAAGATTAGCTTTGAATACAGGGTGAGTGTTTCTGTGTTGAAAGATTCCTATGTTGTCAGCAAACACTTTGCACCTGCCATTAACCCGGTGCAGAACTTTTTTTTTTTCCCCATGCTAAAGAAGACTCATATTCACATTATATCTAGACTGTTCAGTTCACTAAGGCACGTGCAAACACTTTTCACTTTCAAATTCATTTAAAGAATTTTAACATTTTTAAAATCTAATCTCTGCTGGCTTGTGGAGGCCTGGGAAAACCCTTCACATGTTGAAATATAGTTCTGAAATGTGTTTCTCTTTTGTATGTATCTCAAAAATGTGGTTACTATCTGAAAAGCGCATAGGGAGAAACTTGCATTTAAAGAGTCCATTCTGACTGCAGAACAGGAACATTACAGAACGTTTTGGGTCGATATCTGATTACAAACAGAACTTTAGGCTTATGTGCTTTTCTCTATGGCACGTATCTATCCAACAACTTGATCAATGCATGAAATTTATTGTGTGAGAGAATCACACTTAGCTAGCAAGATTTTAGACATCTTTAGGCAAAATGGCTGTACTTTTTGTGACGTTTTTTTAAACTGGCTCCTTACCCAAAATAATCTTTGCAGGAAAATAGCTAAGAATAAAAATATTTCAATGTTATTTGGTTTAATATATTTAGGATTTTTTAAAGTTTAAGTTATGGACAGAAAAACACACTTTTGTCACACAATTTGTAAATTTTTTATTTTTATTTACTTTTTTTTTTTTTTTTTTTTGCAGAATTCAACCATACTATCATCTGACGGCTTTTCCCAGACCATTACACACACTGTATGTGCAGTTACCACAGACGATAATTTCAGGACTTGTGCCTGTACTGAAAGAAGAATAGAAAACTTATACACTGGGAAAGCTGACATGAAAATGTAAAACAAAAAAATTATGTTTACATGAGCACATATTTTGAGTGAATTAGGATGTAAATCTGTATTTTTCGTATCAGACTGTATTATCAGATTTCAGACTAATTTTTCAGAAATCTGTGGTTATAGTTTAGCAATGTAACGACATAAACCTGGATGTGCCTCACTTTTGGCCTGAACCTGCATGGAAACTTTAAGGAAGGCATAAGAATCCTAATTATTTCTTACTGTATTGCTCCAGCATTACATTGTTGAATAAAACCACATAGTATCAACTATGATAAGAATTTGCTCATGTCCGTCTCATTCTAAGATGTTATTGTGAGTTAATTCTTAATTGTAATGGTTGTAGCACTGAATATGCACTAGGTACTATTATTAAGTATTAATGTACTGTAGTATTCACAATTTTTCATGTTTATTGCTTACCCCAACAACTTTTCCTGAACTTCCATTATAAGTGAGTTTTCAGTAAACATTTTCTGTTCTACTTAGTATAGAGAAGCATTGGAATTATTGCACAAAGTAGACAGACACCTAGAATACAGTACATAGACAACTATACAAATAATATAAATCAATAAGGCACCAAATACGCAAATCAAAATTCCTTGGATAATCCCTAAGACTTTAGAGTACTCCAGATTGACAATTTAAAAAATAATTAGCTGTTAAAAATGTTCGGTTAATACTTTTTTGTTTAGAATGTTATTATCCATGTTTTCACCAATATCAAATATGTGCCTAGATATAACTTACTGAGAAAAAAACCCTTTGAGGTAGATGGGAAATCATTGTTTTCCAACTGTTTACTGGCCAGGTGAGAATATTATCCATGCCATCAATACTAGATTTCCCTGTGAAAGCATTCTCAGATGTGGGGAGGGGACTAAGCTCTAATGTGTGAGTTGCTCAAGCCCCTTCTCCAAATGTGTGGCACTCAGTCGATGGGAGTGACACCAATTATTTATGTCATATCCCCTCCGGAAGCAGTGGATGGAAACTCACCGAGAGAGGACTATCCATCAAACCAGTGCAATGGGGCTGTACACCTCTGAGGCACGGAATGAAGTCTCCTAGGACAGTTTTAAATACACAGCCACACACTTACCATGTGACAGAGGCATAGATTAATTAAAACTTCCCAAATATACATATTGAGCTTTTATTTAGCTAAATAGACATCAGCAGCAAAGAAAGGAAGGTGAAGGATTAAGAGGATGATTAGGCACTAGAGTTTAACTAGCATAACGCATAATTTACATGCATGCTCATTTGAATTAGATCATGATGGATCTTATAGAGTCTAATATGATAACAGAAGTTAGCTAAAATAAATAAGGTAAATGATAAAAATAAGTGCCTCTCTATCAAATATTCACTGACTATCCATTAAGACAGGCTTGCTCATGTCCGCACGGTGCTGGGTGTCCTGAGTAATTGCAGTTGTCATGCTACTGGATCCTTGGGTTCTGCCCCCATTCAATAAACTGACCAGTCTGTTAAAACAACCAGGTTAGGGAACAAAAAGGAAAATGCAGCTTCAGGTGTCACAAAGGCTGGGAATTGACTCATAACTAGGGGTACTCCAGTTGATGGATGAGGTGGGGCAAATTATTAATAGTTTGCTGATTTTCTCCTTCAATATTTTTGGGAGACATTTTTTATTTTGTCATAGATGTCATGCCATGATCTATTGAAGGTTCAGAAATAAAGTCTGTGCTGGTGGAATAATTACTTGCTTATTTAAAACTTGGGAAAGATACGATGTCAGAAAAATAGGAGTGTGATGTGAATAGATGGGGTTTACTTCTTGCAAAATAGAAGTCATAATACATTTACAGGTTCAGGTGACTTTAAATAAGTGGCATTAAATATTAATGTGTTAATTGAATGATCAATATATGGTCTAGAACACTGAAGAAATGCTTTGAAAATTGCACTAAATCTCCAATTTGCTAAAACATCTTTATGAATCACATGATAAACATACATTTGATATGAACACAAATCAAACTACTGGATTACACTGTACACTGATCATGTATTATTTTATCTGTTCACTGCCCTTCTACTCGATTGATCTCTGCTGATCTTAGTTTACAGTGATCTGCTCCTATCATACGAATTATTTCAGGTCATTTAATAAATCTAATATGTAAGAATAGCACGCAGATTATTTGAGGTTGAAACGTACTGTATATTATGTATACATTCACTTTATTAGGAACTGCTCATTCATGCAATTATGCAAACAGCCAATCATCTGGCAACAGTGTAATGCATACGTTTTCTTTTCTACCGAAACACTTATACAGCAGGCCTAAAATATACATGTAAGTGGTAACTAAGACCTTTGTACAGAAGCATGTCTTTCATGGGGATATCTTTCTGTTCTTTATTACTTTCATACTACTTACCAACAAGAAAATGAAAACAAGCTAATAAATAATATGACTCAAATGACATGTTAAGTTAGCATAATGCTACATAAATAATAATATTTTCACTTCTTATCAATCATGATACATCTAAACCAGATGTTAGCGTAAGTATATACTGCATTTAATTTCACGATTTAATATATATGGAAATAATTCTTAAATTTCTATGCCTACTTTTTAGATGTTCACCCTCTTACATTCACACATATGACACAAAATACAGAGTGGAGTACATAGTTAATTATTTCCCCATAGAGATTGTTATTGTTAGATGTGCAATGAACATAATGCACTTCCTGTTGCAAAATATTAAAGAAGTCAATGTAAAGAAGTTGTATATGTAAAGAAGTTAATGCAACTCAATACTAAAATTTTCAATAAAATTATCTTATTGTAATCACAAAAGGAAAATGTTCCCTTGTTAATTTTTCTGCATTTCAGTTCCCCTTTAACATTACATAAAACATGCTGTGCAAATATCACAGAATATTTAGAATATAAAGTGCATAATATAGTGAATAACTTCTTTCTTTTTTTAGAGCATTTCAACATCCATGGACACTGTCACCTTTTGTGTGTATTGGTTCTCTTTATCAGAGCTTGCGGTGTGATACATCCAGCGGTTGAGATCACCTACATTTTTCTGGCTTCTCATCTAATCAGAAAGAACCTATTCCACTGAAACTGCCTGAGAAATGATGGATGACTTATTTATCAATCTGATCAAGTTATCTATCTGGTTCCATCTTTCTAGTTCTCCTGATCTACAGTACAGTCCTCTTTTTTCCATACACGTTCGTAAAATATTTCCACTTCACTTCCTCTTCAGTGTTATCCACCGAACTTCCAGTCACAGAATCTTAATAGTCCTCCTCATTTTCAACGAAGCATTCCTTCTTGTGTACTTCGGTTTCTGAATCTTCACCATCAGCATCTGCTTCATCTTCAGAACCTGTGTACACTTTTACAGTAGAATCGAATGATGCTATTGGTCGTTCATCAGCATGGTCATCTTTATGCAGTGACCATTTTGTAGGCTGTGTAGCAGGAACTTTTATCCCTTGAGCTCTTCCACTTATTTCAGCAACAGGTTCAGTCTCATCCTCGGCTTCATCTCCTCCTTCATCTGACTCTCCAGTGTTTACAAAATGAGTATTTACATTATATCTGTTACTTTCAGATGTCCCCGTGTCCTGATTTATACTCATCATCTCTGAGTTTTGTTTTGTTTTAATATTGTGTGTATTGATGACTGCTTCAGCAGTGTTACTTTTATGTGTTTCTCCATTCACTTCTCCAGCTGTTTCTCCATTTTCCAAACTTTCACTGTCATCCGTTTGGCCATACTCTTCTAATGTTTCTTCAGCAATTTCTTCATTCTGTGCTATTTCACCTTCAGAAAGCTCTTCATCTTCTGCTTTTCTGTCATCATCTGTATCTCCATCTTCTGTTGTTCCAATATCAGCTGTTTCTCCACCTTCAACCGTTTTAGCCTCAACTGTCTCTTCATTCTCTTCATTTTCAGTTCCAGTGGTCGCTTCATCATCAGTTACTTCATCATCACCTATCTGTCCATCTTCTTTTCCATTATTTTCTTGTTTTCCATCATCTGCTGTTTCAGCTTCAGTTGTCTCGCCAACCTCTTCCATGTCAGACTCTGCAGGTTTTTCATCTTCTGCTGTTATATCATCAGCTGTGTTGTCATTTGGTGTCTCTCCATCTTCTGCTGTTCCATCATCAGTTATCTCTCCATTGTCTGCTTCATCATCAGCTGTTTCACCGTCTTCCTCGATTTGACTTGTATCCATCTCTGTATCTTCTGCAGTTTCATCATGTGCTCTTCCATCAGCTGTTTTTCCATCATCTGTTTGTTCATCTTCAGTTTTCTGTACATTCTCTATATTCATTTTGTCTCCAACAAACTGGTTTAAATCTTTAGTTTTATGTGCTTCTCCGTCTTCAACTATATCACTCTCAACATTCTCTTCTGATACTTCAGTTTTAGCCCTCTCTGGCTCTTCTTCTCTTTCATCATCATCAGTATTTCCACTTTCTTCTGCTGTTCCATCATCGGCTCTCTCTCCATTTTCTGCTTCATCATTATCTGTTTCAGCCTCTTCTTCACTTTGACTTGTATCCATCTCTGTATCTTCTGCAGTTTCATCATGTGCTCTTCCATCATCTGTTATTCCATCATCTGTTTGTTCACCTTCAGTTTTCTGTACATTCTCTACATTCATTTTGTCTCCAACAGACTTGTTTAAATCTTTAGTTTTATGTGCTTCTTCATCTTCAACTATTTCACTATCAACTTTATCTTCTGATACTTCAGTTTTAGCCCTCTCTGGCTCTTCTTCTCTTTCATCATCATCGTTATTTCCACTTTCTTCTGCTGCTGCAGCTGACTCTTCATCATCTACCACTACAGCTCCAGCAGCCTCTCCATCCTCTGATGTTCCTTCATCGTGTGTTTCTTCATATTCTGAGGTCTTGGATTTAGTTGTGATTCCACTATCTACTGCTTCATTACAAAGTGTTTCTTCAATTTCTGATATTTCATCATTATCTGTATCTTTATCTTCTGCTATTTTAACTTTACCTGTCACTGCTCCTTCATCATCAGCAATTCCATCATTAGATATCCCTCCATCTTCAGTGATTTTAGCTTTAGGTGTTTCTCCATATTCTGCTGTTTCATCATCAGATGTATTTTCTGCTGTTGGCGGCTTACTTGTTTCTGCATCTTCTGCACTTTCATAATCATCGTCTTCTGCTGCTTTAGCTTCACCTGTCTCTCCAACATCTGCCACTTTGACTCCAGTAGTCTCTCCATCTACAGTTGTTACATTATTATTTGTTTCTCCAACTTCTGCAGTCTTGACTTTAATTATCTCTGTTCTATCTGATGTATCATCATAAAATTCCTCTCTATATTCAGCTGTTTCATTATCAGCTGGTTCTTCATCTGCTGCTGTTTCAGCTTTGGTTGTCTTTCCTTCAGCATCTACTTCATCATTGTCTGTTTCTCCTCCTTTTGCTGATTCATCATTCATTGGATTAGCTCCTTCTGCAGACTCATGGTCAGTTATAGCTCCATCTTCTGCAGGTTCACTGGTCTTTTCCTCATCAAATAAGTCATCTTCACCACTCTCTTTGCTTATTTTCTTTATAGTTACATCTTTCTCAGCAGACTCTTTATCATCTCTTTCTTCATTTTCTGAGCTTTCACTTTTCTCTGCCTCTGCTGTGTCATCTTCTTCATCTGTTCCATCTTCAAGATACATTATTCCATCTGATTTATGTTCAGCTTCTTTTTCATCCTCTATTATTTCAGACTTTATTTTTGGCTCTTCTGTTGCAGTTGTAGCTATTTCGTTCTCAGTTGCTTCCCCTTTAGTTGATTCTGCTTCTACTGCTATATCAGGTTTTGCTGGCAAATTCTTCCGTGTAGTTTCAGTTTTAGCATCCTCATGCTTCTCTTTTTCCTCATCAGGTATTTTGCCTCCTTCTTCAGGTTCAGATTCAGAAATTTCTCTTTCTGCAGCCTCATTGTCTTCACTTGTTCTTTCTCCCATTGACTCTTCAGCTGTCTCCTCTCCTGTTTCAGCATCTGATGTTTCTACTTCAGTCCCTTTTCCCTCTGTCGATTCTCCTTCAGCTACTTCCTTTTCTCCAGCTGTACCAGCCTCAATTGCTGTATTTTCTTTTGCAGTTCCAGCTTCTGTTGCATGCTCTTTTCTTACTGTTTCACCTTCCAAAGACCCTTTGTCCTCAGCCAGTTCATCACAAAATTCCTCCTCATCCGCTGTTATTTTAGCTTCAGTTCCCATATCTGCTGGTCCACTCTGAGCATTTTCCTCTTCTGCAGTTGGATCTGCATTGATCATCTCCAGAATTTCAGTTCCATTTCTTAATTCCACATGGTCCCTAAGCTCCCCACCAGCTATAGGACCTTCTTGTTCAAGAGTCCTAGAGGTATTATTGCCCTCTTTCATTGGCTGATCGTTCTTCAGTTGTTCAGATTTATTTGATTGTGTATCAGGAGCATCCTCCTCAAGAGAACTAGAACTTCCCTTTCTTACTCCCTGAGGTTTGCTTCCCACAACAGCCTGTGAATGTTCTTTTTCTACATTTTCTTTGCTATTTGAAGGAGCTTTTCTTTTTAAATGGAGAATATTTCTCAAATCAAAGTCTATCCTCATTGGAGCAGAGGTCGAGACCTCCATTGCTAACCCAGGCCTTGATGATGTTTTCTTTTGCAAGCAAGTGTCACATGGGCAGTATTCATCATCATTTCGTTGATCATTAAAATCAGGCAGGAGTATTGCTGTGTTGTCATCATCAGTTTTTGCTGCTCGATCTATGGACTGGTTGAGATTTATTTTCAGACGCCTGCGCCTTTGCTCAGTTAAAATCCTTGATTCACGTGACAAGCTTTCTTTTGGTGGCCTAGGTCTTCCTACATGACCCTGGATTTTTCTGAGTTCATTGTTTATGCTGGCTTGTATTCTTTTATGGACTTCATCTTTTAATTCACATATCATGACATCAAGCTGCTCATTGTCATTTAAGTTCCAGCGTACCTTAAATTCAGCCATTGCGGTGACATAATGTGTCATAAACTGCTTTTCTATTTTATTTAACAGATTCAGAACCCAGACAGGATCAGGATCTTGAGGAACCTTTTCTGTCAGCTGAGCCATTTGCTCTGATGATGAGGATTCTGAACCTGTGTCTTCCTCATGGTCAGTTAGCTTTTCATTAGCATTACTGTCATTTGTCATGTCTGTCATGTTGCTGTCTTGCGTATTTTCTTCTGCCTCATTCTCTGGTGTCCACCGGACTCGACTTGCAATATCAGGGGTAGCTGAATCAGATTTTGTTTCTATCCTTTTAGAAGCTCTCTCTGTTTTATCAATCTCTTGTACCTTTGTCAGCATCTCAATGCCTTCACCCTCTGTATTTGTTTGGGATTTTTGAGCCACAGTGCTCTCGTTAACACTGCTCTTTCCAGAGTCTTGGGAGCTACTGTTAATATCTACCCCTGAGGATGACTTGACATTGAGTTCTTCATCCTTAGACTGTTGATTGTTAAATTTGCTTTTCTGTGTGACGGTCACTCTGTCAGAAGGGTCACAAAGCCAAAGGGACTGAAGCATGTTCATGAGATCATTGTACTTTTCAGCTTTGGCATTTATATCATTGGGATCAAAATCTAACAACTGAAGGTTTACCAGGCTCTCTAAAAATCCTCTTGCTGATATGCTAAGTTTTCTTCCATAAACAGTAGACATGTCTGGTAAACTGTTACATCTGTCAAGTTTGGGACTAAGTAAAATTCTCATAAGCTGGACAGAAGAAGGGATATCAGGAAAAGTGCAGGATTGAATGTTTTCTACAACTGCAAGGTCTTTGGCAGTTTCCTTCATATCACCTACTTTGCTCTCAATATTCTCAATTTCTTCAACTTCCAGTCGCTCATTTTGTGGCCTGAGCACATCTGCATCGGCATCTCCCTCACTTCCATTCTCTTTTTCATACTGCGTTACTTTTCCTGACATCTTTGATAGTTCTTCTTCCTCGCAGTTCTCGTGGAATTCATCGCCAACATCATATAAAGCACTATCCAGTGGAAGTTTCATCAACCATTCATTCACTACTTCAGTAGGAGAAGAGCTTGGTAGGATAGATGGGACTAACTCAGAGGGGTTATTTTCTACCTTCTGTGCCAAAGAGCTGCTGCTGTGTCTGCAACTGGAGTTACTGTTTTTTTCACTTTTGTTATCACTGACGTTCCTACTACAATCTGTAGCAACCAGGGAACCATTACAGGTTCTACCACATACATTTAAATCTCTGGGTGTATTCAATTTGTTGGAATTTTCATTTGAGGGAGATGATCGACGATTAGAGACACCAAGGGAAATAACTGCCTCTTTGTCTTTCTGCCTCAAAAGGCTGTTGGCTGTTGAAACTGACGTAATAAGCACGTCTGCTGAATGCGGCCTTGAAATCTCTTCTTCTTTTTTAGAATATCTGTCACATGAAAGATTGCTTTTTGACCGTTCACCTACACTGTTACATTTAGTAACATTAACGTAACTATTTTGTCCATTTACTTCCAAATGCGACAGTGTATTGGACATATTGTTCTTTGGTCTGTCAGTCACTGTTGGAGAATTTCTGTCTTTAGTTTTAGATGATCCAAAATCTGAATGAGCAGACCTGTTGCTCAAACTGAGACTGGAAGATTTCTTTGAGTTCTTTTTTGCAGATTTATTGTTTGCCACCTCATTGTCTGGTATTGGCTGGGAAGAATTCTTGTGAGTACATTCAGATTTCTTGGATTTGTCTGAGACAATTGTCCCTGCTGTCAATGAACTTTTAGCTCTGTCATCTGGTGTTTGCATGCGCTGCTGATTTTCGTTTTCAATCGTTTTTGGTGCATCTTTGCAACACACATCAGTTTTTGAGTTTAATTGTGGGGCAGAATTTACTGAGGCCAAAAACACACTGTTGTCCTCTTCAGCATTATCAACATCATATTCCTCTACAATCCCAATGGATACTGAAGCGCTTGCTGGAGTTAAAACCCGTTCAGAAGTGTGGTGAACTGAACTGGTATTAGATTTTTTAGACAACGCACTGGAAGCCCTCTCCTCATTGTCAGCATTATTTAGGATTTCTGTCATAGATATCTTTAAACCAGACAGGGCACTATCAGATCTTTCATTCAAACTTACAATGTCAGTCTGTCCACCAGCCAAAGCAGAAATACTAGATTTCACGGATCTAGATGATCTACTGGATTTGGCAGACATGTCACTTGGTGACCTTTCCTCTATCTTTATATCCCAAGTTTCCTCAGATTTGATAGCATCAACATTTAGAGAATTATTTGATATTATAGAAAAGTTTGATTTTTCATCTTTGATAGAAGTACTAGATTTAGGAGAAATGGTGTAAAGACATATTTTCTCCACTGGTATGTTTGGCTGTGTATCTGACCCCTTTGATCTGATTGTGGTGTTAGATTTAGCTGAGACTGCACTAGGAGATCTTTCTACCAATCCTTCCTTGTTTGCTTTTTTGGGTTCTTTAAAACAATCTAAAACAGTGTTTTTCTTTGAAGTTTTAGATGTATTTGATTTTCCAGACATGGAACTTAGAGTTCTCTCTGTACTCTGATTTTCCACTTCTGCAGGAGATACAACTTCCAAAGATTCAGACTTTTTAGATCTTGCAGACATATCTGAGTTGGGTGAAACTAAAATGGAAGCTCTTTCATGCTTTTCTTCACCTTCATTCTTGGATTGGTCCATCTTTGAGTTTTTAGATTTTCTAGAAACATTAGATTTTGCTGACATAGAGGTTAGTGCTCTCTCCTGGGTTTGGTCTTTGGACTTGTTGGATAGAGAGGACATTTGAGATTTAGAGGACATAGCGCTTGCAGCCCTGTCATCTTTTGTTTCTTGATATGCACTTTCAGATTCCTTAAGTAAATCTTCCGTTGATCCTGTATTATCTACCCCATCAGGCGCAAGGTTAGAGCTATCTGAAAGAATGGATTTACAAGACATGGCACTTGGTGCTCCTTCTCTGTTGTCTTCATTGCCATTGTCTTGTCTATGGGCCTCTGATGCTTTTGACTGCCTAGATCTTTGAGATCTTACGGACAATGCATTTTGTGATCTTCTACCAGTTTGTTTTGTTTCTTCTTCCTCGTTTTCACATGGGGCATCAGAAACTACTGACTTCTTAGATTTAAATGATGTACTGGACATAATGCTTGCTGGTCTCTCTTCTGGATGGTCACATTCCCATGCTGCTTCTGAAATCTTGCATTTTTCTAATTTTTTGGAAACACTAGATTTTGAAGACATTGCACTTAGAGGTCTTTCAACACTTGTTATGTATCTATCTTGCAGTTGCTCTGTCTTTTCAGCTGTATTATCATCTTTTTCATCTCTCAGTTTGGATTTTGTTGATCTTACAGAAGCAGCAGATTTAGAAGACATAACACTTGAGGGTCTTTTTAACCTTTCTTCCTCTGCACCATCTGCTTCTTTAGGGGCCACTGTTGAAATATCTGGTGTATTTGACCTTGAAGAGGTGTTGGACCTATTAGATTTTGCACTTGGAGCACGGTCCTCTATTGCCTCTTTTACTACATCACTATCATAGGGGCTGATATCCAAAATATCTGATGTTTTAGATCTTACAGAAACATCAGATTTAGCAGACATGGCACTTGGTACTCGCTCCATTAACAGTCTTTTATCCATGTCTAATGGAGTTCCTTCTGATATTTTTGATGCCATTGATTGGATGGATATGTTAGTCTTGGTTGACACAGCACTTGTTAGACTTTCAGCTGACTGTACTTTCACAAGTTTTACATGAGTAGCTTCTGAGATACTAGATTTGACAGACATGATGCTAGGAGATCTGTCTTCTATTTGGTCTTCCATTTCTCTCAACTCAGATTTCCCCAGATCTGTCTGGTCTTCACTCTCGTTAGCTAATAGTTCTGAGATTGTAGATGCACTGGAATGTACAGACATTACACTTTGAGCTCTTTCCCCTTTTTGTAGTTCAGCTTTCTTTCTTTCTTTACATGACTCCTCTGACAATCTGGACTGACTTGATCTTGCTGACACATCTGATTTAGGTGACATGGCACTTGCTACATTCTCTTCATTAATGACATCAGATGGTTCTTCAGTTGTGTTTTTTGCTACTGGAGACTCAGGTGTATCTGAGTCAGCAGACATGGAATGTGACGTTGTTTCAATTTTCTCTTCTTCTGATGCATATGCTACAATTGGATCTTTCACATCCACAAATTCTTGTTCAGCTACAACAAAAGTTTTGGATATAGTTAAGTCTGCCTGTGGATTTGGTGGTGTTGACATGGCACTTGATCTTCCCTTTTCATTTGTTTGAAAAGTTGCCACCGTATCATCTGAAATATCATCACATGTTTTTGATAAATCAGATACTGATTTTAGAGCCCTCATGTCAGTTTGTGTATCAAGGACATCATTTTCATCTAAGACATCTTCTGGTTGATTGATTGCCTCCGATTTCTCATCCAATGTGCTATTTTCTGTAGGCTCATCTGTTGATTCTTTATGTTGACACCTATGTGGTGTAGATGAAGGTGTGTTGTTTTTATCTTGGTCCACATTTTCCTGTGTTTCTGTGATTACAGCCTTTCTGGAGGTTTTTGATTTCACTGAACAAGTTGAAGCTGTGCTTGATGTCCTAGTTGATAATGACTGCTTTGGAGATTCTGGTGGCTTACAGGGTGTGAACGAATATGGGCTCACTACAGCATTTCTGGTTTGTTCATCATTCTCTTTATTACTCTGGGATGCTCTGGAATTACTTGGAGAGAGATCAGTTTCCTCCCTATCTTCATCGTCTTTAAGGGATGCCAAGATATCTGAGGAATTGGTTTCAACAGCTAAAGGCCTTTCATTTTCTATTGAAACCTGGGTATTCTGGATGCCCCTCTGATCTTGCTTTAAATTTTTAGAGGGAACAGGTCTTTTCTCCTCTTCAGTGAATGCATGACTGCTTTCATTTTTTCCATACTTCTCATCAGTATAGCCTGCTTTCTTTGCCTTTGCAGAAACTGAACACACCTCACTACGACTGCAACAGCGACTAATGGTACAGTATTGAACTGTGCTGTCACCCTTGTCCCCCTCCCCAACAGACTGCTGAATGCATGTTGCCTTCTCTACTACCTGCTCAGTGTATTCCTCACATGATGTGGTATGCACACTGTCGAAAGATTCCTTTTTGCATTTTATTTTATGTGATAGTGCACTTGAGCTAGTGGATCCAGTGTGTCTCAGAGTCTCCTGCTCACTAAGCAGGGCTGGATTTTTCCAAATGTTATACTCTTGACAGTGAGTGCAGCAGTGTTTACAGTGTGGCTCCTCCAAATGCTTCTGGTAAAGTTTGGTAAATTTAATGTCATCAGCTTCACTAGCAGACAGGGACTCTGCCTCTGAGCAACTTTCACCATGGCCACATTGGGGATAGATCACATTGTCTTGTCCTGGGAAGGTTACATTAAAAGTGCATGAGGATTTCTTTATCTCAGTAGAGCAGTGCAATGTCTCTTCATTTAGCAGTCGAAACCGCACTTTCATCTCCATTGACAAGCTGCCATCTTTATTGACAAGCACCCGCTTCTCGATGTCATCATCCAGAATATTCTCTCTGGCTTTAGGAAAAGGACCTGGTGGAACTCTTTTCTTGGATTTCAGTCCAACGTTGACTGTAAATGAAAGACAAATATGACAGTAAATATAGGTGTGAAGGTTTATGGTATTTGAAATTATTTCATGTTCCATAAACATAATGTTGGCTGCAAAAACCATTGTAGATTAAACGAATCAGATATCCACTCTTCATAGAGAATAATACAATATAACTATTAAGTACAGCTTTAAATAAAGCAGGTTCAAATATTATGTTCTGCATGAAGGACTGTCCTCCACAAAGTGTCTCCAACCTTTACTGGAAGGTTATTCTCTCCATGGAAGAAATCGTTGTATTTTCACGTGTTTACCACTAATTTTGCACTTGCTAAGAAAGTGTCTTATGTCTGAAGAATATTGTCTTAAAATGATTAAAAGCTGAAAACTGATAAACTGATAATTCTGCAGTTGACTGTAACTCTAACAAGCTCTTAGGCAAGTAGTCAGCTTGCCAGCACTGTCAAAATACAGCATACTGCGGACTACTTGCTTCACTGAACTGTACTTTTATGTATTTTCCAAAAGGAAACATACAAAACAACAGTTGATATTTTTGGTGAACAGTAAATAAGTGTATGTTATTCATTAAAATTCAACTTATGTTTTATACAATAATAGACATATATCAAATGTGAGAATGATTTTTCAACTAAGCAGCATAGGTGGTCTAATTGTATCATAAATATTCCATTTCTGAGTTCTAACCAGAAAATGGTTTAATTCAAAATATTAATTAACATACCATTTTTCTTGTACCCTTGATCCTCATTGAAGGTACTGGACTGAGACTTCAAAATCAGTTTTGGCAGTTTATCGTCAGAGTTTTTCTGGAAACTGTCCAACAAGTGTGGGTGGAATGGTTCACGGCCCGCACAAACCAAGACACCGGGGCCCTGTAAGACACTCTGTATGCTGTCGACCTGAAACAGGGTACAGCATTTTAGATGTGGAAAAAAAGGGTAAATTATCAACCAGGAAAAAGGATACATTCAGAATAACTTTATATAGAAAGGGGAAAAACATTAAACTAACCCAGGACCTGGTGAGGAACTACAGCATAGTGGATTAAAGCCATTCACATGCACTTGAATGCTGCCAGGAAGTGCAAACATCTGTGCTAATAATTTCCCCACACTGTCTCACTAATCATTTAAACAGCAGTTTATTACCAGCAATGATATTTATATATCAGCCTACTTATAAAAATAATTAGCATGACACATGGAAGATGGTGATTCTGTTGAATACAGCAGTTATCTTGTATTTTTGTAGAAATAGTCACAGTTACTATGTTTTGATTTTATTTTTATATTGTTTCAGTGTGACTAACATATTAATACAATACCATAGCATTAATTCACATATTCACAAAAGCATACAGTAATTTATAAGGTGGTATGCATTATGTTAAAATAATAGAAAGCAATGATATAATGGAAAAATAGCTCACTGACATTCATTCGTTTTATTCAGGTGAGTAGGATGATGAACTGAATTATTGTTTAATGTTATTGTTGTTGCTGCTGCTCACATTGCTAATGGTACCTTGTGTATGATACTGCTAATATGTACTGATGATACTAATGATGTACTGATCTATTACTTCACCGAGGCTTAAAAGTGTATAAGAATATAGCAGAAGTAGTATTTTACTTTTTAATACCAAATATGCTTGCTTTGCAATTCTCTAACACTCACTCCACATAATTAATCAAAAGTAGTTATTGGAAACCTTGAAAGATACAATTCTGAGCACCTCACACTATATGTTTGCAAGCCATTGACCTCGTTCTGTTGGTTCAAAATAGCTCTGATTTGAGCAAGATTAATAGTTATTCTCAGCATGTTGGAATATCACTATAGGAGAAGATTCTGCTAGAATGCGTCCTACTAGAAAAATATATGAGGACAACATTTGAAAAAGATAACGTAAACATGCAAAATATGAGATGGTATTCAAGCAACCATCAAGAGTAAGACTGAAATGAGAATTAAATATCTTATAAATATCTTTAAAAACCCGGACATATATCTTTTGAATTTTATATCTGCAACTATTCCTCCTTTCACTTAAGTGTTCAAGACCATTTCACTCTATAAAACATTACAGGACTAGATAGTACCTTTATTCTAGCCCTATAAATAACATTCTTCAATATAATCTAGGAGGCAGATTAAAATACAAAGCATATAAAAAAAATCAACTGTATAAATAAGAAAATCATAATTATCTAACAAATTAAAACATAAGCTACACGGCTGAGCAGCAGTATAGTAACACACTATATCTCAGGTGATAGATTTTGTTGTGTTCCGCTTATTTCTGCAATATCCTATCTCTTGTTCTCCAAGGGAAACTTTTAACTGCTGTCAACAAAGTTATGTCTCAAGCCTTTGTAAGATTTACTGCTGCACTGCACTTGTGCCATTCCTACTGGCATTTTTGTATCAATCAGGCCCCTGTGGAGAGGTGTGTGCTGCTTTACAGCATGTTTTCTCTGGGAAGTACATGCCTGTAGCCAGCAATGCCAAGCAAAAGCCAGAGAGGTCTGCTGAGTTCAGTCCTGATTAGCAGGAAAAGCCTGGATCAGCTCCAGACATGTTCTACACTACAGACCCAGTCCTTACTTAAAGCAACAGCAGTCTAACTTTGCTGTGTGTGAATACTTGAATTAGGAGGATGAGTAGTAAAGTGTCTTCAAGATTATAACACTACTAAATTATAACACTACTAGCACTGTTAGCGCCTGCTTGTTCTCTGTTTCTCCTCGTACTCCTCTTCCACTAGCCATTCAAAATGAACCTGAGGTTTCCCACCTTAGCCACGTCTGCTATAACACCCGTTTATAGACCTCAGGCAGCAATTTCATTTTATCTACCTAAATCACCCTATGGCTGTAGTAATTCCCTCTAGTACAGGTTATTTATAGCATTTCCCCTTCTGTCCTAGTGTTAGTCATATTACTCCTTTAACATTAACACAACTAATCCACCTGTGTGGTTCCCCTCCAATCCAAATAATTGTAGTGCAATTCTATGATTTATGTCATTTTTGTATGAACTGGAAAAAGCAAGGAATTATAGACAATGAACAGTGTAACCGTAAACTAAACAACAGAACATTTTACAGTTTTCACCACAAGAGGCCTCTGTATTGCAGTGGGTTGTCTCTTACTGCAATGCTAAGTAGATTATTTATAGAAAACACTGCATCTGCACTGCATCTTTCACAATAAAAGTGAAAGACAATAAAAAATAAGACACTATAAAAAACTTAATAATAATAATAATCACAATAAAAACTTTTCACAATCAAAAGTGAAAGAACGTGCAATTAAGTAAACACATATGACTCAAACACAATGTCTGCTGGAAACTTTTTTTTTTTTTTGCTTCAAGAGGCAATTACCCTTTTTGCTGTCAAGAAAGAGATTGTTTACCCCAATATGAATATACACATCATGTATAACTAAACCCGTACACAGGTAAAGAACACCCACAGAGGGGTCTTACCTTGCGACCATCCAGTGTGTACAGCTTTCTGATGAGACACTGCATGAGTTCAGATACATCATCCATAAAGACGCTAAGGCTGTGCACAGGCTTGCGGTGCAGCAGAATGGTTTTCTGGATGGACGGGTTACTATTCTTCACAAGCACAATCCTCTTGCAGTGCCTGTGGGTGTGGTATTTGTGGTGGTTTTTGTGGTGGTGGTGATGTGTGACACCATCTACCAGATCCCTGTCTGGTCGCATGGGCCTTCTGGGTGTATGCTGGTGGCTTGGGCTTTGAGGTTGGTACCATGAAGCAGACTGATTCCCTGAGACTTCTGAAGTCACTGGCTTGGCCTGCTGGGATTCTGAACACAGGGAGCATCTACGATTCTCCAGTTGCTCCAAGTGTGTTGAGGTAAAAGAGCTTCTGTGGGGTAATGCAAAGTTATGGCCAGCGGTTAAAGATGGCTTATCCACAACAGCATCAAAACACTGAAAGCTGTGCTTTTGGGACGTCATCTTGCCCAATGGCTAAAGACAGCAGTGAGTTAGGGGCCCCGAGCCGAAAAGAAAGAGAGTCACATAAGAACAGGGCAGGTTATTTTACTCTGGGAGGCAGGTGTTGTTAGGTTCCTCCCACACATCTGTAGCCAGGCAGTCCACATACACCCACTCTGTTCTCTGAAAAAAATGCGATTATTTTAAGTAATTCATGTTTTAAATTATTGTGTGTTAGATTTCAGTGATATGTCATACTAAACAGAATAATTTGTCCATCAGTTAATAGATCAGAAAACATACATGTATCTTACAACCAATATGCATTTATAACATATTGTTAAGTAAATACTGTTCATTCATTCATCTCCAGTAATCACTTTATCCTGACCAGGGTGGATCCAGAGCCTATTCCAGGAACACTGGGCATGATATGGGAATATACCCATGTACAATGTACACATTGTATTTTATTTTATTTTATTATATTTTTTTATTGTATTTTATTTAACTTTTTTTAATTACTTGTCTTGTTATGTTGGTTTCTCACAGCATGGGTCTGAGGGAAACGAAATTTCAATCCTCTGTGTGTCCTGTACATATAGCAGAATTGACAATAAAGTTGACTTTGACTTTGACTTTGATGTTATGCAGGTCGATCATACACACATGCACACCTAGGGTTAATTTTGAGTAGCCAATAGCCTATACCAGCATGTTTGTTGAGAAGTCAGAGGAAACTCATGTGGACACAGGGAGAACATGCGAAACTCTGCAAAGACAGTAACCCGAGCTCAGGATCGCACCAGCTACTCTGAACCTGTGAGGTAACAGTGCTTCATGCTGCTCCTGTGTGCCACCCGGGTAAGTATCTGAAAATTTCAAGTACTAAAAAAGTTTACTTAACCCTGACACAGCATCATCAAGCGTAATGAGATTAAAGGTTTGTTCAGAGATTCTGTAAACTCAAAACATGTTCCTGTTCTTAAACAGATTAGCATTCTATATTTAGGACAACCTAAAAATAATGTTTACTACTTCTTTACTAAAGTAATCCCCCCAAAAAAAAGAATTTAAGATAATGATAATAAATGAATGAAAAGTTATGCATAATAAAAAGTTATAAATACATATTTTACATAATTATATATTATACTTATATATAAAAACACATATTTTCGTATGCTATACTTTGAAAACAAATCATTGTAAGTTAATTTCACTAATTCGAAATTACATGGTGCTTGATTCCTGAGCTGCAGCCAAACAAACCACTGAGCAAGCATCAGAGATGAGAGACTAAAAGTAAGAAGGGATTAAAAAGCAGATATGTAGCTTTGTCTGACTTAAAGAGCTTACCTTCAATTACAAGCAAAAAAAAAAAAAAAAGGATATGCACATGCAACATGCTGAGGCTGCAGCAAAGTACAAAGGTCAAAGGACAAGGACATGTTATGTAACCCACCAAAACACTAAAAAACTAAACATTAGTTTGATAGTTGTGTCCTGGTCTACATAGATCTTATCTTATCTTATCTTCAGAACTAAAATAAACAAAAAAATCCAATGCAAAGCTATTTTCAAGATAGTTTCTTTTCTTTTTTTTTTTTTTGTAAATACAAATTTGGTTTATTTCATGACTTCTGCATTAATTCAGTACAAAAACATTTAATTTTTCCAACAAAAAATTAAACAATTTATTTTTGTATGTAAAGAAAGACATTTAGGCATTTAGACATTTTGTAAAGACAGATGCATTCTTATATTATGTATTACGTCCACTAATTTGAAAGGACAAGCGATGTTCCAAGTGTGCACATAATTAGTATGACAGCACTGAGACATTTCATTGTTCCTATCACTCCACTTGTCTGTGTTCACTACAGAAAATTCCAGCAATAGTTTGTTATAAACCATTATACACTTCCTACTTCCTACAGTCAGTCTGTGTGTGTTGCATGGTACTGTCCAGCTGTGGCTTCTTAGGGAACTATATTCATTGCTGGAGCAAAAATAAATAAAATATTTGGCCATATTGCATCTGGAATATCAGTTACTCTATATTAATTTCTTTATTTATGGAACTGCTGCATAAAAGCAATATCAATAGTGCAATCATGCTGTTGTACTGAATAATTATAACCGTTTGTGATATTGCTTAATTTTAAATAAAAATGTTCTATGTTAGGCTCTAAACAGTCACTTAAAAACTGTGTGTTATTTAGACTTCAACCAAAGATTTCCAGATTATCAGATTTTGCCTGACCTTTCTCTCAGGAGATGTACTCCATAAAAAAACATTTACACGTTTTCACAATCCCTACAATTCTGAAAGTTGCTGCAGTAAATGATTTTTATGAGGTATTTAACTCATCTCAAAATTTGTGGAATACAATTTGGATGATGATTCACAATAAAAATACTCACTGTGTCAACAACCATGGTGTTTCAGATGGTAAAGAAATTTGACAAACCGATCCATAGCTGGAATGACTGCCTTAAAATGTTTCTACATGCAGTGAGGAAGAGCTGCAGCAAACTCCAGGTTCCCAAGCACTGCTTCATCTGAGGGCCTCCCTGCTCATCAGGGCCTTGAGAGGCTAAGGATAGAACGAAAAGCCTAGCTAATCACCCTGATGGTATTAAAATCTGCTGAGGCTTTGAACACATGACAAGCCCTACACTATTCCGTGGAGAGGAAACATGTTTAGTGCAGATCCTGACAAATTTAGCACTGCTGCTCCTGAGAATTAATGAGAGCGGACAACAAAGAATTTGAGATTGCCATTACATAACACTGCACTTTGCCTCCATTCATAAGTAACAAACCATAAGTAATTGGAGCACGTTTACAAATGTGAATAATTCAACTAATGACAAGCTCAGGCATGCATGTCATCTTTCTGGTACCTTGTAATGAAGCAACAAGGAACATCCCAGAAGACCACGAAAGAGCACAGTAGTGGATGACCCAAGAATGCTTTCAATCATGAAACCCAGCCGTTAAACATAGCCGTGCAAAGTAACTGTATCAAAGACTACCAGGAGAGAGAAATACAAAGGGTGTACCACAAGACACAATCCACTAGCATTTTTTATGGTAATTTAGGAAAGGGAAGGAAAAGTGCTTATTCACCAATGAGACTCCATTACTACAGAGACACATTTCTTGTCCAGCCATCTGTCTGTATATCATAAGGAACTTGACTAAGCAAAATGAGCTAGTAGACTTTTTTTTTGGTGGGCCACAGTGTGAGTCAGAGGAACAGGAAGTGACATACTGACGAAAGAATTAAGAATAAATAGATATCTTTAGATCCTTTAGGGCATATCCCTGGCTTAAAAAGACAGGAAATCTTTCTAGGCAGTGGTGGTTCAGTGGTTAAAGCTCTGGGTAAAAAGGATCTACCAAGTGAGTAAAGGATGAGTAAAGAAACTGCAGCTCTCAACTGGATTGGGCTTCTTTCTCTTTGTCCACTCTTTCACTTTCTCAACAAGAGACCTAGTTCTCAGGCCCCACACGTGACACTCGGGCTTAGCCACTGCTGCCTCCATCAGTACATCAGACCTGATTACTAAGAAGTTCTTAAATGCTATGTTCCTGCTATGTTTGTCACTGCCCTTTCTTTATTTTACCTCTTGGTCGCAGCTTTACATTCATGACTGAAGGGTGAATATATGCAACGGCTTTTTGATGCCTACCAAGAAACCACAGTAAGACATTTTACATTTATTTTTTGCCTTCTTGGATCATAGTAGAGAATTTTTTTTTAAAAATGCATCTGTCTGTTCATTTCCATTAAACCGGAAGTTGAAATAATCAATCAATACATAATCAATATGGACAAAAGGTTAGGTAAAAAAAAAAAAACATAAGACAACAGGTAACACTAAAGTCTCAAAAAATGCAGTCAGTCATTGTGTGGAATTTGTTTCCGTGATGAAATTTCCAACATTGGACCAATCACAGTGCGGAAATTCTGGAGGTATGGGTGTATGTGCAATGCTGATAGAGAGCCATCAGCCTGTGTGCAATTGGTACTATAGTTAGCACTGAGCCTGTTCAAAACAAATGACAAAATAGACATAATGAATGCACTGTAACTGTAAGTGAATGTAACTAACAAAACTAATTCCAAAACACTTTACCTTACCTAAAGTGTCTATCTAGCTAGCTAGTTTTTTTGCTAGCTAGGTATTTAGGTTTAACAATGTTTTGTAACTAAAAACTTTATTTTGCACAATATTTAGAACTATTGTAGCTATAGCTTTTTATTAAAGTGTATAATTAAGGTGTATAAATAAATAAATTAATTAATTAATTAACACAGACATAATTCCTCTGATGTCTAAAGTAATAGTAGGTATTAAATATAACATATTTCAGTAACATTATACCAGGATTGTCAAAGATATCGGCCTGCAATCTGGGCCACCAAAAATTCAGAAATCTTGTGGACTGTAACAAAACTGAACAGATAAAAAAAAAAAAAAAAAAGATCTACCCTCTGTTATTCCACTAGGGGGCAAAACAGAGCAATAAACTAAGGGCTATAAACTAGCTGTGATGCACTGTTTGTTCTGACACCTTTCTATCATACCCAGCATTAACTTTTTGAGGAATTTGTGCTACAGTAGCTCTTCTGTG
>CM040993.1:6388765-6418303 GCA_022985145.1 Pangasius djambal | reverse complement strand
TCCTCTAGCACTGCTCGACTGGTCCCACCATCTCTCAGGGCACAAGGAAGACATGCGTCGAGACTCTTCTCGGTTCTGGCACCAAGGTGGTGGAATGAACTTCCCTTAGATGTCCGAACAGCTGAGTCACTGGCAGTCTTCAAACGACGTCTAAAGACTTACCTCTTCATTAAGTACTTAAGTTAGCACTTACACACACACACACACACACACACACACACCAAAAAAAACTGATGGTATTCCTAGTTTGTGACCTAGTGAGCCGGTATCAGAATGTATTTTTGATAGACTTCAAAGCACTATTGTAAGTCGCTCTGGATAAGGGCGTCTGCCAAATGCCATAAATGTAAATGTAAATGTAATGAGATAATCAATGTTATTCACTTCACGTCTCAGTCCTATATATAGATATATATGCTGTCTCTTTCCAAAACAACCAATTTAGGAGTTTCACAGCAATGGGGGAGAATACTTATGCAATCTAAACTTTTACAATTTTTAATTGTATCTTTCAGAAAAAATGCCAATAAAGGAACACATTTAAGATCAGTTTTTGACATTATTTAGTATTCAGAACTGATAACTATTTACTTAATTATGTAAAAAAAAAAATAATAATAAAAAAATTGAAGTACATCCATTTTTTTTCTCTTTTTTACAATATAAAAAGTTCTAGCACTTAGTACATGGAATGTAGCAAAACATTCATTGTGTTCAAAATGAAAGTGACAAAAAAAGCAATGACAGATTCACAGTGGATGTGTTGCCTCAGAAAGTGTGCCAGCACAGTCTCTTTTGCAGGTGAAAACAACAGACCGGCTCCAAAGCCGAAGAAAATAGGCATGAGCTGTATCCAAAGGGTATGAATGTATCCATACATTAATCCATCAATGTCTGCAAAGCTATGGCCACATAACACAATATATTGTGTTAATTATAATTCTATTTTTTTTTTTTTTGCAATACAAATTTTCAGTAAGAATAAAATCTAGGTAATAATCAGTGCACGAGCCTTTATATAGTTAATGTTACACAGCTCAAAATAAGCACATTAAGTTAATTAAAGCATGGTCTGTACACCAATGAACAGTAGTTCAACAGTAATGCATAATGAATATACATTATGTGTCAAAAACAACTATAACCTAAATTAGTTCTTGTCCTGTAACAGGAAATGTTATTAATGTTAAGCTCATTACACAATTAATCCTTTTGTGTCTCAGTTTCAATTGTTACAGTATTGCAGATTGAAAAATGTATGATGCAGTCTTGTGGCCACACTTACTTGGTTGGTCACCTGTGGAAGTGTGTGTGAATTTTACACTCAGTATGAAACAGAAAACAATAAAGATGCAGAGAATCAAATAATTTTTTTTTTTTTAAATAAAAACATACATACTTAACTATGTATTTTGTGTTTTTGTCTGAGGTCAATACTGTTAAATCCTATTGTGTTTTTTTATTATTATTATTTTGTTAAGCAGTCTGCTACTGGGTTTGTTCAGGAGGCCATGGGAAAGCAGATGGGTCTTTTCGGAAGGCAAGGCAGCAGCAGAGCCTAGAACTATCCCTGAAGAAGCAGTTTAATTGATGGATGAGAGCCAGTAATAACTGTCAGAGAGGATACAGGATGTCAGGCAAAGCAGAGGTGGACTTCTGTTGGACTACATGACATCTGACCAAAACCACCTGTAAAGAGGCATTTCCACACTTCCAGCACCTGGAGCACCACGTGTGTGACATATCGCATATCAACCTACATGTGGCCATAGCTTTGCAGACATTAGCTGGGACAAAGCAGTGGCAATGCTGCACACACAAACACACACACACACACACACACACACACACACACAGTAGAACAACCAAGTAGCAGAGAATTGGCCAGTATTTCTAATAATAAACTAAGGACAGTGTATGATGTTAATACATGTAGATGTTAATAGACATGTAGTGCATTGGTTCAAAATTGGTTAAAAAGTCATTATGGTTATCAAATATTCAGTATAAGTACATTGTGAACAGGAGTCCTGGAAAGCAAAAGAAAGTTTTTTTTAATTACAGCAGCAGTTCTTAGGTACAATTCTACAGGATCCAGGTGAGATTATCAACTGAAGCAATGGTGAGACTTAGACATAAACTTTTTTTTTGTGCAGGGTATCTATGTAGGACCTTCCACAGCAGCAGATGGCGAGTCACAACTCACAAGAAAGTGGAGGAATAAATGATCTATCACCAGCACAAACAGTCTATTTGTAATGCATTGTCTGTTGGTTACCATAGGCTAGTAATTTGCACACTACCTGGACTTGGCATATAAATTCTATTGGAAGGTTTGTTCATGGTTTAACTCTTTCAGCTAGTGTTACTTTTAATCAGGACCAAATTTAGCTAACCTACAAACAATGGCTTCGCAGTGCCCTAGCAATTTCCACATGCCCTGCCTGCATAATCAAGAATAGCTACATGATCTGCCTCTCAAAGAGAATCCCACCTATTTTCACAGCTTATTTTAAGAACAAAATACATGCAGGCCTACATAACATAAAGCAGGCACTACTCACGTGTGTGCTGTAAAAAAACATTTATATAATATCAAATATAAAGTGTTTATTTTAATATTTGTATACATTGTGTATACATAATACTCCAAAATTCTGAAAGGGTGCTAATAAATATGTCAATATGAGTAACTGCACAACATACTATTGTCTCCAGGCAAAATAGTGCCAGCAAGCTGTTTAAATAAGCTTTAGGTATGTATTATTGTATCTCTGTACGCAGCTGGTGTTGTTGACTACATCATCAGGTTTTCTCAAACTTTGGTGGTCATTCTTTGAGTGGTCAAGGTGCATACATTTCAGATCTACAAATTTTAATGACTCATTGACTTAACACATTCACTAAATATTCTGGCACTGACCCTTTACATTCTTGCAAAAAGTATGACAACATATGGAGTTCGCAACTTGCGTCAAAAAGTTAACATCCTGTTTTGCACCTGCCAAGATGCTGTCATGGCACACTGTCAGGCTTTTGGGGATATTATGACTCATTTCCAGGAGTCTCATTTGATGTTAAGTCTTAAAGGAAATGAGCCTGAGCATCCACCAGGAAGAGATTCCTAACAGACATCAACAACATCCAGACATCAACAACATCCATACAAAATGCCTGCGCACATGTGGGAAGTGCTGCTACTTTGTGCAATGGCCAAGGTCAGCATGCTACTGCTGCTCCTGCTGTTGCCACACATAAACATGTAGGATCAAGGCATTGGTGCTTCTTTAGTTTTGTTAGAGTAAAAACTTTGAATGTGGATGTTTGCACCTTGAAAATTGATGTTTCACAAGATCTACACCTAAGTTCAGGACCAGAATGATTTGACCTGGAGTTATTCTGGCTTCCACTTCAGCATTATTAAAATCCAGGTTTGTGATTTTAATTTAACTATAAAATTATGCTTATATTAAGTTTATATAAGAAGATTACATTTTCACAAGCGACCCAGGAGCACAGACGACACTGCGAATTTGATGTGTCTACAACAAACAGCACTACCCATGTTAGTCAGGGGCAGGATGGAACATTTTAAGACAACACTCATCACTGTCATTACTACCACTGTGGGAAATTAGTCAAGTAAACAAAAGCACAATTTATTTCCAATGAGATCCCCTTAAGGGCAATTGCATACATTTCACGTGATCATAGGTTTTTCGGATGTGATTTTGTGAGTAATATATAATCACATTTAAAAAAAAACATGTGAAGGTACATGTTATGAAATGAAATTGCACATGTGAACTCATGTAAACATATCTGAAAAATATGTGAAATACTGTATGTGAACACATGAAAAAGAATTATTATGAGAGAAAATTAAAATCTGAAAAATGAAACCACATGCCCTACATGTCATAAAATATTTCCCATTTTTCCCCCAATTTGATCACCTGCCATTCCTATCCACCAGCCAGCTCTCTACCTATCATACAACAGCTACCCACTGGGGAGGGTGAAGGCTAGCACACGCTTCCTCTGAGACATGTTAGGCCAGCCAACAGCATCTTTTTGAACTGCTGCTCATGCTGTTGCACAGGGCAGAGTAACACACTCCTCTTCTGAGATTGACTAGTGTCACTGTGATTGACAAGTGTAGAGAGAGTATGCCATGCCTCCACCCAGAGAGCATGACTAATTTTGCTCCCTTGACTCCAGGCCATGGATTTCTATGGCATTGTCAGGATTCAAACTCGTGTTCTGTCGAAGACAGGGCAAATGATTTTTCTGTTATGCCACTCGGGAGCCAAACAATTAAAATAAATACGCATGCACTAAATGAAAAATGTCCACCACTGAAAAAATGTGCAACATGTGGAAAAACATGTGGAAAACAAATTTGTGTGAATAAATTGTCTAACCTTTATTTAAGGTAAATGAGTTAAAACATGCATTTGTGGAAAGGTAGCATACTACAGGAAGCTGGTAGATTAAAGTTCCCTGATCGATTTCAAGGCACAGAACAAAGGTAAAGATATTTAAACATAAAGCTCTCCAATGTGCAGTATTTTCAAACTTATTGTTGATAGTGACATCAGTACTGTATGGTATCGAAAACAAATGCAGTTAAATTACTTGCACAGTAAACATGGAAATGAATGCTTCCCTACATTTCATTCAAATGTAATCTATAAGCGAAGGTCATCAATCAGAAATACTTCACATTAATATCTGAAAGCAGCTTCAATGGACAGCCTTTAAAAATGTTTTCAGCACTTTCACTTATTTGGAGCAGTTCACATTAGACATTTAGGTTGATTAAAATGATTAGATAAAAAATTAACTCTGCAATTCCAGTATAAGAAGTGCATCCGCCCACAGGAGAACAGGATAGGACAAGACTTTTTCATAGACTAAATGGAAGATCCACATTGCAATTAGGAAGCACAATAGGAACATCCTCCTCCATGTAGAGGTTAAAGAGTTATGGCACCCTGGGGAGATCCTGTTCTGCGCAAAAACAAACCTGCAGCTTGTGCTGTTTACATGCATTGACCCTGGTATGACATGCACATTAATATTTTCAGTCATTTTCTATCTGTATGCCTCAGTGGTACTGATTACGCTTGTCATTTTGACAGAGAAGATCCTGATGTGTCACAGCAATTGAGAGAGAACTATTTTTATGGGGGTCAGCTGTGTCAGAATTTCTATAAGAGACTTTTAATCCATTTGCAAAAACTGCATTTTCTTATTATGCTTATTATGTATACATATTGTGTATTTTAATGAGGTTAAATTCAAATCAGAATATCCCCATAATTGGTATTCATCTCAAGCCTATTGGAATAAACAGGAGAAAACAAGGTGTGTAATGTTGCTTTTTTTTTTTTCCTGAAAAGGTAACTGAAGATCCCAGGGTTGGCAGAAGAACACCAGCCTTATTTTCCCAGTTAATGGCACCCTTCGGTATCTGCAGAAAACATGTGTCCTACTCTATACGGCTGGTGTATTCATATGCAGGTACAGGTGGGTGTCCGTTGGCCAGCTTCACCGTCCCTCAAGTTTTCCAGGAGTCCCCATCTGTACCTGTGTGCTGGCTCTACCACATGGCACACAGCCCTGGGCCCGATCTGCTCCATTCTTCAACCAGCCATGCTCCACGCCTGCACTAACACTGCTTGCCGAGTCTGTTGTTCCAGCACAATGAGCAGGAGAATGGCTAGCCTTATAATCCCCAGCCACCAGTAATCAATGCCAAGTATGAGCAGTAAACAGGTTATTATTGCTCTCTATCCCTTTTGGATTAATATGATATTGTGAGGCGTGACCACAACAGACAAACTACTGATCAACTTGGAAGGTGGGGATGAAAAGATATTTCCTAGTGGAAAAAGTGAATAAAATAAAAAAAAAGTCTATAAGATTATTTGTTATGCTGAATCATGTAATGTAATTAAGGATAAATGGTTATTAAAGGAAAAATCCACCTGAAACACATTAAATATGTTTATACTGAAATAGGTATTGCATGCTTAATGGTCCTGGTGCTAATTTGTTGGTTCATGCTGTATTTTCATTATTCCTATTCACATGGCATTGTGGGTAATATAGGGAGCCATTAACAAAAATAAGTGAACTGAAATAAGTGACATGATTGAAGATCATGAAGTTCATTAATTTAAAGATCAATATCCAAGTTGTTCAGGGTGGATTCTTTGAAGACAGATTATTTAGTAACATGCATCAGTCATCATTCCCATTATCTACAATGAGCCTAGATACTACACTCATTACACGTACCCCCACTAAGTCACTTCCTTTAAGTTCCAGACTTCCTTTAATACCGGCACTATATGATGTTTATCCTACTCATTTCCAGACGAGGCCCCATGCTATCGTTCAGCTTTTCTCCACACCCAGGCAGGCATGGAGATCGGAGCCTAAGCCAGTGTGTCTCCAGTAGGGATGTCATTAACCATGATCACCTCTCCCCGAGGATGCTTAATATTTTAGCCAGATGCGTTCACCAGGGCCGCCCACACGCTGTCACAGCATCATGTACCTGCAAAGGTCACCTTGTTTATTTGCTTGGTGATGTGACGTCACCATGGGGGAAACAGGAAATAGTTGTGACTACCTGACAGTCTCTGACCTGACACTGGACCTGATCCAGGGAGCAATCATGGGGAAAAAAACAAGAAGAGGTCATTAAAAAAGGGAAATTTGTTTACTCAGCCTGTTTCCTGCAGACACAAATGCGGCACATCTTAAGGAGTCTAAAATAAATATGAATGTGGTTATAAATATGAACATTACAGAAATGCTACATGACAAGTAAAATGTAAATATGAAAGTTACGGTATGTGAGGCATTATATGTTGTAATGATTTACAGTTTAAAACTATTTTCTTTAAAATTAAAAAGAGAGTCAATTGGCCATGGATGTATATATTAATTTGGAGCAAATTATTGTTCAATACTGTTATTAACATCACTTTGAGATTGTGCTTAAAGTATTGAAACCCGTTAACAAGTTATTGTTCTGTATTACAATAATAAAATATTGTACCAATCAGTTTTTTTTTTTTTTACTGTGATTGAAATATGGTTCAAATATGCTGTAACACAAAATTTTCCACAATATTTTCTTTGCAGTTATTTTAAATTAAAGGAAATATGCAAATTGAATAAGTATTCAAGCTTTGTAGAGAGTCATAGTTTACCCAAATAAAAAGCAATTCCCTAATAGTTAATAGGAGATAATTGGCTGTATGCTAATTGGTTTCTATCTGTGAATTTCTACAATGAATTGCATTTTTCTGTCCCGCCTGGACTCATGGCAGAGTGTGCACTTTGCTTGTCCCATCCGGATGCACAGCTTCTCCATATGATAATTGGGAGATCTCTCCGAGAAACTGAACCTCAGAACCAACTACCAATCATTGAAACAGCCAATGAAACTTAAACTTGAATTTAAACACATCAGAGCCATTCAGATGAATAGTGCGCTTGGGGCTGCAGCAGCTCAGTATCTGAATCCATAACAGTTTTAAACATCTAGTATAGCTTGTTATTTTATCACTGTAATCGGTAAATATTGTAAACAAATTGAACTTGAAACAAATATATATATATAGGTCTAGATATCTAGCTGTAGCTACCTTCTTCAGTGAAAGTTCTGTGGCTGGAAACGACTTGTTGATCAGAGAGGTCAGAGGAAAATGGCCAGATGGGGTCAAGCTGAAGTGTCTTGAAGTGAAGCTGTTTTTTTGTTTTTCACACCATTCTACGTAAACTCTAGAGACTGTTGTGTGTGAAAATCAGCAGTTTATGAATCAAACCAATGCTCAAACCAGTCCATCTGGCACCAGCATACATGGAACAATCAAGGTCACAGAGATTACACTTTTTCTTCGTTCTGATGTTTGAAGTGAACATTTACTGATGCTCTTGACCTGTATGTGCATGATTTTTGCATTGCTGCTGCTGCCACTTGATTGGCTGATTAGATAACTGCATGCGTGTGCAGGCGTACAAGTGTTTCTAATAAAGTGGACGGTGAGTGAATATACTTCAATAGCCTGTGCTTCTTTTATTTTGAAAACCACCAGCTGGTACTACTGGATCAAAAACTCGGCATCCAAGCAAGACCTGGAGTTAATAAAATTTAAATTGAGTGGACAGATAAACTCCAGCGATATACTGCAGGAGAACCTGTCTTCATATAAAGTGAAACTTGGGTAAAAGTCCACTAAGAATCCTAAATCCTAAATCCACAAGCGTCATCCAAACAAACTTTCTGCAAATCTGCCTAATAAAGACGAACATTCATTCCCAGTCAGTGCAGAAAGTCCTATTTCTGTTGAACATTAATAAGAGAGGTTCGAATACTCATGCAAGTTGCATATTTCTTTACTATTAACAGACTTCTTTTATGCTATGAAATTCAAAATGAACATACTGATTAGAAAATATGTGAACCATTTGTATTCTAGAAAATTATCATATTTTATGTTAAGGAAATCTAAAACATTTAACACGTTGAGATTATTATTATTATTTGCTATTTTTAGCCTATTTAAAGGATATGGAAATAGAGGCCACTCTTAAGGTGACACTATGAGTAGTGTATTCTTGGCCCATGTTGTATTGAGCCAAGACTGACAAAGACTGAAGCAGATGAGCTGAACGTTTGCCCTCATTTCCTGAGAGTAAGCAAGCTCCTTGATATCCCATAGCTCCATAAAACTGCATCAGTGGCTTAGTTACGAGTGTCAAGCAGAATTCTTAGTAATTTCAACAGAAAACCTATTATTGAAAAAGTTAAGCCCTTCAATTCATAGGAGCCTTTTGTAACTACCTACTTTTCCTATTATCCAACTTTTCCGTAATTACTGAATGCTTTAAGATGAATAACTGAAAAATAGGATGTGAGTTTAAGGGTTACAGTGTATATTCTTGTGTAGTGTTTAAAAGTGAATTATACAGTCCATTTATAATAATAGCAACTACATAATAATAATTTTTTTTTTAAAGTTATGATAAAAAAAATACATGTATTGTCTAGAAAAAAGTACATCCCCAGTCATTAGACTGTGAAAATATTTGCTGGTTAGTATGTCACCATGCCCTACCCCCTGGGGCAGTGAGCACCCTTGAGATGTCTGGGTTTTAAGCTATGAGTGAGACGCAGGCCTGAGGCTCCCTGACCCAAAATCCCCTTTGCCCCAAACACCATCTCCTTTCAAGCATATAGCCACAGGCAAGAGGAATAACAATCTTTCTTGGCTGAAATAATTTTCCGATGTTGACACATGATAAATGTTATTTAATGTACTGTAATCAGAATGACCAGAAGTGATTAAAAAAATGTATTATGGTGAAAAATGTGAATATTCTTGACTATATTAAACTGCCTTTAATTAGGAGAAATTAGGAGAATCTGTGCTGAGTCCACAGTGTGTGGCCAGGCCACAGAAGGGTCAAATAAGAACCCTAAAAAAACACCAGAGTGTAAGATATTAATCAGTGAGAGCCATGTTTCCTCCCAGCTAAAACGAACAGCAGGTTCCCTTTCCCTTGCCATGGGCTCTTTTAATGCACGGACCAGCCAGGGCCCAAACATCCTGACGGAGAGAGGCTTTACTCTTATCAGGCAGGAAACACTGCTCCTCCGCTACATCCTCTTTACAAGGAACGCGACTCAACCGTTCCCAAAAAATGCAGGAAGACCAAGCCAGACTCCAGGATTTGTCAAACGCTCGCCACCACCCGCTTCTCTCCCCCCTCCAGATTCCTTTTATCGAAAAAGAAGAGGAATTTTTGGGGGAAAAAAGGCGAGGAGAAAAAGAAAAATGATGAATGTGTAAAACAGTCAACAGGGCTGAGGTGCATTTATTTATTTCATGGAGATTATGAAAGTCTGCATCAGCAAGATAGTAAGTGGGGAGCGATGGGGGGGTGAATGGGCAAGGATGGGGGGTGGAGTAGGAGGGGAGTTTCTGCTTAAGAAAGACACCCTGACTAAGACACAGCGAACAATAGGATGGTGAAAATGGAGGCGGCAAGAGAGCCGAGACGGTTCTACACCAGTCCTCTGAAAGTGTGGAGGAGTGAAACTAAGCAGGAGACATGTTAGCCATACCAGCCTGGGAACACAGGGTGGGTACCATCAGCTCCATGGTCCATATACCATCAAAGCTCCAAGCTAAGCTCAATCTCAAGTGAGTCAAATTCTACCACGCAGAGAAACAAATGCATGCTTAAATTGCTACAACAGCTAAAAATAAGGCTGATTTTGCTTCAAAAACCTGTTTTTGCTATTTGTGTCAGAAACGAATTGCTTATGAACTATTGTAAAATTAAATCACACAATTAGCTGATTTCCACATGCACAAACAACACGTATGTGGGTTTTGAACATACAAAAGAAGGAAACAAGGTATAAAATATGGAGCACGTAGACGTGATAAAGAAGACTGGCCTGCCTATGACAACCAAAACAAGAGTCTTTGTTATACCTGTGTTTAAATGTTGTTTTTATTCACTGGAGCCTGCTTTGTCTGGCTTCTCAGAACATTCATTTTAACATTTCACAAAACGCTAGAGCATCTACAAAGCATTATTTTTCAGGTCGCCCAAAACAATAAACATTGTCAATGTGCTGGGTTTACTTCGACATACACAATGCAGTTTGTCAAGGAAAAATGCCAATGCCCGGTCCTTCATAACGATCATACAAGCATCCGATTCTTTACTATACATCAGCTTTCTTTATGAGCTACAATCTTAGATATCGCACTGATATCTGTGGAGATATCAAATTAGAAATTTGGTATTTTATTCAAATTAAATTAATGCCACAAACCTAAATCAGCATACAATAATATTCATTATTATTATTTTCTTGGTAACATTTTATGAGTATAATATATATTCATATGGATGTGGATAGAAAAGGGAGACTACAGAATTTCCTTCATGAAACACCAAGTCCGGTGGAAAAAAAAAACATTTGCAGAAGAGTCCAATCTCATTTAAATATGGTGCCTTGAGGTAAAAAAAAAATGAGGTTTGTATTAAAGATATGATTATTAGAGGGAAAAAAACAGCAATACAATATGGATTAATGCAAAACATTTAGATACATAAATAAGCTGTAGAGCAAATATACAAGCATCTCTGGCAAAGTCTGAGAACATTTCAGCAGGACTAACAGTTAGTCCAGTCACTTTATTCTCATCCTCTCTCTTTTTGGAAACAAAGATGGGCATGAACTTTAGAGCATTTATCTATGCATCCCTGAGGTGTCCATTCACGTCCTGCAGCTTCTCCTTTCCTCTCTACACCACTCCTCCTTTGTTCACCTGCCAATCACACTGCTGACCCATTTGAAGTCTATGGGATTTGTCTGTATTGACTTTTAAATTATTGTCTATTGGTTTGTTTCAGTCTTTAAGAAATGCTGTAATTGTTGTAGTAGGCGGCCGTTGCATCGGCCAGTACAGAGATGAGACTGGTTTCTGTGGTGCTGCTGGGGCAAGTAGATGCTGGTGTTACCTGGATGTGTCCTGTCACGGTCATGCTGCCCTGTTCAGCGTGATAGTTGGTGGAGTTCAGGTACTGGTCAAACTCATCGCGGTCCACCTCACCCAGCAGTTCAGCCTGGCTCAGCTGGTCCAAAGTCTCCAAGTGACCCTGCTCAGGTGGGGGTGAGAGTTGCCCTAAGTGCCCCTGGAGGGCATGGTGCACTGGGACTTGAGAGAACGAAGTGCTGTAGTAGGACAGTGGAGGAGTGGGAATAAGGTTGGATCCACTACATTGGTGTGGCATGGGGATGTGATTCAGATGTGTGCTACCACAGTGGAGAGAGGACTGATGGGAGTACTCGGGGTGGTATGGAGGAGGGCTGCCCATGTGAGCTGGGGTGGGACGCTGCTCCTCTGGGCCCGAAGCAGAGGATGAGCAGGAGCTGGTGGGGGGGACAGAGCCGGATGCTGAGTAGTAGGACGGGTGCTCATGGTCTACCACATCAAGAGGGGACATCTCAGGTGGAGTGGGAAGGCCATAAGGATACGTGTCAAAATTGCTGCTGGAGTTTGCAGGGTCCCTGAAGACCCTCACACCAGGCAAAGTTGCACTGGGGGAAGAGAATCCACTGCTCCCACCGACAGTACTCTCTTCTTCTTTGTCCAGGGGGTGACAGCAACCTCGCGGGTCTGACAGAGAGCTCTGGTCAGGGCCAATGCCGGGCAGGAGGAAGCCTGGGTCAACACGCTTACAGATTCGCTTCAGCTGCTTCTTCCGACGAGGACGGTACTTGTAGTTGGGGTAGTCCTGCATATGCTGCACCCGCAACCTCTCAGCCTCCTCCACATACGGCCTCTTCTGCAAGGGAGTCAGGGCCTTCCATGACTTACCTATCACAACCCGGGAAAAAATACAAGCGTTAGACACACTGCTGTTTCACTCACATAAAGAATGGTACTTGGTATTATCACACTAGAATTCCAACATCTTGGAAATATATTTCAGTACTCGTCTTATATTCACATTTTATAAAATATCTTTTTTCATTGCTTTTACATTGATACTGAAATTCAGTGTTCCCCAAACCATATCCAGTCGAATTTAGTATTTAATCTGCAGAACCAAAGATCAAATTTCTTGTAAATCACTAAAATGATGGTGAGAATTATACTTTAAGAGAGGATGAAATGTTGCTCTGTGTCTTACTTTTCAAATTAACCAATATTCTTACTGTTGTTAGTTATGGTAATATTATGGTAATATTGGTAACCCATATTGTTTTGTTGTTGTTGTTGTTTGTTTGTTTATATGTTCAGTTACGTATTACATAGTAAATACAATTGCTGTTGCAAGACAAGATAAATTTTTACTAATGCAGACTACAAAGCAAAAATATTTTTTAAACGCGTTCAGAAGTAATTATGAATTTAAGACCTAAACAGACGCAAGCGAGATTATAAATACAGTTAAAGAATAACAATAATATTAATAATAATTATAATAATAATAATAATAATTATTATTATTATTAATATTTATTTATTGTAGTTTCTCTTATTTAAGCTGATAATTCCTGACACCCCGCCGTAAACTTCCACATCATCTAGATCAGTATCAATAACACCGTTTGCAATTACTGATGATCCGTTCAGATGAAGATGTAAATAAATTAACAGGTTTTGTATAACAAAGGGGTTGATGTTTTAATTTTAAAAAATTTGTTATGTTTTTTTTTAAGCTGCAAAACTTCTTACTAAATTTAGTTCCCCACATGGGCAATTTATTACAGATTCAGGCCTTTGTATACCGTTAAAATATTATAATAATAATAATAATAATAATAATAATAATAAAAACATTATTTTAAAAAAATACAGAAAATGATTTAATTTACGAAAGCTGTGATATTAAATTTATCCAGTATCGGGACCCATTAAAACTTTTGGTCATAATCTCAGTGTAAGAAAATAATAATAATAATAATAATAATAATAATAATAATAATAATAATAATTTTAAAAAATGAGAAGAGGAAATAGACAATTAAGAAGAAGAAGGGAGGATTATAAATATTTATAGGCTATCATTTTTAAAGCTTACCCAGCATTTTGCTGAGCTCTGCGTTGTGAAGGTCCGGGTTTTGCACGGCCAGTCTTTTGCGCTCGTCTTTAGCCCACACCATGAAGGCGTTCATGGGTCTGCGGATGCGGGGCTCGGGGGTTTTATCCGCCGCTGCTCGGTGGCTCGTGCGGCCGTCGGCTGCGTCTCCATCCGTGGAAGCGCACTCGAAGCTCTCCGGCCATGTCGAGTATGCGCTAATCAGAGCAGCCATGTGCGCACTCCTCTCTCTCTCTCTCTCTCACTCTGCCCAATCTCAAAACTTCACCTGCGGTAATTAGTCTCAAACTCTCTCTGAAACTTTTCTATGCCTTGCGCTCACGTGCGATTTCACCTGCAGATTCGTTTGGGGAGAAAAAAAAAAAAAAGCAGCCCCAGTAAGACCTGGCTGTGTGCGCTACTCTGCTCTGTGTCTGTCCTTCCCTGTCCTGAGTGATGAGCTAGGCTGTGTGTGTCGGCTTGGGTGAGAACGGTGTGCTCGGTAGGACTCCTCCTCGAAAGCAGTGATTCACTCTTTCCCTGTGCATGGGGAAGCGCTTTATATCTGAGCTGCAGGTTCCAGCACAGGCCCCGCAGGACGCGCAGCTCCTCCTTGATTGCAACTTGAGACGTGCGGAAAAAAGAGAGTGGAGGAAACTACCTCAACACCCTTTGCTCCAAAATGAGTTTCTGCTTGTGTTGTCGTGACACATTACTATGATTACTGAGGAGTAATGACAGACATCACGTGCTATTTGCCGTTCCAGTTGACAACGTTTAATTTGGAAATAATTTCATCTTAACAAACAGTCTAAACACGCGTTATGCCATCACTGTGTTCTGATGAAGAGCTCTTAAATGACTCGTAGGATTCACTGGCTTCTGAAAAGTTTTTTCATGATCTTTCTTTAGGACCAGATAGCAGGCATGTACACAGTCTCAGAAAAAAAAAGGGTACTAAACTGAACCTGTCTCTTGTACTAGAAAGCACAATCCTAGAAAGACGCATGCATGTTTCACAGCTTTACTCTAACAGGTAATCAAGGTCCGTTTATGTACTTTAACCCACTTTTAAAGATACATTATATCCACATACAAATAAAGTAAAGATACAAATGGTACCAGAGTGACAAGGAAGTATACAGTTTAGTACTTTTTTTTCTGAGAATGTAGGCTATGTACAAATTAAAGGTGCAATAGACAACATTTTTCCTTTCTTACCAATACAAATATTGTGGAAAATTATGTAGAAATGCTAAAAAAAAATAATTTAAAAATAGTTTGAACCATTGTCTTAGAACAAGTGTACAACATAGCCGGAAAAATACAATTTGGAAACCTGCCTTCCAGTCTGGAATGTTTTTGGACTGGCATCTTGTCAATCATTTTATAGACACGCCCCCAATGCACTTCCTCTTAAATCATTATGAGGTGAAGTTGCATGTTTATAGAGCTAGTTGGCTTTCAAGCAGTTGATTGCCCGAGTGCGCTTGAAAGTGATAGTCCTTGCTAATGGTAACTTTAGTTAGTATGCTAACTCTAGTTGAACCATCATGAGTTCTGGGGTGGAGCTTGGTGTACATGGGTGGAAGCAGGGGCGGGCTCAATGAGTAAAAAAAGATTATTCAAATCTTATTCAACTCTACCCATTTAACTGTTAGAGACCATCGACCACCCCCCTACCCCCCCACCCCCCCCAAACACACACACAAACACACACACACACATCTTATCTATTGCATCTTTAAGCTGGAAATCAGACAGCCTTCTCCATTTTTATAGTAACTGCCTGGAGTATTAAGAGCAAGATGTCAGAGATTTGAGAGTAGTTATCAAACCTGTTCTTGAATACATTCAGAACTGTTCCACTGGTACCTTTGCGCAAGCCTCAGAGGTGTGGTGACGTCAGCGTCTCCATTCATTCAGCCGTCGACTGTTATTTCAGCAGGGCGTGAAATTTTACGAGAGTAAAAGTAGCTATTTCAGGAGGCCATATCAAACGCTTCTCATATTTGAAGGTCGAATATGTAGTCTAAATACTGAGCAAAGGAATGATCACCTCGATCAGCTCGTGCTAATGAATCAAAACAAGCTACACTAAGGGGAAAAAAAAAAACGTGAACTCAATTCTCAAAAAAAGTATTATTTGACCTTGTTGCTGAAGTAGTACCATCAAGGGAATTGTATCTTTAAAGCTTTACTAAAAAAAAACAAAAAAAACATCTTTACATTAAGGGAAGACCAGTGGTTTTTAACGTTACATACATTAGATCACTTTTAAAGATACACTACTTTCATATTTCCATGTAAACTAAAAGATATGCTTTTGAGGGTATCACCTCAGCGACATGGAAAGGTACCCTTTTCTTCTGAGAGTGTAGAACCCTGAGCAGCGTTCTTTTTGAGAACCCTTGTGGAACCTCATTTCCAAGAATGCATCACCAGTTTCTGAAATGTTTACAAGTAGCCTAGGCGCTGTAAAATCTGAGGCTGGAATGAAGTCAGTTTCCTCACTGTCAGCAGAACTCTTCTTATCAGACAGAGGGTTCCTGCTGACAGAAAACTGAAGTAATGGCTGCCCCATGGAAGCTGTGGAGCAGACAGGAAGTGCTGGGAGAAAAGTGCAGATCGTGCTTACGCCCATTAATTCTGGTACTCGAGGAAGGCGCAGGTAGTTGCCAAGCCAAGATATGTTTGATATTTCAACATTTTATTCTTAGCTACAAAAATAAGTTAATATGTATATAGTGGCCCATTAAAGTGTAGTCATTAACCCCCCCACCCCCACCCCCACCCCACCCCAAACACACACACAGGAACAGGAAGTCTGTGTAAATTTGCCACAGAATAAGGTCCTTCACTTCCTGTTCTCACCACCCTGAACAGAGATGACAGTCAGGATATCTGTTTAGGTGTTGAAAGATGCACATGAGTAATTCCACTTTTTTCCTCTTTGCTATTTTGGCTCTGATTTCCTTTCAAGGGAACCAGAGTTTGATCACAAACCAGTCTGTCTTGATGGAAAGTACAGGCATGTGCAAGCTCTCCTATTATTAATTCAGCTGAGGCACAATTTAGCGATCACTTGTAAATTGGGTTTATTGTAGTTCAAAGTAGTTCAACAAAACCTGTAAAAGGGCAATTCTGTCTCACCTGCCTTTTAATGCACAGTTATAGAACTACGAGGCAGTTAACTGTGGTATGACTAATTATCTGATCACAAGAGCTCTGTGCAAACATTTTTTAAGTAAAGGGAAAAACCAAAAGGAAGACTTTGCACTTTGCTAAAGCTTTTTGCCAAGCTAAAACTCTCCTACACTAGAAGTAGTCCTATTCTATCCCATACAAAAAAATGTACAAGGAAGACCTGCATCACTGGCTTTTCTCTGTACTGGCATCCAGCTAAGTCAATGAGCAGCTGAGTCACTGGCTGACTCAAGAAGAGTGACAGCCTACCTCTTCATGAAGCGCTTAAACAAGCATTTAAAAAAAACCTTGACATACTGTTTTTATTGCTGTACAAACACTGACAAAAATGTACATGGCTGTGAGGAAAGGTGGGGTTTAAACCAGCCAACAAGGCTCAGAGATTTGCTTAGAGGACTAAATATCACTGTCAAAAGCATTGGTGATGCATAGCGTCTAATGACTAAGCCCTGTGCGGCATGTCAGTCATTCACAGTGATATAACAAACACATCTTTTCCATTTCTTTTACTAATTTATATTCCTCAGAAACTCACATTCAACTTCTAAACAACATTTAGTTGGCGTTTCAGTTGTCTTGTGTGATTATTTCATACATTATATATTGCATGATATTCTTGTCCCTAAAAATTATTCATTATTCAAGCTGAATAAGTGTCTCAGCAAGTCTCGCAGTGAGACAGAATGACATTAATGACATAATTATATTTGAGGCCAAATCCAAAGACTACTGGAGTTGAATTATGCTGTAGGCTACTGGTGAATTTTTAGGATAACCCCATAATAGGCGGCTGAGAGTCAACAACACAGTCATCCAGTTGTACCTTTTATCGACTGGGATTTGATACGGCAGGTGTCTTTCCTGTCTTCAGTGAGGCACACACAGAAGAGCTAATTTCAATAGCCAGGGTTGCCAGGTTTCAGCAACTACATCTCAAAAACGCCACAAAAGTCCTAAAACTGCCCCAGAAAATTCGGGTATTGGAAAAAGGATAAAATTTTTCCTTCTTTTTCCTCAGCCCTTTCTATGGGAAACAAAGTCACCATGGTCTAAACATACTGTATGTCTGAGGTACAGACATTATCCACTCCATAATTCCCTTTTCCCTTTTCTAAAACAGAAATGATTCTGTACATCATAGACAAACTGATTGCATTTACAGCTTGCCTTTGTTTGTGGAAATGTATTAGATTTAATTCGACTACCTGCTGTAACCATGATCTCAGAGGCCATAGAGCATTTTAAACTAGACCAATTTGGCATAAATGACCCTGGCAGCCCTCTCATTAACTATCCTTTCCTCTGCTCCGCCCCTATGCTTGGGGCAGCGTGATTGGCTCCCCTATGGGCCTCCGTTAGCGCTTGTTGCACTTCCCATTCTTGACCACTAGGTGCAATAATACCTCTGTGGAATCTAGAAATGAGAGCAAATCAATGAAACAATTAGCTTGTATCTGTCAAATAGCAATATTTTTTTATATTGCTGGTCACTCAAGAAAGTTACTCAGATAATCATTAGTTAGTTAGCAAGAAGGTATGGCCTCAAGATCACAAGACATTTTCTTGACCATTTGACAGTAACCAGGTTTCATATAGGCTTTATAATGAATTATCTTACACTATATAAAGCACATAATTTGGCACGTTTGCTACACAATCTAAGTGAAAACTCTTCTTAGCCACAGTGAACAATCCAAAAGGAGAAAGAAATCTGTCAAGGAGAAAGAAATCATGTCCAGCGCTGCTGATGAGGTTTATTTTAAAATGGTAAGACTGCACATTAAATTCCAAGGCATAATTTGCAAACAGGTTGACATTTCATTTTATTAGCCCATGTGTAAAATTCATACAGTCTACATTAGAGCACCATAGCATATCAGAGTTCAAGATCTTATAAGTACTCAGTCCCATCACTGAGGGACAACCAGGGAATTAGTCCTAGACCCAGGGAATCCACTGACATGTGAAACAGGCCTATTTCTTCACTGGTCAAAACAGTGATGTTAAGCTACTTACAGGCCTGGAGATTATAAACAGTGGGCCTGTAAGTACATTAACACCACTGTTCAACACAATTCAAAGAAAGTCCCATTTCGAAAGTCAAATTAAGGAAAGACAACTGAATTTAGCATCAATTTATGGTGTCCATATGAGGTGCAAGTCTCAACATTAAGGCAAAAAATGTCCACTTAAAACACCAGTCTTACATTTTAATGTGACTACTCATCAGCTTTTCATGGGCGAAGTATGTTTTTTTAAACACTTAAGTGTGGGCTACAATCCATCAGCAGCTTCATACATCACACCAGGAAGAGGAAAACTATGATGGTAAGAAAGAGGATGCAGGACTATTTTAAAAACAAAGAAAACCGAAAATTGATTCCGATTGCTGCACTGCTACGAAACTCTTCCCATATGCCTTTAGACATTCAATAAGACATGGGCAGTGATTTATGATTTTTAAAAACCTTTCACAGACGTTGCATGGGTTTTTCTTTGGAGAGTAACATCTGGGATTACGCTTGGAGCAAAAATGCAACTTAGACATGTAAGGCGAATTGCAAAGTGATGCTGAACCAAGTGCGTAATTTGATGTTCATATGCGATAGTCAAAGAAAAATGTGCTAATACATAGTTTTATACAATTGAAGAGATTTTTTTGCTATAAAAATGGTTTTCTATGGCAAGACATACAATCAGACCCATGATGGACAGAATGAGCTTTAAAAAAAAATTGCTGATGTTCAGTTTATTGAAAAAATACAGATAAACCTAAACCCAATCAAGTATAAAGCCCTAATTGTCATTTTTCTTCTTTTTCTTGTCCTTTTTGGATTTCTTTTCTGCTACTACTTCTGTCTGCTCTTCCTCTAAATCTCTCTGCTTCCTCTTCTTTTTCTTTTTATCCAAAACCTCGGCGTCTGTGATGTTATCTGCTTTATCGTCTTCGTTAGTTGAATCTGTAGGTGTGTGAGTAGGCGTTTCTTTGTTTTTCCTTTTCCTCTTCTTCTCTGTAGAAAGGGCCACTACATCCCCAGCTGTGCCTCGTTTTGCTGCTGCGACGCAGCACTCCTCCACTGCGTCCTCCTCTCTAGCTTGTCGCTCTTTCTTCTTTTTCTTCTTCTTCTTGCTGTCCGAGTCAGCCTGCTCTACAACAGCAACCTCTTCTGTCACTGGACTTTGCTCAGTTTCTTCCACCTTTTCCTCATCGTCGTGTTGGTCATTCTTTCGATCCTTTTTCTTCTTTTTCTTTCTTTTTTTGCTCTCCTCCACGTCGCTGGTGTTGGGAGAGTCCTCGGTGGATTTGGGCGTCTCCGACTGGGACTGTGGGATGCCGTCGGTTTCAGGAGTGGAAGCAGAGGACTGGTTCTCAGCACGACCTTTCTTTAACTGAGCCATCCTCTGTGCAAAGTACTCCTGCATGGTCAGAGCACTGGTCACTGTGTTGAGTTCCACCTCGGGGTTTGATGGACCATTCTTGTCATCGCTGTCCTGCTCTCCCTCCTCCGGAGAATCACTACCATTGCTTGCCTGTGGAAACAATGAAATAAATCCTCAGGTTAAGCATGCCTTTACGGATGTAGGTGTTCTCCTGGAGCTGATGCAAGAATTTCTACCACCTTAACAATAATCACAATCTTTATTTATATAGCACGTTTCATCTTCAGCCCAAAGTGCTTTAGATATAAAAAAAATGTCAAAAGTATGTATGAATATTAATGTATTAACTATGAGAATTACTACAAATTATAGGTATATTTACCAAGATTAAAAACCTAATACCCCAAGATCTTTAAATAGAACAAATTAATAAGCAATTTACAACACCTATAAAGCTGGTGTCCCTAAGGTTCTGTGGAACACTGAACACTGATGTAACAGTGAGCCTGCCTCATCTAAGTGAAGTGATTGGGATCAGGATTAATTTTGTCGATGAAAACTAAAAAATAAGTTTTGTCAACTACCTTTTTTCTATGGCAAGAAATAATTCACCCAATAATTCAACCACTCAAAATGCACTTTCCGCAACTAATAAAAACTAAACAAAAATGTCAGAAATGGGCGACCTGACAAAGCGGAAACCCGCATCTTTAGGCACTCCCATTGCAATGGAGATTATACAGGGGAATGCCTTGAGACTCCGGTCTCCTTCTGTGTAGCTATGCTAACATTAACACTTTGTGTTTGTAGAACTAAACTTCTCAGTGTAGAGGTCCTGCTGCTTGCTCTTGCCTGGACTATTCCAGTACACTCTTCTGTGCAATCATACACAGACCTTACAATAAAAAAAAAAACCCCACAAACCACATTCAACATGGTAACAATTCACTGGCTACAGGATTTAATCAGGAGGCTCATTTAAAGGTAATGACTACATGAACATGAACTTTCGATGGAGCAAAAGGCTAACAGACAACTAGAAATGAAGTTGTAATTTTAGACAAATTTGTCCATAATCACACATGCAGAAAACACTACCTGTCACACAGCACACGGGGTCCTGCATAACTAGAGATGCAGAGTGAGGGAGGACATGACAGTTAACAACAGGATTAACCTGTCTCACTCACACACACACACACACACACACACACCCGCATTACCAAAAGAACACATGGCATAATTTAGGGGGCATTAAAAGTTCATTCGCTACTAGGACTGGTTTTAAGTTTTAAACTGATGACAGGTAATGCTTAGAAATGAATAAGAACAGTTAGTATTTATTGAAACTGAAACCTTACCTTATAGTCAGCATAGTGACTGTATCTCTGAAGCGCACGACATTCTGAGCTGTACCTCAAATATCTATCGCTGGTCCCCCACCACAACCCCCCAAAAGTTTTTGATATAATCAATAAACACAGGAGTAAATGTCCACATCTATTCCAACTATAGGCTGCTACATATATGTGATACCACATGAAGCCAGTGCCCTTAATTACCTAGTAAAACATTACTACATCCGCATTTTTTTACTGTATTAGCAAGAAAAAAAAAACTCATCATGTTAATTCAAGTACAAAACATGAGACATGAATAAGGAAATAGGAAACTAAAGCATCTGGTTCCTCCTTTGCACGTGATTCCAATCTAATCTACACTGATAGCACTGTTTGTTTGAAATCTTTGAAATATTAATAACCTAAACTTTACCTATTCTAGGACATACGGCACGTACACCTGTTTGAGTAACACTTCACAGGCTACTGCTTTTAAAAAAAAAAAAAAAAAAAGTTTGTATTTATTTGAAAATACAAAACCCAAATTTAACAGGATCTGGTTCCCAAGATATTTCTCTTTTTCATTCTTTTTTTTTTTTTTTTTTTTTTTTTTTTAAATAAAAAATCTAATTAAAAAAAAAATAGTTGTACAAGAAAATTTTTAGCTGATTTAATATGGTTTATTAGTATTCTGACTAGGGCTGCACAATATAATGAAATTATCTAAATATTGCAAATGTAAATATTGTGATATGCATATGGTAAGGGCTTGTGTTACCGAATGATTTTAATACTTCACAAATTTATAAAAAGTCAAAGTTTTAAGGAAACAGAGACGGCAGACAATGCTTTCTTTTCCTCAAAAGAACATGAAACATTTTATATATATATATATATATAAATTTTAATTGATTTTACACACTTATAGACTTATCATACCACATATCGCTTTATTTAACAAATTATTAATATTTTCCTCAGCCCTAATTCTGACATACAATCGCTGAAGACCAAAATTAAGAAGAGTCCCATTTTGAGATTCTGACCCTGAAAACAGAGAAATATGGAATTCGAGCAAACGATGATGATCCCAGAAAGAGGCTTGACGTTGTGTTAGTGTTCAAGTAAAGAAAAAAAAACAGCGATCTTGCAGCAGTGTAGAGTGAAACCTTTTTGTGTAGCGCTACAAGCTGCCGAATCACAGCAGGTCACAAAGCGGTAGACACAATGACTATGTTGAAAAGACCACAGGAGTGCGCTTCAGATTAAACTGTACCCAGCCAACACTTAGTCACTGCAGCACCTCTGCCCCATTCGTCTTCATTTCGCTAATGGGCTGCTCAATGCATAATGATCTGGGGTGAAGAATACCCACTCTGAAGCTTGTGCTAAACAACAGCAGAGCTCTACATTATGTCACAGGCAGCCATGAAAACGGCATTTTTCAAAACTCCCATCAAGGGACCTTGGGGTGGGGTGGGGGTCGGGGGGTTGTTTATGTGCTCCTACTATAAAAAGAGCAACAAACATAACAAATGGAAACACTTTTTCTTGCCTTACAGACTAGCCCTACTACATGGACTGTAGCAGATTAAAGCATGTACACTAATTTCAGTAGACAATACGTACAGCAGTCATGTGTGGTATTTATGCTAGCTCAAACCTAGCCATGATCTCTAACGTCTGGAGAAAAAATGACCACGAATAAAGCCACACGCACACGAGCTTTCCCTCTAAAACGAGCATCACGGTCATTTAATTTCCTATTTATTATTTTATTTTATTTTATTTGTCTTATGCTTTGCTTTCATCGTTATTTTTTCTCTTCATTCTCTTAACGATAAAAAAGTTCATTTAAAAGTGGACTAACGGGAAAATTATATGAGTACACAATATCTTTGAGGGAGTATGAATAACTTAAATGAAAAGCTATTACAGATAACGGTTATTAAAGGTTACATGCTAATTACATCTACAAAACGGAAACATCTGAAAAATCTTTGAGGTGAAAATGAGTGCACGCAGGTAACACCACGCCCACAGACTTTCTCTCTAAAGCCCGCCCCACGGTAACGTACGCTTGTTGTCCGTATGTTGCTGACAATGTTGTGACCATCGCACCTCTTTCACTCATCACACCCTAACTTGAGCTCTGCCTTAACAAGGCGTTGGACTGGCTTCGACTTAAAGCTGAGGTTATCCCCCCCTCCCCCTTACATCCCCTACACCTTTAAGCCAACTTCCTCACTTTCTCACTAGCATCTCCAGACACGGCACCTGATCCCACGAGGCCAGAATGTAAAAAAAAAAAAAAAAAAAAAAAAAAAAAAAAAAAAAAAAAAAAAAAAAAAAAAAAAAAAAAAAAAAAAAAAAAAAAAAAAAAAAAAAAAAAAAAAAAAAAAAAAAAACTATGAAACACCTGTAATATGGTATTATACAAGTCGAAGACCATCGAGTCATTTCAGCTAAAAGCTGCTGCCTTATATTTTTCCTTAACAAATACTTAAAATGAGCCCAGTAGGAGAGAAAGTGGAAAACCACAGTTTTAAATTCATTAACTGAAAAGTTCTAACTTCACCCAATTTCTCCTCCTGAAAAATCTGTAACTCCCAGTTGGTGTGAAAGAGAAGTGAACAAGAGTGGTGAAGAAGTGATTGGCCATGGCAGAAGCTAACAGGGGCTTGGTGAAATGTCTGGGGGCCATTTGAAGAGTTTGAACTGTGAAATTACTCTCGGGAGGAAGAGGAAGGAGGGAGAGAGGCAGAAGAAGAGGGATGGAGTGAGCGGGGAAATCCTCTTCATCAGAGAGCTGTGTGTGGTTGCGCATTCGGGCCCGCTTGGGGACCGCCATTAGCCTTATCTCTCTAATGTGGCGAGAGAAGTGCTGCTGGTAGCATTCCTTCAGGGACTTGTGGTGTACACATACACACACTGGGAGAAACAAACAAAAGCAGAAACACAGACGCATGCTGACATACAGACAGTGTAAGCCCACCTTACATGACTGCTCTTAAGCGTCTAAGAGGTCCCAGCTGACATAGAAACAACTACAAGAGGGGGAAAAAAAGCCATCTGTTTCTCCTTTTTAAACTCCCTCCACTCCGTCTCGTCCTTCTCCCTCCATTCCCTCAGTTTCTCCTCCCTTTCCCTCTCCTTGACGCTCCTTTTGGCAACAGGGAGGCCCCAGGAAGAGGATGCGTTCTCTAGACTGTGTGCAGCACTCAGATAAGGCCCCAGCAGCGCGAGCCACTAGCTCTTTCCTGCTCACCGCTCCCCAAGCACATGCTGCTCTGAGGAGGAGGAGGAGGAGGAGGAGGAGGAGGAGGAGGAGGAGCAGGCCCAAGTGAGACGCAAAGGGATCTGGGACAGACATGGGGCTGAGAGCTGTTAATGGCCTCACAAAAACTAACCAAAAAAAAACAAACAAACAAACAAACAGAGATTTCCATCGATGCCAACACATAGCGGCAGAGAGACCCAGGCAACAAAATGCTATTATGTCGAAATGTAACTGGCTGTTTTCTTTTTTTACAATACCATCTAAACTCAGTATTACAGTACACTAATTTGCTGCTGAAAACGGCAACAAAAATCTCCAACTCCGTGCTATGTCACAGTCTCCCTAATTTATAAACGAGAAGCAATATCCCTCGCTGAATAAAGACTATGCTAGTTTAGCATTGCGAATGCTGCGTCAGCAATGAGAACTTGTAGTGTCCAGGGACTAAAGACTGCATATGGTGGCGAACTACTGCAAGGATATAGTGCTATATTTAAGAGAGGGGATACTGCCAAGTCGAGAGAGGTCTTCATGTTTGAAATTAGGCTGCAAGCATGTTGCAAGATGTTTCTTCAAAGGACCTTCAAAAATGCAAAAAATAAATAAATAAATTTAAGTATATACTGAGCATCAATGTGATGTGATGTGATGAGAGAATGTCAACATTTTTTGCTCATAATACTAAGCTCTACTCAATTTAAACATTAAGGACCACAGTAATTGATAAGACAGAAAGGTGGCATTTTGAAAGGACGGATGTGTTTGGCCATATCCTACTGTTCTTTACTCATCCCAGATACTTATAGCAAATCCTAAAAATGGACTATTTAACAGCAGTCCCTGAATGTCACACTGTTTGTACAGGCTTTTACTTCCCTGAGCTGTTCTATTCACTCAATCAGGAGCTATATAGGGAAAAATATGGGCGCATTTATGTCCTCTGAGAGTTGCACTAGGTGTACGCCAAATAAACCTGAAACTGGCCCATTATGGGCACAAGCCGATAGATACTATCAGGGCAATATTGGGAAGAAGGCTGATTGTGTGAGCATGCTCTCATTGTCCTGCCAGTATTATAAATTTGGTGGTGGTCTGGGTGTATGGATCGGCCCCAGATTACCCAGACTACCCTCCCTGATGAGGAGAGAGAGGCTGGCGCGCCATCCTTCATACCACTCACGTGGGTGGACAGCAAAACAGGTGGCGCCCACGCAATACAGAGCTTCACCCGGCTTAATTGGGACCTTAACACCTCATATTACAAGATACTAAATGACCCTGAAATTATCATTTGGAACACACCATCTGACTCTCTATCTGTCTGCTGTATTTATCCTAGATAAATTTTCTCCATAGAGGAAACCAGCATTTGATACGAAAAGCTTTCCTACATCTTTAATTTCACTCCCTTTCCTAAGGATGTAAATAAATTAGAGATTCGAATGAATAACCGCAGACGAGCTCACCACGGTACCATCAAACAATCGTAAGGATAATGAATGGAAAGCGATTTCATTTTACATTAAACGACATGACGGCAGAGGAACAAGATTCCCAACGAGGGGCTCAGGTGCAGCCTCTTCACAGCTGAAAAACAACAATAGCAAAGAATTTATTTCACAAAACCTGGAATTAAAACGCTTAAAACTAGGCTAAAAGACTAGGCTGAAAATATTTAGCACCTAATTAAACTCAGTAGGCTGAAATATTTAGCATCCAATTAAACCAAAGAGGTTAAAATAAATAAAGTAATAAAAAGGGAGCAAAAAAACAAGACAAAAGAGCTTAAAGCTAAAGCTGCGTCTCCTGAGGCCTGGATTAACTTCCCACCAGAAACAAATGACCACAACACTCTGCATAGGGCATCATCACTAAATTCTGCTTGCTTTACATTGTAAAGTGCTTGCCTTTCCATGCCCCCCAAGGAGCTGGTGTGTCAGCCCCAAGATGGAGGAGGCGCTGTTTTACTCTGCACGCTGCCGTGATTTATTCGATTAAAAAAGGGCAGTGATTAAACATGAGCCAGGGCCTCCAGAACAGCGGCAGCTCGGAGGAGTGGCAGGCAGTTAGCTTCCTCTGCTGCGCTGTAATCACCCTGCCAGGGCAGTCCTGCCCAGGCATGCAGCTACCACGCCACACGGCTATTCCTGTTACCGCGCGCTGCCTTTTGTTTCCCTCCACAGCAGCACTAATCTGTACGTGTCAACAGATTGGCACAGCTAGACAGTCACAGAGTGAGCCATCGGTGTTTGGTTGGGGGGGGGGTGCGTTCAGGGGCATGGAGAAGAGGGAAGGGGAGGACGGGGTGGTTGTCAGTTTGGCTTGTTTCTCTATTATTCCATGGTGGCAGAAACAGAGCCCTGTCAACAGCCACGAGGGAGGCCACACTTTTGTTAAAGGCAATTAGATGTTATCTGATATGAATTAATGCTCCCTGCCTTCAAACAAAACAGTGCTTGAGGTTAAGCGGTCGGACAGCAATAACTGAACGTGCCGACTCACATGGCTGTGCAAGTTTACCTTAATGTCTGCTCATCAGCTCACAATGAGGCTCAGGGGCACATAACTGAATGGGCATCTATTTCTACTAAACCTCTCTTCTGAGATCTACGTTACATACATTGTTTTATTTATACAAAAGGTACTATTTACAGCTGAATTTATTGGGGACACAGAATTGCTGGAAAATACAAATTCAAATGAGCCAAATAAAGCTGTAAGCTTGAAAATTAAGCTACCAACCACTTTCACGTTTTAATACTGTTCAGTGTTTATGAGAAACTGAGCAAAACTTTAGGAAAACTACTGGCACGGAGAACAAATCTCTTGAAGAAATATCAAGCAAACAGATGGCGAATGGTCCCTATTTTTCGCTCTCTTTTAACTTCCAGGATATCTTTACCAAACAGTCAATGAACACTGAACTGAGTGTGTCAGAAGCGGGATGAAAGAAAACGACGTTTGGGAAACGGGTATGGGTAATAAAGATGTATAAAAACCATAAATCTTGAAGAAATGTGCTGGGATATTTACGCTATATGAAATAGGTCATATTTGAAATATTTCATATCTTAGGGCTGAACAAAAAGCAACATTAAATATCGCAACCTCATTTGTTTCTCAATGCAAGTTGATCAAGAACAGTGTCAGTTCTGCAGCTTTTGCAGTGTCGCTGTGCTCCTGTAATTCACTGGAACCAATGACCATAGACACGGTACCACATGACCTCACACACACTCCTGAAAGCGAGGAGAGTCTACAGAAGAAAAAGAGGAGAAACTTCGTGGAACAGCCGCGAGTGAAATGCCTACTCGTATTGAGAAGGAACAAATTTGTCCTAAAAACATTTCATAATATATACTGAATATCATATTTTATGTATTGAATATTAATTAATACACAAGATGTACGTAATGAGGAGTGGGCCGAGTGAGTCATGGCGGCACATGCCTTCTCGCTCAAAGCTTGCCAGCGACACGTTATGCATAGAGCGCATTTATGGAGACTGATTTTCAGAAAAGAAAAGTGCCCACAGTTATTTAACCAGCTGTTAATGTTTATGGTTTCTTTTAACATCGGGAGGACATGCTGTACACCTCTTAGCACCCTAATATATCTAAAATCTAATACTAAACAGCAATTTAAGCTATTGTAAGTCAGTAATTCTAAACGCAAACAAAGCAATCACTCACAAACATCCATTGGGAAAACGTAGCTAGCACAGTGTGCCAATGTAAGAATTTAATAATATGATTCTTTACAAATTTGGTCAAAGAATCATAAGTGATCTCAATTCCATGCCAAAAAAACCCCCATCAAGACTAATAAAAAAATCAGGCAGTAAATGTTCTATACAGGTTAGGCACTGGTGATGGGAGCACCACTGGTTTTAAGTTTAGCCTCGTCAGCAAACACTCAGTGGGCATCCCTGTGGCGTCCAGTGATGCTGCTGCTCCTCATCACTTTGCCACATCTGCCAAGCGGCAATGCTGATGCGATCGCGCCTCATTTGGGGATGCAGCTGCGTCAGGGGAATGGATAAGTGAGTTGTTGGACGATTCTTCAAGAGGACGGGCGTGGGTGGACCATGAGGGGATACAGGTGCCACCCGCTGGTCCTGCTGCTTTGTGTCAGCATTGGCGTGGGAGTGAGAGAGGTCGCCAAGGGTTACCGCAAACCCCTGGACACAAGCTCAATGGAGATATCAAACTGCCTCATAGAAAACCAGTGGGAAGCCAGGTATAGCCAAACATGAAGTCCTACATTTAAATGAAGCACATAAAGCTGTATTTGAACTTTAATTTCAAGCAATGTTGGGAGTATATCAGGATTACAAAAAAAAAAAAAAAATTTTTTAAATATGTCTAAATGAATCCGCATCAGCTAACCCAACATTAATACGTATCCCCCCATTGCATGGGGAAAAATCTTAAACGCGACTTAAGCATACAGTGTACAGTAGCTTTCATTGGGATGCAAGCAACAGGTGGCCAAACACGCACGATTTAAAATAAACAAAAAGACATCAATAGGTGAAACACCTCATCATTAACTTAATACACACATGGCTAATTACTGTAGATTTGATAGCAAAAGGGTGCAAAATGTTTTTAAATTATATGTACACTCAATAAATGTTTGAGAAATTAAATGTGATATTTGACCAGTTTTCTAAAAAAAAAAAAAAAAAAAAAAAAA
>CM040993.1:6377318-6388665 GCA_022985145.1 Pangasius djambal | reverse complement strand
GGGACATTTTTCACCAGCGGCAGTAGGGTTTTATTTCAGCTAATGCTGGGGCTTGGCTAACCGTACCACGTTCAAGCAAACTCGGCTCTTTCTTTCAGGCCTGCTGGAGTGGAGGGGGTGCGAGAGGGCTGCGGGAGATAAATCAAACCCACTCCTACATCCCTACACCCCATGCTGCAGCCTAACTAAACCCCCCAAGGGAGAGGGAGAGAGAGAGAGGGAGAGAGAGGGGAAGAGAGAGAGAGAGAGAGACTAGAAGAGAATCAAAGAAAGAAACATGGTTAAAAAGATATGACGATTGAGAGGTAGCTGCTACTGCTTCCTGCTCATTCACACTGCCTTTATCTGTAACTGAATGTTTACTCCCATAAACACACTCACATACAATGACTGTTTTAAAAACCATCAACTTGTTTCACTTCAAATGCACAGAGCATCCATCATTGCTTAGTGTCTTACCGAGATGTGAAAAATGTATTCTCAATCATACAATTAATAAATAGATAAATAAGAGTGGAAAAAATTTTGTTCGACTCGCCCCAAAAAAACAAAAGGTCCAAACCAAAAAAACATCAAAAATCCCTAGAACAGAGCTCAACACTTTTCTGGCCACAAGCTTTCCATTAATATGCACATAAAAGCGCAAACTTTTACGACACGGCATAAGCTTTTCGGAGCAAGGTGATGGAAAGAAAAACTTTACAGCATCACATCTTTAAAAGTTCTATTAGAGTTCTGTTCGAAGAAGTGGCGAATAAATCTCACAACTTTGCCAACTTTCTCGGTTTGCCGTTCACAGACTGATCCGAACTCCACGCGTGGTCTCATGAATGGATTTAACTGTGAATATCCCTCGGAAAAGCATGCCCTTTACCCGAGACGTATATTTTGTGTGTGACTAAAGTGTGTGAAGTAACCTACAGATTAAGTCATCGGGTTTACCTAGCTAAAAGCTCCATTCAAAGCTCTAGATTCTTCATTCATTCTGGTACTGCAGCCACAAAAGAATTTTGGTCTGATCTTTTAAGTTTAATCAAAACTGAGTTTTCTTTTACTTTTAAAGTACATATTAGTTCATCCGATGATTATGAAGATAAAAATGTCTGTATGTCCTATATAGGCTAATAAATCGTATTTTTCGATTAGCTAAGTGCAAAATTAGCAATTTAAAAAAAAACCTTTCCCCCATATTCCTGAACGCAAGCAATATAACATAACTGAAACTGCCCAAAACATGCTACCGCTGGCATCGTACAACATACACTCACTGACTCGCTTTATTATGAACACTGTACCCCTGCTCATTAATGCACTTATCCGATCAGCCAATGAAGTGGCAGCGCTGCAATGCATAAAATCATGCAGATACAGATGAAGCGCTTCAGTTAATGTTCACATCAAACACCAGAAAGCAGAAAAATGTCATCTCAGTGATTTTGACCATGGCATGGTTGTTGGTGCCAGATGGGCTGGTTTGAGTATTTCAGTAACTGCTGAGCTCCTGGGAATCTCACACACAACAGCCTCTAGAGTGGACTCAGAAGTGAGCGACATTGGCGGAAGTGCCTTTTTGATGAGGCCAGAAGAGAATTGCCAGCAAGCCACAGCCACTCTTCACAATGGTGGTGTGCAGAAATGTATCCCAGAATGCACAGCATGTCGAACCTTGAGGTGGATGGGCTACAACAGCAGAAAACCACACTGGGTTCCTCTCCTGGCAGGCTACAGTGGACATTGGAAAGGTTGGCAAAACTCGTTGAGTTGAAAATATCCCCAAAATTTTCAACGGGCCAGTTTTGGTGAGCCTATGCCCACTGTAGCCACTGTATGCATTACGCTGCTGCTACGTGACTGGCCAATTGGATAACTGCATGAATGAGAAAGTGTTCCTATTAAAATGGCCCTTCGGCAAGGCCGGCGATTCCACTGCTATGAGTAAAGAAGAAAATATACAACTTAAAAAAAAAACCAAAAAACCCTCAAACTATTTTTCTTCTGTAACTTGCTACATTTCCAAGTGAAATAGCCCAGTGTTTTCATGTGATGATTACAGGGAGTAAAGGGAGGAAAGAGTGAATGACGATGACGTGATATCATTTCCCCTCCACCAAGCCACGCGGAATGAATTCAAAAACTGAACATTACAGAAAAAAAACATACCGATAGGTTTTGCATTAGGGGTGGGTGATACGACAAAAATGTTACATCACAACACTTGAAGATGTTTTTATGACTAAAGATATGTATCATAATATACAGTTAACAGACTGTCAGCAAAACAGAAGGGTTGAAAAAAATACGTCTGAAAATTTTTTTGATATTGCATACTAATAACTACAAAATGAATGATTTAACAATGAAAAGGAGAAAAGAAAAAAAAAAAGCAGTAAAATTGAACAGAATTTAAAAAATTAAGTACAGAATTTTACCAGGAAATCAGCTGCTTCCAAACTAACTGTTAATGGATATAATTGTTTAAAAAATTCTTTCTTTAAAAAAATACCATAATATCACAGAGAAGTGTGTTGTGATATTGATAATATGATATCTTCATATTGCTCAGCCGTATTGTGCACAATAACGACCAACAAAGGTAAAAAGGTCAGGTTTGATTTCAGCTTGTCCTTAAAAATTACTGCTCAGGAAAGAGATGCTGGCTGTGGTTCAAGTCGTACTCAGGGAAGCATGATTAGGAGGCTGCACTTGCGCTAAAACTGATTCACGCAAAAGGGTACATGACCTGCTCCTTCTTCTGAAAGCACGGGGAAGTGCACTTACGCATCATTAAAGTCAATACAGAAGTGACACAGAAGGAAAGTACGGGATCCTTGAGGTACAGAGGTACATGCTGCTCCTTTCCCCACCGGCTCGTACAGTAACGGGGCATCCGGTGAGCAGGGGGGTGCTGGGACAGCCTTTTGTGAGTGTGTACGTGTGCACGTGTGGTGTGTGTGTGTGTGTGTGTGTGTGTGTGTGTGTGGTGTTTGTCAGGGAGCATTGTGAAACGAGATAAGGACCTGGCAGGAAGCTGTATGAAGAAGGAAAACCCCTGGTGCAAGAGGTGGGAAAGATCGCTGCCAAGACCAGGACCAAGCGATCCCACAGTCAGCTCTCAGTCCCATAAACTTCATCAAGAATGGAAAGAAGTCCTCGGTATTTGAACTGCTTTGACATCAGGGGTGCGATACAAGGCATAAACATGATGGTGTACATGTTATCAGTCACACGTGACGTCAGAGAAGAGGGACTAGCCAAAAATGTGACTCACAACCTCAAGAAGCTTTTCCCGCTCAACGCGCCATAACTACTAGCTGTGAAGTTAGTCATAAAATGATACACAGTTCCTGTGTACTGTAGCCACTGTATAAAAAACATCCTCATGTGCCCTGAATGCATCCAGTGCTTTGTGAGTTTACAAAGCGCACACACATGCACGCGCGCACACACTACTTCCTCCACAGGCCTAACTGGTCGCTCTTTTCCCGGGCTTGTGACCAGCCCTCACAGCAAAGCCTCATGGGATGCCATTGTGCCCATGTTCAGATTGGTTTTCGATCTGGTCAATGAAGTCCCTCCTGACCAGCACAATAGCAAACCAGAACAAAACGATTGCTGGGGAAAAAATAACACACTGCCAACATTTCCAATTTTGGGCAGAGCAGGAACGGTGGCCATTGTGTGTCACCTGCTGGGTGAGGAGAAGGAATTATTCATGCTTAAAGGACTATCAGATGTGCTTCTCCTCTGGACTGCGCATGATGACGCTCAGTGATATCGATATTACGAATATCAATATCGACATCATGATAAATTATGGCACAGTATGTTCTTCTGAGATATTGTGCACATTGTGTATCTTTTTACGGTATGTCTTTAATAAATTTAATTACAAACTGACTGGAAGCAGCTGATGTGGTGTTTTGAGCTAGTCTTTAAAAGTGTAGAATGTTCAGATTTTTACAATTGGGATTTTTCCCTCTCATTTTTAGTGTTAAATATTTATTTTTTATATATTATAAACAAAAATATTAAAATATTATACATATATTGTAGAAATGTCTTTGAGTATCATGACATTTTTGTCAGATCACTCTCCCCTTTAATGAAAGCTTATAATGAAATAGAAATAACCAAATGTAAACTACATACATATCCAAAGAATGTAATATACAGCAAGAGCTAAATGATTACCCAAATTTACTGGCATATGTTTAGGCAATGCCTTGCATTTTGCTTCATTAAACACTGGTGCAAAGCAGCTGCAAATCTCAAAACAGACGGGATCAAGGGACAACCTGAGATATCAATAGTTTTCTTTTTTTTTTTTCAACTGCCGACTGTCTGAGCTGCACATCTAAAGCCAAATGAAGAATTAAAAGCACAAGCAAAATATTCGCCCTGTTATTATCAAATGTTCATGCTAAAACTAAAGCGTAAGCATGCTGACATGTTCATAATACATGATCAGGTCATATATCAGCCTCTACAGAAGGACCTCTACTGGTTACATGCCAAATCAGCAACACCACACCAAGTTAACTCAAAGTCTTTGCAAGCCCCAAAACAACTTAATCCTCCCAACTTCCCGGGGATTTGAAAGAGTTCTCGGAAATTAATTTTGTTCATTTCATCACTTCCTGTGCCCTGTAGGACAGCCGCTAACATATTCCCAGTGATGGGGCTCAGTCACATGCTGACAGCAGTAGTGTACCTGATGTGACCGTGGTGGAGGAGGTGGAACAGAGAGAGTGGGGATGTTAATCCGTTAATGGGATTTCTGCACTTTCCCCTGAACTGTACGCCATGACATGGCTAATAATCAGCTCACGGCCTGCCGCAAGCAACTCATCACCCAGAGCAGGTCAGCAGTGCTTACAAGGAGACTAAACTGGAGTTAACAGGTATCAGGAATATTGCTGAACAATCATTCATGCTTCAGCTTATGGCCAAAAGTTTGACTTTTATCTCTCTCAATCACTGTTTCCACAGGACAAACGTTTAAAGCTATGCTTCTTCTAGCTAGACAGAACATAAAAGACAGAAGGAATACAAAAAAAAAAAAAAAAAAAAAAAAAAAAAAAAAAAAAAAAAAAAAAAAAAAAAAAAAAAAAAACGTATTTTCTCATGAATGAATCGACGAGACATGATTATCTTACCTCATCCTGATTGCTCTGTTTGGCTCTTTTGCCGAAGATGCAAGCGAGGTCTGTTTCGCTGCGACTGGACAGATCCTTTCCTATGAAAAAAGGTTAAAAATGGGGTTGATATTTGTGGAAATGTGTCATATATGTCATCACACTTTTCAGTGTTTTTAATCCGTTGCTAATATCGGACGCAGGGGCAATGCTTTCTTTGTGCTTTGATACGACCTGACTCTTAGCTTTCATAAACAAGCGTCCTGAGGTGGGCAAGGAAAACACTGGTGCTAGCTGTTGCAGAACAAAAACCTCTTCTACTTAAAAGTCTTTTGTTTATCATAGACATCATGAGCTTTCTGTAACATGAAAAGAAAACGTCTCTGTCTGAGAGCTGTTGACAAATGAGTATTTTTTTTTTTAAAGGAGGTTCGACTGTGTAAATTATTGATTTAAATGAATAAGGGTCGCGGGACAGTTTTGAACTCCTGCCGAGAGGAAAGATTTTAAAGGCAAAAGAGGGCGCGCTACGTGGTCACAGAGGATGGAACGGACGAAGAAAAACAAACGGTGCATGGGCGGCCCCCGCCTCACGCCTCCCGCTATCCAGCAGCTCAAAGGCTCCAGGAGAGTGCAGGCGCCCGTCTCGGCCTGCAGGCCTGTTCGTCCAGCTGCATCCTTTTCCTTAAAGCAGCTCCTGATAAGACTGCGTTATTTATTGCTCTAAGCGCTTTTGCTCTTTGCCTTTCAAAGGCGAGACCTTGCCTCCCTGCAACCAAGTTATCCTGTAAGCAAGCTAAACAAAAGTCCAAGCTCATACAAGCTGCCTCTAAATCCAGTGCAAATCAAATAAAGCCCAAAAATGGAAAAACGCTTTACATTTTGCACTGACGTCTATCAACATGAAACCCACGCTGCTGCCCCTGGTGCGCTGGCAGTCAGCGTGCAATGATGCTATGATGTGCGTTTCTCAAGGTTACTGTTGAGTTGGTGATGAGTGTTGAACAAGATTAGCAAATCACACAAGCCTTATAGGATGGACTTGCTAATCTGACAACCAACAAACTAATTGCCTGCCTCAAAAGACACCAAGATATTATCTGGGATTTGCTCTCGCATTTCAAAGACTTTCTGAAAAACAAATCTTTTCGTTTGCACGTGTGGTACATTCTTGAACTGACAGAAAACGATCTTTGTAAAATGAGGAGCGTTTCTTTAACTGAAAGAGCAGTCAGCATAAATAACATTTGCCACATGTGATGCAGACTTACTAAGCCCTTTTGGGGGGGAAAACGTGAAATCAGGCCAATTATTTGGCTAACAGTCCAAAACTGGTTTATGCATCTACTCTGTAATAGATTGGCCTACTCAGTCACATGGATGATAAAGTGCTGTAGTTCAGCGTGCATCAAGAACTCCCAGATCTCTTGATAAATGGACGGCCAATTAAATCTGGGTTACTGGTTTACACTGCTAGAGCCTTTGGTGAGCAGTGGAGATGCCAGTGCCTTTCCCCAGAACTGAAATACATCATCTGCAAGAGATCCAGGTGGAGCAGGATATGACAGTCATGATGAAGGTGGCAGGTTCTTCACAATAATCACCTGCTTCATATTCGTGAACGTTTAAGCAATTATCTACTTTTTTTTTTTTTTCCCTTTTTCCCCACATCATGACTCACATTCAGCTCTGACTGCCAGTCTTTACACTGCTCTGGGTTTACTCAGGATGATAGGCAAGAGATTACTGCTCCTCTTGCTTTATGGTCCTATTTCTGCCAAACTAAAACAGGTAACATGTCTACGCATCGCAGAAGAGCGCTAAGCCTCGGCAGATACGGCATCGCATAAGCACCTGTTCAATACTGCCTGCCTACATATGTAACAGGTTTATCTCTGCTAAATCCCTGACCTGACAGTACACAACACACTGCAACCAAAACCATGCCAGAAGAATTGGACATGATCCTGGTGCCTTTCCAAAGAGTGAAATCCACTGACAAATCCGATCTAACAAGACGAGTAACGCTCAAGGATATGGCACTGCTTAAAGCAGAGGACACTAAGTCAAAAAACAAAAAAAACAAAACAAACAAAGCTATAAGCCAGTCATTTCAGTTTAATGTTAGAAATTGATTGCTAGGGAACCACAGTCACATCGATGGTAACCAGGACACAAAAAGCTGAAGTTCTGGTTCTGCTCTGTAGTTTTAATCCCAACAGCAGGAAGAGGTGTGACATCATGTCATGGGAGACAGGGGCAACGAAGGCAACAGAAAAATGATCGCACCCAAATCCAATAATAAGGAAGGGACTTGAAACCTGAGCATTAGCTCTTTCAGGGGGTAAACTCCTCAACGTGCATCAGTTATGCTTTGAAAAATAGACCCATTACTTTGTTTATTAAACTCAGCTCTGCACTTTAGCCTTCAAAACACACTGAATGTGCACTGTGACAAAAGTTTCCACTCCAGAGGACAGCGAAGTTGTCCCAAGCCTGAGGCTCAGGAATAAGGTTTGTCTAAGGACATGCACTTTTATAAGTGATCTACCTTTGGGAACATCCACTCTCATCCTGTCTGCAAGGACAACAAACGTCCGTCTCATGGCTAAATAAAGTGCCTGAAATCACGACGACGACAGCATGCTCCCGGTCTCGCCGTTATCTGTGACGCTCATTAGGCGCTGATTGAGGCCATTTTGAGCCGCAAATGCATCAGCCAGTGCTCTTCACAGGAAACAGGAAGTCGTGCTTTTAAGCTGTGTGCAACGGTGACTTGTAGGTGATAAAAGATGAGAGACCTTTCATCCACATTCCTGGCATTTTTCAAAAACATCAAGCTAAAGGGGAATTTTTTTTTTTTTTTTTCATTTTCTCATTAAAAACATAAGCATGACCACTGACAAGGTCAGGAGCGCAAACGCTCTTTTTCTGTTACGGAACCTTGGCACATTTGAACTTTGAACATTAACGTCAGATCCATGCAGTCAAAAAGAAGAAAAGGTTTCAAGTGAAGCCGGTGAGGTCGGGAAAGTCCTGGCACTTTCCGAAGCTAAATGCGCAGGTGGGTTTAAGCCTCTCCCTGGTTAAGTCGACCTCAGCGTCCTGGCAGGCTGATCTATAGCAGCACTGACCCATGAGCACTGCTGCTACTCCTGCCAAAGGGCTCCAGTTCAAACCCTGGCAGCAAGGGATGAAGAGGTTAACGTCTGAGGAACATGTTAATAAATACACAGGCATTTATTTCACAAACAAGTCAAGGGTACGAAGGAGTCTAGTCGAGGTTTACGGTATCTATTAACACAGATAAGTTGATTAAAAGCATACAGCACAACACACGCGACTATAAACTAACAGCATATGAGTGGCAGCATGTGGAAACCCTTCACACGGTCAAACTTTGACATTCTCTACTACGTCGTTCTGAAAACTACAGGTTTCCCTGAACTCAAACATGTTTCCTTTTTTGCATATATCTCAAACAGAAGTTCCAATTCTACTGAAAAATCTGCCTACCTCTATATTTGTAACATAATCTACTAACGGGAAAACAAATTAGTGTGTGATTATCACCTCATCCACATCAGTATCTGTCTCACTGCCTGAGGTAAAAGTCATTCAACACGACCCTCATCATCGACTCCTCACGACTCTACCCTCATTAAATAATCACTGGTTCATTCGGTCAGTTCTGTTGCCTGTATTTCTTGCTATTAGGTCATTTAAAGATTTTTAAAACTTTGTCCACTTTCGGCTGTGGAGAGTGTGGAAGCGCTCGTCTCTGTTTTGATTATGATAACAGCGCATGGAGCATCTCAGTCATTCTGAAAACAAACAACTGATTTCAAACGGAATTTATTACGCTTATGTCCATTTCGCTATAGCACATAGCTATCCAACAACTTAATCAAGTGACATTCAGTGTGTGAGGTAATCACACCACCAGATTTTAGAGATCTTCATGCAGAGTGATTGAAGTTAGCGATGATAAACCGGCTTGTCCAACATGACCTTTGCAGGCTGATGCCAAGGCAAGGTTACAAAGAAGTCTAATACATTTCAAAATAGTTTAAAAATAGCATATAGTTTAAAATGTATATGTTTTCTTAACCTAAAGCTGTCCAGGTATACTACTGACAAAAAAAAAAAAAAAAATCAATTTTGTGATTTTGTGAATGATTTTTTTTTAATATTTTGGTCTGTTTTCCAGAATTTACCCACAGAAACATCAGACTGAAATCCCACACATATGCTCACAAGTCCAAGACAGATATATATATAAAAAAAAGGAAATTTTAACCCTTGTGTTCTGTTCCCTACTGAACAATTCCATTTTTAGATTTTCTAGAAACATCTATTTTAAACTCAATATTAAACTAAGCCCTTTCCCATGATTGTGGAGTGTAAATAAAAGATTTAGGAAATGAGATCGCAACTAAAATTGTTTTTATTCATATTTTCACCAGTATTTCACATTAAGGGCTCAAACGGGCCCTTAACATCATCATCGGTGTAATGTAAACAGAATTCTTAAAAAGACTTCATGCTCATTGATCACAAACTGAATCAAGCACGTAAAGCTTAATTTTTTTTTTTTTTTTATTACTCATCAGTTATATCAGTTAACTGACATAACACGAACTCTGTGGCAGTCTCACCTTTGGTGAACTTCATGTAATGGACCCTTTTTTTCGAGGTCTTGGATTTCTCCTCCAAACTGAAGCCTTGTGTCTGTTCTTGGCACGGCTCTGTACATACAGAAGAATTCCAGAATAATCTGCCATCAACATCAAATCTCGACGGTCACAATAAATAAATGCATTAATGACCACAGTGAAATTCCAGTCACTCAAAAGGGACCCAACTGTTCATTTTTTACGGTTCAGCACTGAAACTCTTAAAGCGGACAGAAATTGCATGGTAAAGAAAGAGGATTTATTAACACAGGTATTTATAAGCTCTTCCCAGAAGTTATAAGTGTAGGAACAGCAAACTGCACAATGTGAGTGCTGAGCTTGTCCACTGTGTCCTGTCATACAACAGCACCACCAAGTGGTATTCAAAACAAATGTGTGGTAAAATGAATCACTGTTAAATCATAAAGCCTTACTTAATCATTTATTTTGACTGCCATTAACCACCAGAAGCAGACTAACCCTTAATAGCATTACAACTAATGAGCAAGCATGTGTTACCTTCAGTGTTGTTCTGCCCGTGGCAGTTGTTCAGTTCAGCAAGAAGCTGATTAAAATCATCCTGATGGGCAATCCAGTTATCCTGGAAAATCACAATTGCACCACTTATAATGATTCAGCAGTTCAAAAAAAAAACAGTTAAAACACAGTGATAGGATTAATGGGTACAGAAGATCAGTGCAGGCTCTCACCTCGTTGTTGATTGTGGTGCCTAAACCCAAGCTGTTGTTCTTCACCTTAACCTTGATGTGCTCTGTAGCACCCTGTTCACTTTTGCCCAGACCCTAAGAGTAAGTAAAGTACAGAAGTAAGTTTTATTTATAAAGCACATTTTAAACAACAATAGCTGTCCAATGTGCTGTACATACATAAGAATAAAACTGAGACTAAAAATACAGGCAATAAATACAGACGAACTGTAAGAGAGTGTAAGAGAAATGCTAATAATATTAATAACAATTACTGAAATTCAAACTGCAAGAGTGAATATGTTTCGGATATGAAACGGTAACTGAGGAGGCGCTCCTGATATCTAGGGGTACACTGGAAAAAATGGAATATGTGGTCGGTCAGATTTAAGAAGAAATATTACGTGTAGTTTACACTGCTCCCTGGAGGTCAGGCCTCGGCACTCAGGTCGATTCCCAGCACCGGTCCCAAGCCCGAATAAAATTAAAAAAATAACTGGGGAGGATCGCGTCAGGCATCAAAAACTGTGCCAAATCGAATATACAGACCAATGATCTGCTGTGGCGACCCCTAACACAACAGCCAAAAGAAGAAGAAGAACATCATTACCTGTAGTTTACATAAAAATATTACACTGCCCTCCAAAAGTTTGGAAACGCCTGAACAAAATAGGGTTTTTGGGCAATATCAGCATAAATCCTCTTTAGTTAGTGACCATTTTGCATTGATAATAAGGGACAACACAAACTATGAAAACATATTTTATTAAATAAAAAGTTTATGAACATAAACATGAACATAACGTAGAAAAATACTCAAATTTTGGAT
>CM040993.1:6364027-6377218 GCA_022985145.1 Pangasius djambal | reverse complement strand
CATCTTTGGGCAATCCTCCAGGAGGCTTGGAGTAATATATCAAGTCAATGTTTGAATAAACTGACTGCTCGGATGCCTAGTGTTGTCCCTTATTATCAATGCAAAATGGTCACTAACTAAAGAGGATTTATGCTGATATTGCCCAAAAACCCTATTTTGTTCAGGCGTTTCCAAACTTTTGGAGGGCAGTGTACGTTTCTCATCAAAACATGATTTCGTTCCTTATACTAAACTTAAACAAGTTTCTAATTACTGGATTGAATTATGGAGAGGGAGCATGATGAATTTTCGTAGTACTAACGTAAAGCAATTACATTAAGAAATCTTGCAGGGATGTTGGCACTGACAGGATAAATAACTATAGTATGAAATTAATGCGATTGAAGCTCGCAGTAGAATAGTGCAGCGGTAAGGTGGCTGCTACTGCACACCAGTGACCGGAGTATGATCCTCAGTTCAGGTGAGAGTGCGGAGTTGGATTTAATTCAGCTGTGTGCAAACAAAGTGTGTTAATGTAAATCAGCCGATGTACGCACTTGATTCAAGTAATTTCAAAGAGCTTTTTTTTTTTTTTCAGTGTATGCTGTTCCTCAGCCTTGGCACAGTGACCGCAAAGGCACGGTCACCCTTTAGCCTCAACCGAGACGTTGGAACAGCCGGGAAAGCTTAAAATTAGATCCTGTACTAAAGAAGAGTTTGCACAAATCGAGAAAAAAAAACACAACACCATCACCAGTATGATATCAGGATCACGCTGGACCACAGAGGTGACAGTTCTGTCCAGCAGGAGAACCAAGAAGCAGGTCAGAGATTCTCTACAGCACAGGTGGTTCAGGGTTTGAGTCGTGACCAAGTGATCAGAAGATTTGAGGACTTAAACCCTTAATTGCTATACTGTGTATTTCAGCTATAAGCTGCTTTGGGACAAAAGCATGATTGATGCAAATGTATAGTGGTAGAATACTGCTGGGAGTATCTGCTGCAGGTATCTTCAGATCTCAATGCTTTTATAATGCCATTTACACCAGTTTTTTTTTTCTTTTTCAGATGTTGCATTAAAAAGAATATCTCTACACGTGGGTCTTCTCATACATTTTGGTCCTATTACCTAATCGTACTTCAAACTGTGGAGTTTGATCTACCTAATTATATCAAACTCCACAGTGCTATGAGGAAAGTCAACAAAATATATTACCATATTACCTTTCATTAATTGAGTAAAAACAGTCTGGGAACAAATACTAAACCAGGCACAACGTTGGAAGCAGACAGTTACAACAAATGTTTAAAATGTCGACTAAAACATGAATTTCTGGTTAATATGTAAGGGGGAAAAAACTTTGGAATATATATATATGAATATAAACTAAGTATGAAAAATTTTGGAAGATATTTTGTTAAAAAGTGTTCATTTCCCCTATGTATGCAGACTTTTGGGACATCTGCTAGAAACATCCTGGCTAGAAACTCAGAACACTGACACTACTGTCCGAGCTGCTGTTATAGAAAATTAATCACCACTTTCTGACCTGAATGAAAAATTCAACAGCGCTGCGGTAGAAATCCAAATTTGAATTCTGTTCGTCACACACACAACCACACATAGTACGACGTGTAGTGAAATGTTTTTTACGGCTGTCCGTGACATAAAATAGAATTTACCTAGAGTTAGAAAATGGGAAAGTATTAAAAGAAAAAGTATAAAAATATGGCAATCCATATTTCAGATGCACCAGTTAATTACCTTCCCTTTAGACCAGCCCATTCGCTCCAGCATCTTCTGGCCAAACTTGGAGTCATCATTGCTCCATGAGCTGTTCCTCGGGTCCACAGACCACTTCTGCTTTCGACGAGCTAAACAAGTCAACAGCACAAGAAATCAGATATGTGTCAGTTTACCCACCATGTCACCTTGTGACTGCATACAATGTTTACAACTTATTATTTTTACTTGCTCAGAGTGAACATTAATATTTACAGTACTGTATGTGCAATATCTCCCACCATGTCACTTTTTGACTGCATACAATGTTTACAATGTTCATAATTACTATTATTGTTATTATTATTATTCCTTGCCTAGAGCACATTAACAATCTTGCTCGGTATTTTGTCTGTGTTCAGTGTTTACAGTTTGCTACTTTTTGTGCTACATAAGAGTTCATTTATCATTTTGGCACTGTGTCTGTAGGAGTGTGCAGCTGTAGCACCAGACTTCCACTGTGTATAGATGCTCAAGCACTCTTTATGCACATGACAATAAATTTGAAGTGTGATAACACGTGCTTTAATAAACACGAGTCTGATTTTATTCTAAAGTCAGCTTCCATTGACTCTCCATATCCCGCTATTTGACAGTCACTGATTCTGAGGAAGTATGGGAGTAAAGCAAAATCTGAGAGCGAATAAGCAAAGAGAGCAGATGCCACCACTGTTAGCATACATGCTAACACATGAGCAGAACGTTAGAAAGAGGAAAACTCATTGATTACAAATAAGGCCACAAACGCCGCTGTACATCATACACCCATCCCTACAAAGATATTAAAAAGAAAAGAATGATAACACCGATATATGTACAATAAACTAGGAACTCACGCTCAGCTAGCATGGACATCTCGGGGTCCTGGAACACATGGGCCGAATCCGGGAGGCTGTCCTTCACGCGCCTGATTAAAAGAACAAGATTTTTTTGTTTTTCTTTATATTTTGTTCCGTATTCCGTAATTTTCAATTTAGGATATATATTTTTTATATGTGTTGTATACAAAATATTCCGTGTTTCTATATAATTTAGACAGGCTTATTAGATGTTTTAATTTATTGCCAGCTTTTCAACACTAGATGGCGGGAATGGATTATTTTACTTAAATGTCTTGTGTACCTTTCCAACTATTTCACGGTCGTATTCCACAGACTCTCTCAGGACAGTACAGTTTATGGCTTCAAATGTGTACATGATATTTTGTCTATTAACAAAGTAGTACACTATATGGCCAAAAGTATGTGGACACCTGACAATCACACCCCTACTGTTGTTCTTCCCCAAACTGTTGCCACAAAGTTGGAAACACAGAGTTGTAAAGGATGTCTCTGTATGCTGTAGCATTACAATTTCCCTTCACTGAAACTAAGAGGCCCAAACCTGTTCCAGCATGACAATGCTCCTGTGCAGAAAGCGAGGTCCATAAAGACACGGTTTGCCAAGGTTGACATGGAAGAACACAAGTGTCCTGCACAGAGCCCTGACCTCAACCCCACTGAACACCTTTGGGATGAACTGGAACACTGAGTGCACCCCAGCCCTCCTCCTCACCCAACATCAGTGCCTGATCTCACCAGTTGTGGCTGAATGAGCACAAATCCTCACAACCACACTGCTAAATCTAGTGGCAAGCCTTCCCAGAAGAGTGGAGCTTATTATAACAGCGAAGGGGGACTAAATCTGGACTGGGATGTTCAATAAGCACATACGGGTGTGATGGTCAGGTGTCTAAAAACCTTTGGTCATATAGTGTATATCTAATCTTATATAGCAAAGACATTACCTTTTTCAGCTTGAACTATTGACCTTGAGAGATAACGGAACGTCCAATGAATCATGAGTTACATTAACTGAGTTCCGTTTATTTTGAAGTGGGGAATAACAGAGTTTATGTTGAACTAAATGACACAGTAAAACTGACAAATACTATTTTTGGGCAGTTTTAATACATTTGGACACATTTTAATACCTTACATGTTATGATTTTGAAAGATAATAAAGAATCACAGGGTAATTTCCTTATTCTGCTGTTTATATCTGATTTTAAACATCTAAAATATTTTTTTTTATCATTTAATATGGTATGTGTAGAGGGCCAGACACAATAAGAACAGAATTTATGAATCCCATTGGAGACTGCAATGTGTATTTCACAAAAACACAAACATACTGAATTTTAATGTTATTCTATGCTTCTGTCTTATGTGTACTTGTGTATAATTCACTAATCGTTCTTTGTTCATGTATCCCTTCCTTTAAAATAGGCAAATTTTATGGTTCTAGTGATGATGGTTGTCCTGACAGACAGATAGCTAAAACATAGTAGTACTTTTTGATACAGGACTTTTTTTTCTCTTCGCTGTAATTAAAGCCAGAAAGGATGGCGTGCCAAGTTTTGTATCTAAATCTGATACTAAAATATATTTTAGCTGTAACCTTGAGTCCTATACCCATTATAGTAGGCTTGAGAGAGAAATGTGTAATGATAAGATTTATTTGCCTTGTGTCGAGAAAATCTTAAATAATCAGTAAAGAGCAAAAGGTTTATTTAAGACCAATCAAGTTTAAAATAGAATCGCTGAGCGCTGCAAAAAAAAAAAACAGTCACAAACTAACGTGTATTCAAATGTTTTACAAATGATGACAGAAGTTGAGTATGTAGTAATGTTCCTTTTACATGGATACATTTTCTTCAAACAAGCATTATACTATCTCCACACCTTAAAACATTACATATAAAAATTAGTTTTTTTCTGTATTTATTTTGACTCCCCTCTGCTCCCACCCCAGCAAAACCACTTTGTCAGCTGAAGGTTAAAAAGTTAATCTGCTGTCAGCTGTGACATTGTGTGTGTGTGTGTATATGTGTGTGTGTGTGTGTGTGTGCTGAGAAAGATGAACAAGAAAAAAATGGATTTTTGATGGCTCACTGAAACCTACTGTCACACCTACTCTCCGCTGACTCTGAAGAATATGACTAAAAGTTCACCAAAAGGTCACCATCAGCAGTCAGCGTTTGGAGCAATTCCGGTAAACTGATGCCGTGTGCTGTCTTTGCAAATGTTAAGGAGAGGTTTTGCAATCAGATATTTTAGCATGCCTCTTAAATGTCTAAAGCAAGCATTTATGGATTATGTACTATCTAAACATCTTGAGTATAATTAATAGGAAAATGACCACATGCTCAAATTAAGCTTGTGTACTGAACGAAATTAAGCTTGTGTACTGAAGTCATCTGAAAGAACATCTTTATACGACGGTGGAGGATGGTTACATAGGGTTCCCATAGCAACAGGACACCATGTAAAAAATCAGCTGCACCACAGAGTGTGTTGGCATTTCCCACTCAGACTAATCATGGAGCTGAGCCAGTTAGCTCACTGCACACCCAGCTTCTGTGTAATTGGCCTGCTGCAGTCTCTACCTCTCCTACTGGCTGAACAGAGGGTGTGTGCATCTTGCGTAACACTACATACCAAACCAGGAAGCACTTGGGAAATATAATAGCTTGGTATTTTAGGTTTAATTCCAGTCATCCATCCATTACTCCTGTCCTTGTCCCAGACAAGGAGGAGACATTTCTGACTCTACAAAGCAGGTCTATGAAAATCAGCATGGCTACTAGAAGGGTAGTTATGTCAATCATGATTTGGCATAACAAAAGTAAAAAAAAACAAAACAAAAAAACATGCACAGATAGCCATCCAAAGAAACATGAGTGTCTGGCGTGAGTGTTTATCACTTTCACATATGTCAGTCAAACTGGTTTTACACTGTTACACAATTGAATAGAATTTATGAAACATAAATTGTCTGGCGTGATTTAAATGCCTCTTAAAAATACACACATTATTTTCTAGTGACTGAGCTCTGAATTCACTCTGAGGTCAAGGAGAGAGCAATCTTCCACACACAATACTTGTATTTAAAAAAAATGATCATTAAAAAGTTTACAAACGAAAAGAATTGAAATATTATTTGAAACTTCGTGTTCAAAATATAGTTCTGTAAAACATGCTTATTACAGAACATACAGTATGTAATAGAAGAGGGGGAAAAAAACAGAAAAAGCAGCATTTTTTTTTTCATTTTCCATCTTTTTGCATTTCTGCCTGTTTACACATCCAACTAGAGCGTTTCTATTCAAATAATATGCACCATGGACAATATTTTACTGAGGAATTTTTAATGTTAAAAAGCTGTTAATAATTATAGCACGTGAAATGTTCTAATCTGATCATGTCTCCCAAAAATGAGAACTTTTACATACTGTTAAATATTTGTATACGGTTAAAGCTTATTGTTATATAGAACAGAGACATGATAAATACTACAATATGACGGCAATAAGTTAAAATTATTACTGTTAATATATTTTAATGTGCACTTTTTCTTGGGGAAAAAAAAATCATGTTCAGCATTTTGAACATGTCTTGGCTAAATTAGTCCACATCACACTGCCGCCATCACGTAACACTCGACACAAACAAGACTATTTGCCTTTATTTATCACAGTCATGTGTTGCCCTGCACTTGGACGAGATTATTTAAGACTATATGCCTGCCTTATCTTGCTCACATTACACATGCCGCAGACGTTCTCTAGGTGCTGTGCCAAGTGGCCTGACTATTCGGCGTGCAGGGAATAACTACTGTGTTCTCACTTATCCAGTACCTCAGAAAACAGAAGTCATCAGTTGCAGCTCAACACAAATAGTGTTGCTGTTCGAAACATTCTGTACTTTAGTGGAACCAACAATGACTTGTACATAAAACACACAGCCTGCTATGTAAGACAATATGAGAAACTTTTAGTTTGGCAGGTTTGTAGCACACTTATGAACCACAACAGAAATGTAATCTTGGAGCCTGTGTTAATCTTGGATATCATGATGGGGAAAGAGGTTTAAGTCTATATACTGTAGATAAGAATATTATGTAATCTAGCAGTCATTTGAACAGACGCAATGCAAATGAAAGCACAATCACACAATTAGTTCTTGCTCTTGGCAACAATAACATTATGCCTATTTAAACAATGTCATATCCTGTTTGAGCTTAAAAAGAGCATATGCTGCGTTTGCCTGCCTAAACCTTACGCAAATGTTAGCTTTTTGATTCATTAACAGATTTGTGCAAAACATGTCCAACATCTTTATGCACTATTCTGAAAGTTAATGCATGAATTCAGGCACAAAATGAAATCTTATCAAGTTTATTAGTATGTTTCTTAAAATAACACCTACTATTAGACTAAATTAGAGAATTTAGTTTAAAGAAGAGAATTTTTGACAACCGATTTAAAAAAAAAAAATCTAAATATTTAAATATTATTGCTGTTGTTGCAATCAGTGTACGGTTTGTGAACGTTAACACCAAAGCTCTAGCACCCGTTTCTCATTAGTAGTGAGATTTCGAATTGAAGCTTTATTGTTCTTGAAATATCTCTTGAAAAAATAATCTAGCACCAGCTCAGGAGACTGTCACTCATCAAGAAATTCAAAGCAGCTGCTGAAATTTGCAAATATGACGAGTCAAGACATGACCAACTCGTTCCAGCATAATTGAGGAAAAAGGATTCGATGACACAGACATTTTATGATCACGAAAATGTGTGGCTAAGTAAAGAGGCTAACATTTTAAAGTACAAAAAAGGTAGGATTGACATGGCAAGCTCATATGGAAAACATAAAAGATAAGAGTTTATATGGAAAACAGTGTCCATATCATTTAAAAAATACAAACACATTAAGTAGCTATTGGTGCAAGAGATCAAAAAAATAAAAATAAAAAGCTCATTTGCTTGTAAGGAAAGTAAAGCTAAATAAATAGATAAATAGTGCACAAGAGGTGGAGGAAAGGGGGGAAAAAAATAAAATTCTAGTATTACTTATGCTGGCCCCTGCTTCCATTTTACATACATACACACATACACGCACACATGAGCATGTGCACATGCATACAATTACACACACACACACACAAAGCATTCTAATGGTAGCTCAGTGGTTAAGGCTTGGGACTGCTGATGGTAAGAGTGTGTGTTCAAACCCCTGTACTGCCAGTCTGCCCCTGCTGAGCCCTTGAGCGAGGCCCTTAACCCTCAACTGCTCAGCTGTATAAAAAGAGATAAATGTCATGTCCTTTCATTTATGTACGTCACTTTGGATAAGGGCGTCTGCCAGATGCAGTACATGTAAATTCTTAGGCATGTAGCCATAACTTTTACATGTACAGTGAACAGGCTAGACCTAATGATTTTATTGTGATGGGAAACCTATTTAAAAATTAATTAAACAATGTACTGTAATTAACGTATTTGTATTTTTTTAAGTAAGTAATTTATTTTGGTGTTAATATGTTCGGTTATCAGATAGTTAAGCTAACATTTTCTAGTATTCATCATTGCTAACACTTGTTTGCTTTTCATTTCACGAAGCAGATTAACATGTTGATATTACAACAAGTTGATATTACTGATGTAGGCCATAAATCCATTACTTATCAGAAAGGGCAGTGTTATTAATATGATAATGTTTCCATTAAAAAGTTTAAAGCACCCTCTATTTGCTAATAATGTTATCTAATAAAATACACTTAGCTAGATTTTGCCTAGCTAGCGATTTTGGTGTCGTTCGTTATAAACATTTGCGACATCTGACAATGCCTTGACTAGTGTTGATTTATCCATTAGTCATTAAATCGAGCTAAATCATTTAAGCAGTGCAGCAAGACAACTTTTTGCTCTATAACTGGGGTAACCTTGGGTAGCAATTTACACTCTAAGCCAGCCCTTAGCCCCACCACTGAACATCCGCCATTTGCTTAAATATTTCCTTTACTAATTAAAGGAAATCGAGCTTCTTAGCTTCTGTGATATTAGAGCCCAAAGCTAACCAATGTCTGATTATAATTTTTTTCATTTTTACTATTACAACACTTGAAAATAATAAAATGAAAATAAAAAGATCTTTGGGGGGAAGTACATTTTCTGGGCACTCAGGAGTTGACAGTCACCATTAATTTGAGCGATATATCTCTTATATACATCTCTATATATGTTTTCCTCCATATAATCCAGGCACAGAAGAGACAGAGAGCAAGTAATTATTTACAGACCAGGGATCTCTGTTCTCCATGGCTGTCAGTCTTTAGAATATGTATGTACAAGCTCCTATTTCTAAGACTTGGTTCAGTTGGCTTGGGCAACTTGGGACTCTGAACCAATGGAGTTGAGCATCGTCTGAACCAACTCCGGCAGGTCGTAGTCATGCTTCCAGCTCCAGTCACTGCGCGCATTAGAGTCATCAAAGTTCATGGGCCAACTGTCAGCTATACGAGGAAATCACACATCAAGAACATTAACATATCTTGATCCCTCAGATGACAAAGAACTTAATAATGGTAAGAACTCAAGTCAGGCTTCACACTTGAATGAAATACTGTACAAAGTAAGGGTATGTTGGCCAGCTTGACTCTTACCTATTGCCTGCCGCACAGGGTCAATTTTGTATGTGACTTGCAGGTCAGGCAGCTGTTTCTGGACCTCCTGCGCCAGTTCATCAGGAGTGAAGCTCATGGCGTTGATGTTGTAAGTGCGCATGGACAGCGTCTCAGCTGGGGCTTCCATGACCTCGAGCGTAGCCCGCAAACAGTCGTCAATGTACATCATAGGAAGTCGCGTGTCTGGCTTCAAGTTGCACTCAAACTTGCCAGTCTTGACAGCATCATGGAATATCTGCACAGCGTAATCTGAAGAACAAAGACAAACTAAGACTTAGGATGATTTAAAATTTTATGCCACCATACATTCTCTGCCACTTGTACAATGGAATTCCCATCGTCGATAATGGTACTCAGCAAATATGAGGATGCACATGTAGTGTGAAGTATAGGCTAAATGCTTGGGCTGATATTTTATCAACACAGCTAAAAATACTTGCAGGGAATAGCACTGTGTGAGAAATACATCACATGAGCCATAAGCATTAGCCTAAAGGACATATATAGCGCAGAATTAACTGGGGGTGTAAACTTCAGACCTCCATGTGATATGATTTCAATTTCGATTCCTGAGGCAACAATTCAATATTTAATGATACCACTGAATCTGCTATGATACAATACAATACGATTCCATCTAGTGGCCTCCAATCAATATGTGGCTGACTTTGTTCAGAGTAGGCCTAACGTTAATTCGTTTAGGACCTTGTAAATTAGCCTAATAAAGTATTTACACCTCAATTTAAAAATATGAATTCTTTTTTACACAATAGTTGTTTGTCTGTTTTGATAATGATTGATTTATTATTGTTACACTGATTAACTTCAATTGTTGCCTTTTAAATGGACGCATCGATCCAAATCGTCAGATCGTTACCCTTCTAGTTGCGACTGAGGCTACAGTACCTGTCGTACCACCGCCAGGCTGGGAATCTGCAGAGATGATACCAGGGTACCGGAGACAGCGGAAGTCAAGACCATACCGGTGATGGTAGTACTATGGATGAAAGAACGAATGGTTGAGAAGAAATTAATGTTGAATGTAACCAATATTCTGAGCTATGGTGACCAGTTGAATATAGAATGCATGCACCTTACCTCGCCCATCAGCTCAGCATGGACCTTGGAGACACCATAAATGGTACGAGGTCGTTGCACACAAAGATCAGGAGTCGGGTTACGGGGGGAAGTTGGGCCGAAGGCACCAATCGTGCTGGGAACAAACAGTCGAAGCCCATGCTCTGCAGCAATGTCCAGGATGTTGTGAAGACCTGAGATCATAGACAATGATGAACTCCACATGCCACTTAGCAAGACACATTAACACTGATTAGACTGAATGATATGAATGATTAAGTGAAGTTCCTTTCATGTAGTCATACCAGTTATGTTGACAGCCCGGGCCAGGGCCACGTTAGCTTCCCCAACAGCACTGAGAAGTGCACTGTAATGCACCAACCAGGTGATCCGGTTGTTGACAACAATCTCTCGCAAGTTCTTATAGTCCAAAATGTCAGAGTAGATAAAGGGGCCTGTATTGAGGTCAAGAAATATGCCACTTCCATAATCAGAACTCATACCTTCTTATGCTGAGCATTCACACAACGTTTATATAATACAGAAGTCGGTGTAGCAAATTATCCAAATTGCCTTTCTGAGCATACACACAACTCTCAGAAGTACAGAGGCGTGAGTTAGAATGGTAAGCCATAGGCAGTATTTAAAAACAGCTATAAACATAAGTACCTGTAGTACAGGTGTATAATTGCTATTAAAATATATTTTCAGTATTTTCAAAGATATGGACAGTCCTACTAACAAGAACTGCTACAAAGGCTGCTTTGTTTATACTGGTAACCATAGAAAGGCGGTGAAAGACCTGCTCTCCGAGCTTTGAGAAACTAGGATATTATGGTTACATGAGAGAAAGAAACCAAAGACAGCACTCACCACTGTGAAAGACATGGGTGGGCGGTTTCCTGATATCTGAAAGGATCACATTGTTCTTTCCGTACCTCTTCCTGTTAATCAAAATCAAACTTCAGGTTAACTTCTCCAGAGAATCCAAAACTGAGAAAAATGTTATGTATTGATCAGGAGAACTATACACCTGTTACTGACAAAGCCAGCATGCATATTCATCCTTACCTCAACAGTTTGGCAAGCCCAACACCTAGTTGCCCAAGGCCACCTGCAAGGAAATGAAAAAACAGAGCAATCAAATAACATTGAAAGTTGTAAAGGGCACCAGTTGTGCAATTCCTGAAGAGAAGCCGATTTCCAAACAACGGGTTTGATCATGAGCCATCAAATCAGGCAATGGCAAATATTGTGGATGTTAATCATACCTGTGATAAGGACCTTTGGATGATCTGTTTCAGAAAAGGACACTGAGTGAAAGCTGGCATCTGATGCATTGCTCACTTGGCGGGGGGAGAAGCTGACATGGCGCACAGCCACTGCTGAAACCTGGCAGCCACATCCAGGGGCCAGAAGGCCTTTCTTAGCCACCTTAGTCAAGGCACGGACCACTGGCATCTTCAGGTACCTATGAATAAAAGTTTGTTAAAAAATAAGTGGTTACTGCCAAAATACTTTGCTAAAATTCAAGGAAAGGTAGTTAAAGTCCTGCTAAAAAATGTCAGTTGTTTGTCCAGCTGCCAAAGCACAAGCTGCTAGACTATCTTTACCAGCTGGTTATTTTCTAGCTTCCTTATAACTTGAATAAACCTGACAATAAATCTTTGAGATTTTTTTTAAAATAGCTTGAATATAATGCCAAGCTATTTTTTAGTAGTGGTTTGCTTTCTACCAGGAATTATAAGTTGACACAGTTACAAAATGGCTTGATGGTTTTGGCAGCTGGTATCTGGCCAGACCAAGCTGAAGTTTTCAGCATGTTGTATAAACAAATTTAATAAACTGCAGATAAAACGTCAAACAGAAAGAACTCGATGTGACAGATATCCTATGGTGAAACCTTATCTGTAGCAGTTTGGCAGTTGAGGGCTGAGTGGTGGGCCGGCTGAGTATTTACACTGCCCTGCCTTCGCAAGCGACCAATCAGCGCGCAAGAAGGATGTGTGCGTGAGGCAATGCACATGACGCCAAGTGTTCATGTACGTGTGATGTGGCAATGACTTACATATTTGCTTAGCGACAGATGCTACAGAAACCTTATAACCCCAACACATAAGTATAACCTATTATTCTTTCATTTAAAAAAAATAAAAATTACGAGTTTGTGTTGCATTGTGTTTTCTGTCTCATTGACCTTAGTAATTACAATCTTTAGGAGCCTGTAAAAAAAAAAGTGATCACCAATACTCAAACCCTAGAATGAAAACCACCATGCATTTAAACAGAGAAAATAGAAGCATGCATGTGGAAACTAATTCTGCATGATATGCAGATCATATGGAAATATGGCTATCATATGAAATTATATACATTAATTTACAATACCTTTGAGCAGAGACTTAAATTACATTTTGGCAGAGGGCTATGACTTAAATAAAGCAAATAGCCATATATGATCATGTTATAATCATGTTACATGATTATAAGTACTGCATTTTTAAGTCCATTTATAACACAACAGGGTGTCATCATCCTCATTCCAGTCACTCTAGGTTACACCCATACACTATTTAATTCTACAGCAATCAATACTCAGTGAGCTGTTTTCTGACTCTTATTGCTTCTGTTCCTGAAAGCACAGAGACAGAGAGAGACAGAGCAAGAGACAGAGAGAGAGACAGAGAGAAAGACAGAGAGAAAGACCGAGAGAAAGACAGACAGAGAGAAAGAGAGAGACAGAGTGTAGCAATCAGGCATGCACACACACGCACACACTATATATATATATATATATATATATATATATATATATATATATATATATATATATATATATATATATA
>CM040993.1:6328925-6351694 GCA_022985145.1 Pangasius djambal | reverse complement strand
CTGGGATTATACGTTATTGCACGCTGTACGAGGGTACAGGTTTGTAAAGTCTGGGATTATACGTTATTGCACGCTGTACGAGGGTACAGGTTTGTAAAGTATGGGATTATACGTTATTGCACGCTGTACGAGGGTACAGGTTTGTAAAGTATGGGATTATACGTTATTGCACGCTGTACGAGGGTACAGGCTTGTAAAGTATGGGAATGACTTACATTAATTCCATATTCATCAAACCATTCCGTGAGCCCTTGCGCTCTGTGATTGGGAGCATGGTCAGCCTAGAAGAGACCATTCCTATCAGCATAGAAATGTTTCATCATAGGGTAAAGGTGATCAGTCAGAAAAACTTCGTATTGATTTTGCAGTGAGTCTTCCCCCTAAGGGAACAAGAGCGCCACCATGTTTTCCTTTGGCTTCTGTTTGGTCATTTCGATCTTACAACATGGTTAAATATATTGTTTCCCCATGTTATGTAATGTCTTTGGGAAATTTCTCTTGAGAATGCTGGCAGCGTTTTTACATTGAAAACAATGCACATGTAATAGCACGTTATAACTTTATTAAGGGTATGTTTAATCATTTTCTGTATGAAACCACTTACAGAACATTTTAATGCCCAAAGACTATAACATAAATCTACAGTTAATGTACATCAACATGTGATATGCCTTAACCAGTGAAATTAGGTACAAAGAGCATGTTCGCTTTCTCAGTAAAGCATTGCACTGAAGAGACATTTATAAAAACAAAGTTTTTACTTCTGACAGAGAAAGCATGTGTTGGGTAAACAGTGAATATGTACAGTAAAACACAAATTATTTGGTTAACATGCCAGTCCAAAACCTGTCGCCAGCTGTCACCACTGACAATGTTACCACCTAAAACTGGATGGCCAAGATGAATCCTATAAGATGTATGGTAACAATCTGACTACTGACTACAAAACACCAGAGGAGTTACTCAGCTACAGATGAATAAGCATGTGAAACATACAGTACTGTCCTGACAGTGTTCTGTACCCTATGACCTCACTCTGTGCAAATTTAAACACATGTAAAACCACACCGGAGGATATAATAAGCAAGGCAGAGGACTCAGTGGTATATATCATGAGCCCAGTGCTGATTTTTTTAGGCTGGATGAACGTCTGGAATGAGTCACTACGCCCAGCCTTCACATCAGCATTACAGTGCAGTTTTCATTTCACATTCTGCCCTTGAAGCCAGACAAGACAGGGAGAGAATTCTGAGATCAACTCAGACTGCACCCATGTGGGTGTGGGTAATATCAGAGTGGCACACGGCACTGTGACCAAATGCTAAGCAAAATGGCCTAACTGTAAGAACGACGTGTTCTCCATATAGGTGGTGACAACAGACATGCCTAAAATAGCTTAGTATTTTAAGTGTCTGGTTTTAAACCATTATCTGTAATCGAATGCAGGTGTTTAACGTGCAACGTCTACAGCACAGACACAATCAATACTGACCGCGAGACACAAGGGTCTCGCACTTAAGTACGTGAATTTTTAGTGTGAACCATTTCAACAGTAGGGAAAGTCTATATTTTTATTTTTGTTTATTTTAGATATTTTACTTTATTTTAAGGAGGCTTTCTAAGAAGAAGAATGATAGCTTGCAAGACTGTGTCAAAATTTGTGGCCATGTCTTAGAGTTACACTGCAACAAACTGAATAATAATAATAAAGCATTCAGTGTTAACTGCAACCAACACACAGGAATTCTGAATCGATACAACACATTTTGTTTTCAGAGGTGCTTTGCTTAATCCTGATTGCTGTGACACCATGTATATGCTTTAGGACACCATGGCATGTTGAACCAAAGGGTGCAAAAGCCACAGGCTTTTTACTGTACGGTTCCTGCTTCCCAAACTAAAGCAAGTATCGTTTCCCTTATAAAACAATTTTCTTTACACTGACAAATTATTCACTACTGTTCTACAACAAAAGAATTCAGAGCAAATTGCTTTTGGGCAAACACTGACCATCACAGGTCTCCATTTCTGTGAAAAAAGTCAAAATAATTGCACAGTTTGGTATAGTCGCTCACATACAACCACCTACATGTCAAGTAACTGGCCGCTTGTCTCAGTAAGTTTCACTTAGTGTATGAAAGTTGCTAAACAGCCACAAATATATATATATATATAAAATGTTATCATAGCCTTTTTTTGAGTGTATGTAAGCACCTGAAGTGGCACGGAGTGAAGGGCAAACAGAAAAAAAAAACAAGCAATGATTACACATAGCTGGAGTACTTTAGGACAGTCTGACTCTGACTGAGCAGACGTGATGAGTGTGATTGGGTGCACGTGTGTACATACATGCATGGGTCAGAATAAATTTCAGTAGTGCCGAACAGGAACTCCAAGGCTCTGAAAGACTCAGATTTCTCAGTAAGGTCAAGATGCATGTCTATGCACTCTGAAGAGGGCCGTCTTCTGTCTCTAGTTGAGCTAGCTGTCTCCTGAGGCTGTTCACTTTATTCTGTAGCTCCTTGTTGTATTCAATAATATGGACCATCTCCTCGTACGCCTCATCCAGACACTTGGTTGAGCGATTCCAGCGTAGAAACACACCTGTAGCAGAGTAGAAAAAAAATGAACAGATCAGCATGTTGTTTCTGTATTCTACAAAGGTATTACATGAAAAAAGTACATATTAAACACCAACAGACCAGAGCAGATACCAATAAATTTTAAGGTGATAGGATTACGTGATGCTACAGTAGCAAAGCTGAACAACCAAGCTGCATGGAAAGAGTGGCTACGTGCCATGTCGGTAGGATCATATATCAAATGTTAGAGATGCCTGCAGGTCAGCTGTCCGTGATGCTAATACAGTTTTGACACCCTTCTTACACCATGGCCACTAGTCTTATAAACATATTGCAAAATCAGCTGCTATGCCACGTTTCCAGTGAGGCCATGAGGACACAGCACAGAGTACTGGTGCTTGTACACTTTAAAAATATTCCAAATGCATATTAAGTGGTTGTGTTGAAAAAAAAAAACCTGCCCTGTGTGTATGACTGCTATTTAGAACAGTTTAAGGAATGCCTCCTCATGTGTTGAGTAGGTTCAGGAACGCCTGAACTAAAGATTTGTCAGAGACAGTAACATTCACTATGCAAGTTAAGGAAAAGGATATGAAAATCCAGTTTTAATGTGCATTATCAAATTTCAGTGTGAAGCAAAGGCTTCATTAATCTCATTCCTCGTACAAATGAATGGATCAGTTAGTCCACAATTAAAAGTTCACTTTGTATATGTTGCAGATGATTTTTAAAAAAAAAGAGTGTGTATGCAAAGGAATGCCATTGTTGTTTCTTTAGACCTTATAAAATTGACATTTACACTTAGCCACTTTTATTACGTTTATCGTACAAATACATTTATTATACAAAATAAGTCTTCTGTTTAAGAACTAGAGTACGCACCTTTATATACGATAGGCTTTAAAGCATGTGTGGTAACATTACTTTAAGAACCAGTTCTAGGCAGCACTACTACAGCCCCCGGTCTTGTTGCCATATGAACAACCTAACGTAACCCTGCTGTGAAACAGTGCCATCATTAACAGTGCCATTTTCATAAAAAGAAAAAGGCCCAAACTGAAATCTTGTTGGTTTACATTCTCAGAAACAAACCAATGATGAAATGCACGGGAGTTCCAGTTAATTTAAAAACTAAAACCCGCTGAGCTGTCTCTCGTCTCTCAGCCAGTCATTTTTGTAGTTAAAGGTACTTTAGGTAAGATCTGTCAATTTTTTTTTTTTAATCAAGATACAGTCAAGTAGGTAGAATCACATTTGTATTATTATTTTTTACACCTTAAGCCCACCAGCCCATTCCCACCCATGTTCATGAAGCTCCGTCCCCAGCCACGGAGGCGTAGATAGTAAAGTAGAGTATAAAATGGCTGACAGGAGGTTCATCCAAACACAAACGAGCATTCTGGACCAGAAGTCAGTTTTCCAAATGGGTTTTCTCAGCCACTTAATACACGTGTGCTGAAGCCACTGGTTAAACCTTTATAGTTTAGTGTGTTTTACATATCTTCAGGGTTATTTGTACAAGTAAAACATAAAAAAGAGACTATTGCACCTTTAAGATCTTCATCTAATAATTTACAGTAGAGGTAAAGTCAATGTAGAGAACTGAAGCTGACAGTGTGTCAGTGAAAAGCAATCCCATGTGAAAGAAAAACATGAAATACAGTGAAGTTTTGCTTTTCAGTGTGAAACGTTAACTAATGAAATGTTAACTCATGAAAAGCAACACAGTTTTATTTATAGGATTATTGTTTTACGCACTGTTGTCACAACTGTGATTGATTTTTCTGTCTTAAAAGGAACTGCACACTGAAACACAATGCAGCGACGTACACTGCTTTTATCAGTGGATCACATTCACTTAACACAACTTCAGCATTTAATTCTTACAATTCGAGCAATGTAAAAGCGACGCAATTAAGGTTATGCTTCTCAGTGTGGTACGTGTTCTGAATGTCATTAATGAAAATGAACACAGTTTGTGTATTGTGTTTTATGGTTTTTCACTGGCATGGTTGCTTCTAGCTCTGGAACAGAATCTTTTACATATTAAATTGCACTAAACAAATCTGTCAGACAGCCTAATACACTGCTGCCCCCTAATGGTTATACAAGAGAACACTGTACCTCATATACACTCACTGATCACTTTATTAGGAATAGAAACACTATATTAATACTGGGTAGGGCCTCCCTTTGCTCTCAAAACAGCCTCAATTGTTCATGGCATGGATTCCACAAGATGTTGGAAACATTCCTTTAAGATTCTGGTCCATGTTGACTTCACAGCATCAAGCAATTCCTGCAGAATCTTCAGGTGCACTTTTATGCCGTGAATCTCCCATTATACCACATCCCAAAGGTTTTCTACTGGATTCAGAGCTGGTGACTGGGAAGGCCACTGAAGAACACTGAACCTATTGTCATGTTCATGAAACCAGTTTGAGGCGACTTTTGCTTTATGACACGGTGCATTATCATGCTTGAAGTAGCCATTAGAAGATGGTAAACTGTGGCCATGAAGTGATGCACTTGGTCAGCAACAATACTCCAATAGGCTGTTGCATTAATTGATATTAACAGGCCCAAAGTGTGCCAAGAAAACCTTCCCCACACCACTACACCACCTCCACCAGCCTGGACTGTTGACACAAGGCAGGTTGGGTCCATGGATTCATGCTGTTGGCACCAGATTCTGACCCTACCATCTGTGCGCCTCGGCAGAAATAGAGATTCATCAAGCCAGGCTACGGTTTCCAGTCTTCAACTGTGCAGTTTTGGTGAGCCTGTGCCTACTGCAGCCTCAGCTTTCTGTTCTTGGCTGACAGAAGTGGAACCCAACATGGTCTTCTGCTGTTGTAGCCCATCTGCCTCAAGGTTTGACATGTTGTGCATTCTGAGATGCTTTTCTGCTCAACACAATTGTACAGAGTGGTTACAATCAGGTGGAACCAGTCTGTCTATTTTCCACTGACCTCTCTCATCAGCAATGCATTTCCGTCTGCGGAACTGCCACTCACTGGATGTGTTTTCTTTACTGCACCATTCTGAGTAAACTCTAGAGACTGTTGTGCATGAAAATCCCAGGAGATCAGTGGTTACAGAAATACTCAAACCATCCTGTCTTGCACCAACAATCATGCCACAGTCAAAATCACATTTTTCCCCAATTCATGTTTGATGTAAACATTACCTAATAAAATGATCTGTAAGTGTACATACAATACTTTTATTAAGATTTCAGTATTAAAATCAGGTACTGTACTCCTGTGTTGTCATAAAAATATAAAGGTAAACTACTAGCTTTAGCAAGGAGGAAATATGGTTGAGAAGAAGAAAAGGTTATTAATGGCAAGATTAATGCTATCAGTGCTATAGAGAAGTCTAATAGATCCAAGCGGGTGTATAGAAGGAGCAAGAAAGGAAACCAAACAGAAATAAGAAGAGAGAGACAAAAAGAAAACAGACAAAAACATAAGGAAACTGGAAGAACTAAGATGTAATAGGTAAGAGTGTCAAAAGATTACAGTGAGATTAAATGTGTGTTCTCACCCTCCCACAGCAGCAGACTCTGCGGGGCTACAGATGGCCAGATCACAAGACTGTTGGCCTCATAGAGAGGGTTAAGGAAGCGTTCCAGCTCCTGAGGCCTGTTCATCCATGACCACAGGGACACAGTCTTTTGACAGAGCTCCAGCTTCACCCTGCCTCATCATTACATTATACACAATACATTATACGTATTCACAGAGCCGTTATTACACATACAAAAGTTTCAGTGACTGCAGTTTCTACAGAGGCTGCAGAGATTGTGATAGCAAACACACTACCAAGTCAGCACTTACTGAAGATCCTCATATATCAAGTACCTTTCTATTTAATGTTTATTGTCCACACTAGGTAACCCCCTAAGGGTTACGCTTGATCACCAACAGTAATAAATCTTTCTAGTACTATATGTGGTCATTAATATGCAAATATTATCCTATAATTTTACTGAGTGGATAAAATTAGGTGAGGGGAAGTGAGTCACTGACCTCTCGGCAGCGCTATTTCCCAGAAAAGTGCCAAACTGGGAGGCGTAAGCGTGTTCAAACAGTGTGACCAGAAAGTGTTCATTAAACTGAAAGGAGCAAGGAAACTGGCGCAGGATCTGCCACACACAGTCCAGGAAGAGCAAGAACACAGGTGCTTCGCTCCTCGGCTTCCCGTTGGAGTACGCAGACTGGGCACAGCGCTGCTGGAACGGGTGACCTGCCTGCACACAAAGGAAAAGAAGTCAGACAATGATGAAGAAACAACTTGTAATTTTCTGAGCCATATCCCACAGCTGCACACAAGGTGAATTTTAAATGCAAGGGGCTTCATTCTTTTCCCTCTCCCTTTACTGAAGCTACTACTTCATGAGTTTCATCACTGGTTGGGGGTGAAGTTAATCTCAGAGCCTGAAACTTTTAAACTTTTAGTGATAAAAAAAAAACTAGAAAGATGTCTGCATGGCAATATTGTGAATCACAATATTTAAGGTTTAATAATATGATTATTATAAGATGTATAACATTATAAATAATACTTTCTTTAAGGTTAATCCACACTCATTAAGCACATCAATAGGAACACCTGTACACCTGCTTATTCATGTAATCCACCAATTATGTGGCAGTGTAATGCATAAAAGCTGGTAAACTGGTAAGATTCACTTAATGTTCACATCAAACATCAGAATGGGAAAAACTGTGATCCCAGTGACTTTGGCTGTGGTTTGAGTATTTCAGAAACTGCTGATCTCCTGGAATTTTCATACACAACAGTCTACAGATTTTACACAGTATGGTGTGAAAAACAATAAACATCCAGCGAGTAGCAGCTCTGTGGGCGGAAATACCATTCTGATGAGCGAAGTTAAAAGAATGGCCAGACTGGTTTGAGCTGACAGTAAGGCTACAGTAACTAAAGTAAGCACACTTTACAACCATAGTGAGCAGAAAAGCGTCTCAGAATATACAACACATCAAACCTTTAGGCTGATGGACTCCAACAGCAGTAGACCACATCAGGTTCTACTCCTGTCAGCTAAGAACAGGAATCTGAGGCTACAGTGGCCACAGGCTTACCAAAACTAGACAGCTGAAGATTGGAAAAACTCCTGGTCCCCTGTGTTCCCCCCCCCCCCAATCTTTAAATCCCCAGGCTTCCCTAGGTAATTGTAAATCCCTAACCAAGTGTCCCCAGCAGTGTCTCTCACCTGCAGCCACTCACGCTCCACGAGGACTTGGAAGCCGCGGACTGTCCTGCAGCCTGGATCCAAGATGATCTGGGCTAAAGAGGTGACCTGCAGTGTGGAGTCAGTGCCCTCGGTTCCGTGGACTAGCACTGATGCACCCTCTCTGAAGTCACAAAGCCAGGGGGGACAAACAGAACAAACAGTGGGAAAAAACAGAAGTCAATACACTGACTTGTAATTTTTTACTGTACTTTTTAAGAGTACATACCACAGAGAGAAAATAGTTTAGTAATGAAAGCTAAAAGATTGCAATAGAAAAAGCAGTTCCTTTGTGCAGTTAAGTAGTAGTAAATGTGGCGGTCTGGGAAAACCCCTCGGATGTTGCTGTGGCTGAATTCTGGCACATAGCTACAAAATTACAACAAGTCGGGTTTGGGCCAAAATCGGGGTCCATCTTATGTTTAGACTATAGAGTGCCCAGGTTGTCTTCGTGCACACAATAAACCATCTCTTTTATTATAACCTGGCTCTTGGCCTCCTGATTCTTCAGTCATCTAACTTCTGGTGAAACTGCAGTATTATGATCATCCAGAAAATATTTACAACAATAGAAAATTTCACAAGGGCACGTGTTTTTATTTATTTTCTGTCAAGATTTTTTTTTTTTTTAATCTACTGCTATTTCATTAATATTGTGGTCACTTGCCACCATTTAAAAATACATGTAAGTTTTCCTTATTTATAAAAAATGCAAATTCATTATTTAATTCATGCAATGTTCTAGTCTGCAGGGTGTTTGGGATCGAGGGTGATGTGAATGTGCTCTTCAGACAAATTAAAATGGATGTTAAAATCTGTCATTTAGAAGTGTGATGGAACTTCTGTCACATTTCTAAATGACTTCTAAAAGACAGTGCCATGTGGTAGAAGGTTACATTCCAAGATGCTGTCTTATATAATATGTGGAGTGTTGAAATTCAGCTTTGCTTAAATTTTAACCAGATTAACTTCAGAGGCATTGCCATATAAGGAGCTACTGCACATCTTGCCATGGTTGCATTATAAAAATCACAGACAGGACAGACTTTTAGTACATTATTGCTGCATGCCTATATTGTTCTCTTTGACACCACAGTAATGTTCATATTTGCTCAAAGAAATGTCACGCAAGAATAGAAAAATGTAGAATCTAGAAATTAGCTCATAACCGAGACCAGAAATTACTCTATATTTAAAGACGCAGCAGTACAAAGTACATTAATGAGCTGTGCACCAACAGCAGCATGAGACACAGCAGTACAAGTGTTTTATGAACTTAATGATGATTGCAGGCTAGACACTAGCTAACCATTATTGCTCAAATGGGCTTTGCAACAAGTGTAGCATGAAGCAAGGCAAACGCTCTTTAATTAGCTCAGAATGGAACCGCCAGTGAGAAAACAGTAATTAACACAGCCGTAAACTACTAACACACCGCTATCTTCTATTGCGATTCTCAGGGTTTGAGAGCACATCTGTCCAAGACAGAGAAAGCAGAGATGAGACAGAGTACAGGGAATTAAACGCAGCGAGAGAAGAACGCTGTCAAACGCTGACCTGTCAATGCACTGAGCAGCCAGGCAGGCAGTGGTGAGGATCTCCTTTACATGGCTCTGCCAGTTGGAGGCCTCCAGTTTGCTAAGCCAGCGGTCCATGCTGTTCGAGTGGTCATTACACGCCTCCACCAGCTTTATCAGGCTCTCTTGTAGAATATTGGACCTGTGACAGATCATTTCACACATTACAACAATGGCTACACCATACAGTACATGTTATTTTAGATCTATAGATCTAATAAAGTATCAGTGAAGATTAGTGAAGATTAACAAGTAGCACCATGTGATGCTGTGTCTGCAACCGAGTAAACAAATTAACATTGTGCCTCAAATCACATACACATACAAATCACAAGACTGGTTTGTACAGTAGATTTTGTTTGTTCACTATAAATGTTTTTTTGGACATTTTCTGCATAGTTCCTTTGCTGTTTACATGATTCAGTTCTTCTGGCAAAATTCAGGCCAAATTTTATAAAATATGATATAATATTCTAATATTCACTCGCCTCTCAATAGCTTTGTGGATTCTCCTCCACTGTGGGTAGTTCGCCTCCTGTTCAAACCCGCCTCCACGGGCCTTAGCCTGCTGCGCCACGGCAACAGTGCGCGTGTCGATGATGTAACCACGTTTCCCTGCACGGAGCGTAGCATTGATCAACTTCTCATCTTCCTTACAGCGGCGTCCATTTGTGCCAATCAGAGGCTGCCCTGCTCGCATCATCACCTGAGGACACAGACACTAAGTACACACCTAATCTTGATCAAAATACGCCTATTATACACGACTTCCCAAAGTGAACAGCCGACCATGCCGTTCTTCTTGTGGTAGTAGCTGAGCACCGGGAAGCGTCCACCGTTTCGAAAAGCGGCAGCTTTGCACAGAGTGTCATCATCTATATCCTTGGGTACAGCCACCAGTGAAGGGTAGGAGGGGCAAACAATGAAGTTTTTATTCACTCCACTAAGTCTCCACTCATCTGTCTGTCAAAGAACAATAAACAAAACACACTCAGCCAGCAGTCTACAACATTCTGAAAACAGCAATAGTCACTGTGCACAGAAGTGAGCCTATACCATCGATTCCAGATCTTTGAAGGCCTCTTCTGGTGAGAACAAGTGCCATCCATCATCAATGATCTCAAACATGGGACGGTAGAAGAAAGGATACATCAGGGAGACTGAGTCGAGTGTGGACAACGCCTAAAGAAAAAGGAGGTGTCAGATGCGAGGCTCAGATTTTTCATGCCAAGTACATCAGTTACAGACCAGGCATTTCAACCCATTAAGAAGAGCAATGTTTGGCTGCTTATTAATCTCCTGGTATAACCTTGCATTTTGGAAAAAGCATTTAATTTCAGCATATTTTAATAAGGGGATGTTGTGGCTTGATTAAAATATAAGCACACTGATAGTGAACTGCCAAAGTATTAATATTGAAGCATAAACCTTTACAATGCACAAATTCAATTATGTAAGGAATAAATCACAGCAGGTGTGCTGTTATAGGAAAATAATCAAATAGTGTGGTTACCAACCTAAAGTCCATTATTTTCCTATAACAGCAATGTCCAAAAAGTGTTTTATGCTTCTTACCCCAGCAATTTGCTGCCAGTTAGTTTGTTTTTTTTATTTAATTAAAGAATGACACATTTTACTTTTTTTAATCAGTTCATAGACAGATTTAACATTGTTGAAAGTCCACAAAATAAGTCAGTTCCTGTCCCCTCACCAACCTCTCTTGGTCCCCTCTCTTGACGTTAATAAGAACAACAAACAGGTCACATTACTGAGAAACGAGAAAGAGCAAGGCCCTCCCTCCTGAAGACTCTCCTCTGGCCGAAAATCTACTGACTGTTAGAAGGTACTGACACCCAATAAACTACTAATAAATGTTAAATAAATGTCTCCTTACAGAAAACTTTACCATATCAACGACTGTATGTCTTTATTGCTTAGGAGACTGAGAATTTGTGGTGTGTCAGCCATCTAATCCGCCCAGTTAGCTATTACTACACAACAATAACATATTAAAAACATAGCAAATTAATCTACACCTTCTGAACAATCCCATTTGAGAATTTAAGAGTGTTGTGGTATAAAAAAATCATATCATTTTACAGTGGACTCTGGGCCCTGTTTCTACCATTCGAACTAAACACAGAAGGTTAAGCATAAAGTGTTGTTTAAAAGTGCATGTTTAAAAGCACGTGTACAGTGAGATGAGTGCAGGGTCTTCAATCAAGCAACGTTAATGAATAATCAGTCTTGGCTGATCACAGAATCTGAATAAATAATTAAACACACTTCAATGGAGCTGGCAATGTTGAGACACTCCTCCATGCCAGGTATGTCCAACTGAATAATCCGCAGGTCCTTGCATTTCACGATAATCGAGCCAAGAGAGCCGACAAACCTAAGAGAGATGAGAAATCAAGACACGGGATTTCAAATGAGGTCCTTACTTTCGTCCTGGCAGACCACATAGAGTAGGTATCGTAATCTGTTACCAGTTCTAGAGTTAATATTTTAAACAATAAAAATAACAAAATGCCACCTTTATATTATTATTATTATTATTATTATTATTATTATTATTATTATTGCACTGCTTAAGCGAGATCTACAAGGGACCACGAAACATCATTTTACAGGTATTCCCAATTCTGGGAAGAAATCCTGGGAAGAAAGAGTCACACATGGTGCACATTTTACATTTTAAGTCCTGAGTTTTCATTTAGTAATCAGTTGTGTGTGCAAACCTTGCATATAATCAGATTCATTATTTTTTTAACCTTGAATAAGAAAATAAGTATATTTATAACTACTTCTAACCATGCACTGTATATGAATAAACTCCTGGCAAAAAAATAAGGGATTATGAGATGGCAGTTAATAAAGCATGTTTATTTTTTCTTACATCTGTGATGCAGTGTTTGTAACGCACGCTTACGTTTGTCAGGTCTGCATGTTATTATGCTCCAAATGCTACGAACATTAACATTTTTATTAACTTCTGGTGGTCCAGCCTTTTTTACATTTGCATCTCACCATCGAGGGTAACTGCCTTCAGGGATGTGTCACCATTAACAACTGCCTATTTTCCCCATCTAACTGTAATCCTCCTCAGACCTTTCTCCTGTGGTACTGATGTCAGTCTGGTGTCCTGTAATTCTGTTTTTAGCTGTCACTTTCAAATCAAACCATCTTCGCCTCCGCCACAGGCATAACTACAACCCTGAAAAATGGTTTATTTCTTGTTCTTAGATAAACCACTCATAAAAGCACCAAATAATGCATGAGGATTTTTTTTTTTTTGCTCTACTTAGTGAAACATTATTTCTTATTCATTGTTGGCAAGGTTCATCTTCTTGGACCTTTGCAGCTCCAGGCTGTTACCATGTTTGCGTAGCAGTCTGGGAAAACTCACAGCAGACATGCTATGGCTGAATTCTGGAAAACAGCCAAAGGAAAATGATGACTGAGAATTTGGATTTTGACCAAAATCTTTCTGCCTATAACATACTATACCACCAAAATGATGTAGAAATGTATTTATTTACTTATTAACCTCATCTAGGCTTTTGGAAATGTTTGACTGTGATTTAACTCAGGAGAAAAGACAGATGTAGGAGGGACTGATGTAGATACTGCTTATGAAGTGTGATTACTCATTTTCCACCATAAAGGTTCATATTTAAGTGAATATTATTACACTGGTGTCTTTCGGTGGAGTTGGATTCAAATCTTAATTAATTTTCACCACATGAAGGGTTTTCCTAGGCCGCCACACATATCTCAATTTAGGGATGTTCGTGTAATTATGTGTGGCTGAGTCTATGGAATAGAGCAATACAGAACATACGGGAGTTATCATCAATAATTGTGTGGACAGGTATTTTTTTTGTTACGCACAGATTTAAAACGTGTTCTAAACACTTTTTGACAAATGACACGCCTGGGTGTTATCAAAGGAATCAGGTGTTTAAGAGCAAGGAAACCGGCAAACTACAGACCCTGGACTCCCACCTGGTGTACAGCGAGCCTACCTCTTCTCAATAGCGTCGATGTTGGCGTGGAGCAGCCAGAGCTCCTCGGTGTTGTCCTGGCGTGAGGACAGGATGAGGTGGTGGCCGGTTAAACACAGAGTTCCCTCCACGGTGGGCAGAAAGGGACGGTGCAGGACCACACCATCCACCCGGGGGGTCTTTATCAATTCCGCAAACTCCATTCTGTGCTGTAGGAAGAGTTGGGCGAGGGGACAAAAACAGCTCAGCTCTCAAAGAAGAGCAGGAAGCACTGCCACTGGAAAACAGAAGGTAAACAGGAGAGGATATATAAGCAAATGATACAACATCAGCACAATCTTACAACTACCACAACTATCATTCTACTCCCTATGTAAGTGCACTAAATAGGGTACAAATTAAGTACAAAATAAGTACAAAATACTTATTCAAAATAAGTAAAGGTGGAAAATAAAGCTTATCATGGCTTGATATACTACGATAACAACCATGAAACACTAAGGCCCAATCCCATTTCTACCCCTTAGCCCTTCCCCTGTCTTGATTCTCTTTTGGTTGGAGGGGTAAGGGGAAGGGGAAGGGCCAGATAGGCCTTCAAACGAAGATTTTTCGGGACCACACTTCAAACGAAGGGGCATGAATTATCTCAGCGTAAACCGGCTACAGCGGCAACATGGCTGCCCGAGCGAACAAAAAGACCCACAAATGTAAGCATTATTGACGTTAATAAAGATTTTAATGAACATAAATCATTAAAAATTAAAAACATAAAAACATAAATCATTAAAACATAAAAAATTTGTTTTATGTTACATTCAATCGTGCGTTCATATTTACGGTGATGTTACTGAAAGAATATTAACTAAAGTTTGCTAACGTCATATCATTACAGACTGCACGATAGTGCCACAACATATTTTCATGTCTGATCAGGGCTGTAACCAACAAAGACATTGAGGGGGGCTAGTCCCCGCAATAAATAGAAATCGCTAATCTTTTTTCTCAAATATTGCCAATTCGAGAGAGAGAATTAGGACCTAGATGACGTATGATGACGTGTAATGGTATAGTAGTGGTGTCCCAATTCTTTGGGGAATATTTTCACCCCTACCCCTTGACACTCTGTTTCAAGGGACAAGGGGAAGCGGTAGGCGTAGGGGTAGGCGAAGGGGTATAAAACAGAATTGGGATTGGGCCTAAATTATCAACACACGTCAAAAACAGGTGAACCAACACAGTCACAGACAGAGAGATCTGCTGTAAGGAAAGTGCTTACTGTGGGTTAATATGTTAACCAACACACAAGGTCATGCCTCTTAAACTTTTATAGTTACATATTATGTTGTGGAACATCCACGAGCAAGTTAGTTTCTGTTATTACTTATGTTATAGCAGTTATAAACCATCATTACCTCAGGAGACCCTCATATCTCTCTCTCTCTCTCTTTCTCTCTCTGGAAGTTAGTAAGACAAATAAAAGAAAATGCAGCTTGTCATGTAAGAACGAAACCAACAAGCACAAGGTCCTCTGTCCTGAAGACTCTCCAATGCTGGAAAACTTACTGTCTGTTAAAAAGCGCTGACACTGGAGACTCCTTCCACAAATGTCAAATAAACATATCCTTTCCAGGAAACTTCCCCATATCAATGCTTAGATGTTTTTCTTTGTTAATTAACAACATGCTTTTAATCCATTTATTCTTCCATTTAAATTATGCGGACTGTCCACCCTCAAGTCCCTGTGAATTAACTGTTACTGCAGAAACAATAACGTGGCAGAAGAAGCACATTAATGTAAACATTGCCTTACAGCCGGCACTACTGTCTGCAGATGTGTCACAACTGCACGATTTGGATCGATTAATTGATTTAAAAGGCAATGACTGAAATCCTATAAGTGATTATAATTGATTGTGAATCACTTAAACTAAAAAAAGAACAGAGCTGATGTGTAAAAAATCATTTAGAATTATTAACTGATGTGCACACAGGCTGGCAGGGTGATTTGTCCATAACACTGATACCGAAAACAGTCCTTCTCTACGTTACCATCATTCACAAATTAATGGTAAGCCTACCTATGGATTCGGATACAAGTCGGATACGTACGAATCCAAGGATACTATACTGAAGAGTAACGTATCGTATCGTAGCAGATTCGGTGGTATTGTCAAATATGGAGTTGTTGCCTTATGAATCAAAATCCTCCTCCTCTCAGATCATAGCAAATTCCATAGTATCATCAAATACTGAATCGAAACTTCAATGTGAATCGAATGATTCATGAACTGAAATCATTTGGGTTTAAATGAATCAAAATTCATTCATATGAATCAAAATCATTTGATACCGCAGCTGATTCAGTGGTATCACCAAATACCGAATCATTTCCTTATGAATCTAAATCGTATCGTATTATAGCTGATTCAGTGGTATCACCAAATACCGAATCATTTCCTTATGAACTGAAATCGTATCGTGTGGAAGCCTGAGGTTTACTCCTCTATTACTGTCCCAGAAAACCAACAGCTTCTGACCAATCACAGTTCACAGTTCAACAGCAATGCGGTATAAATCATTTTATTGTTCATAAACACTGTGTGCTGTCAGAAGCCCGAAAACACAAACTAAATATCAAAACACAGACACACTCAGGTTCCCCAAAGCATCCTGGCTCATGTTAGGACGCATTTTAGGACACATTTTAGGACAAATAGTACTTTTTGGATGATAAGTCTATCAGAAGATATACGGCCTGTGAGATTACTGGCACACTGCTAGCTAAAATTTAAAAACAATGAATTACAGATTCATAGAGAGGAAAAGAAAAACTCAGGCGTTATGACAGAGAGCTAGAGAAAAAACCTGAGACGCATTTAAGAGATTATTCACACAGTTTTTTTTTTTTCCATTATTTAATCTATAATACCTGTCACTGCATCTAGTTAGCTTGCTAGCGATTCAGTATTTGGGTCGTAATGCAGTAAATAAACACCACGGACATGAGACAGAGTGTAAATCTCTACTAGAGCAAAGTAAGAAGCAGATTCCACACTACTGTCAAACACAGCTCATCTGATAATGTTAGCAGAAAAATAAAACATAGCAATGAAATTTCTTACGCCTCATCCACCTGACGCCTTTTCCTGTTTTGCTTTTTTTCCTTAGCTCTTTTTTTTGGATTTTACTGAGTGGATCACAGACCAAGTGAGTGTTACATCGCCGCCTAGAGGCGTGGAGAGGAATGAGCGGCTTTTACCTCTCTGCAGAAGCACAGGTCCAAGGCGAGACATCTCAGTGTGTTTCAGGGTAGATAAGTTGGATAAGTGGATTTCTTGTTGTTGTTCCTTGTTGTACAGCATCTGGGGTTAGGTATTAGGAGTTAGAGTTAGGCTTATAGGAGGAGTTGGATCAGGCCCAACTCCACCCTCAGGACTTTTGGTTAAGCACTATCCCACTTTTACACCAGCATTCTCAAACATTTTGCAGTCAGAAACCTCCATCCATCCATCCATCCATTTTCTGTACCACTTATCCTACACAGGGTCGCAGGGAGCGGCCTATCCCAGGGGACTCAGGGCACAAGGTGGGGGACACCCTGAACCGGGTGCCAACCCATCACCGCGCACACACTCACACACCCATTCACACACTACGAACAATTTGGGAATGCCAATCAGCCTACAACGCATATTTTTGGACTGGAGGAGGAACTCAGGGAGTACCCAGAGGAAACCCACAAAGCACGGTGAAAGCATGCATACTCCGCACACTTAGAGCAGAAGCAGCATTCGAACCCCGACCCCGAAGGTGTGAGGCAGCAGTGCTAACCACCAAGCCACCATACCAGTCAGAAATGTATTTAACTGTAAAAAAAATTTATTTCACAGACTCCATCAGTACAGATTTATTTCATAAACGTTACTTAAATATCTACAATAGTTTATTTATTTATTCTTTATTAAATCCATGGAGCTTACTCTTCATGAACTTTCCACCAACAGAACACAAGTGGTCCAAGTTGATATTATTTACAGGCCTATTTGTTTTTAAGTATTTGAAGTTTGGATTAAACCCGTTCAGCAGTCAGACTGACTAATAACTATAACAAAACTGAAAAATAAATATAATAACTTTCATAATGGTGGGTGGAGATCAGTGGCAGCTCCACCATAGGGGCAGTCTGAACAGAGCTCAGCCATATATATCAGTCACATTGTCCTCATTCACAAGTCCATGCAATTTAAATTCTGCTGAATTGTCCATTGAAGAGTCTGCATGGGTTTCCTCAGCGCTCTCTGTTTTCTTCCCACCTCCCAAAAAACACATGCTAGTAGGTGGACTGGCATCTCTAAATTGCCCCTAGGTTTGAATGAGTGTGTGAATGTGTGTGTGCATGGTGCACTGCAATGGACTGGTGTCCCATCCAGGGTGTATCCCCCTTACAGCCAGTGCTCCCAGATAAAGCGGTTGCTGAAGACGAATGTATGATCATGGCACATTTTTTGAAAACCTAACATTCATTCAAATTATTATTGCTAAAATTTTATTTTTCTTTCTTTCTTTCTTTCTTTCTTTCTTTCTTTCTTTCTTTCATATGTGTGTGTGTGGGGAGATAGCTGTGGGTGTGTGTGAGACACTCCCTATGATGATAAGCTCCTTGTACTTTTCAGGCAGGCTACTTACAAGCACCCACTTGTAAGTACTTCCTCTCTTTCTACGCATTTGCGGCCTCTTCATCTTGTTCTCTCTCATTTCACCTCCTCCCTCCTCCACTCTGTGTTTGTGCTGTCACAACCAAGAAGGCATTTTGAATTTTTTTTTATTTTTACACTTTTAAAAAAGTGTTAACGATCACACCAGAAAAAGAGATTATCACACACAAACACACACACACACACACACACACACACACACACACATCAACACTTGTATAACAGAAACACAGCAGGATTCCAAATGCATGTGTAGTAGTTTGGGGAACTGTAGGTAGTGCTAAAAAACTGAACTGAATTAGAGAAAGAGTGACTGGACATTTTAAGCGAATGAGGTGAAAAATATTATTATAATAATAAACACATATAATTATTTATGATTTCTAATATTTATAATACAATAATAGATCCTAAATATGGTCTAGAGATTCGCCTGGTTGTCTGGTGCAGCCGAATCGGGATTTGATAAGTGCCGAAGCGCCCTGTTGATTGCAGTGATCGAAGCATCAGGAACCTCAAGGGAGCCAGCTGCGATTACACACATTGCATTATTTAGCTTGAGTTACATGTGTGTCATGAATCCAGCACTCCCCCAAAAATATGTGGATCCATTTGCTCTCATTAAAAATGTATGGAGTTTGGTAGGGAAACAGATTTTCCTGACTAAGAACTGATATTTTAGCGGATGTAGCTGGGTGGATGGCAGTGGAGGTGGGATACAGAAGATACAGACAGGAACCGGATCGGCTTGAGTCATGGTATATCAGTTACCTACACAGAAGCGTGATAATGCACAGGTCCAGAAATGATTGACAAGCTGGCTCTTTGAAGATGTTTTGTAATATTCTTGTCTTTGTCTTTGTCATTGCAATATGACAGGTCTGCCTGGATAAAAGCCCAAAGGCCATGAAGCAGTTTGCTTTGATGAGCCACCCGACTCGCCATGATGAACCGACGCTCTTCATCTCACGCATGCTGCTTTGCTGTATTTGGGGTTTTTATAGGCCCTTGTCACGGAAACGACCCAGCAGCTCTGGCTATTCTAGGTTAATGCTTTCAATCAAACATCTCCGTGAGATTTTTCGTTTCTGTGAAACACTAAAAAGCCTCCAGCTGACAATGACAGAGTGAGCACACCGTCTCCATTCAACTGTTCTAATGTAATGCAGTCCTCAGCAACTGCCTGCACTGCAGACCATTGCTTACAGCCCCTGCATCCAGCTTTCTGCAATATCCACACATACGCATCGATATGTGTGTAAATTAGCTCAATCATTAATATCTTTTTACATTCCTATATTCTCAAAATATGTTAAGCAATGAATAAGGGTGACAAAATTCATAAAAAATGACTGATTATTGATATTAATTAACCATTCTCTAGTGAATTTAGAGGCCAGTGAACTGCAAACTGTATCAACACACTCATTAATACAAGACTGCCGTAGTTAAGCTTATTATTTTATGCCATTTATGACTCAGCTTGGTGTAAGCCTGCTGACAGTCAGAGGGATGAATCTGGTCTCTACGATGTAACAGTTATATGGTCTTAATCCGGCTAATGTCTCCCTGGTGGAGGCACAGGTGTTTATGAATTATGACGCTGAGAAAGAGGGATGGACAACATTGCAATGTTCTTGGCTGCTGTATTGGGAAACAGAGTGCATGTCTTGTCTTGTAATCAGAGGCTAAATGACACATTGTAACTTTATCTGGGATGTCTCTCTCTCTCTCTCTCTCTCTCACACACACACACACACACACACACAGACACACTGCACTTGTATAGCAGAAACACGGCAGGTCTCCACATGCATGTGCACTTTGGTGAATTGTAAGTAAATCATGCACAGCTGCTCATCATGACGGTGTGTTTTTTTCTTCTTCACTCAACTACAGTGGCACCAAATGTCATCCACATGGTCTCTCATGCTCAAAACAACCAGATCTGATTATCCATCTACACACTTTCCCCTTGTTGTTCAATCCAGAGTCACTAAGGGACTTCAGCACCACGGCCAGCTCAGCTTCTTGTGTTAAACAGCTGATTCACCATCACACGGTATAACAACACCTCACCACACACACACACCCACACACACACACAAGGAGGAACAGAACAGTATCCAGAAACGTCAGTGGACAAGACACAACTATGATATGAGGGAAAGAGAAGGACACATTCCTTGCACAGGCTTTGTGTGGACAAGATGCCTTTTGTAAGTGTGTCAACGTGCTCTTATATGAGCGCGTGCCGGTGATCACAAACCTCACGATTTTATTTCTGCGACTGGAAAGGGTTAACAAAAATACGAGCGGCGTGCTCACTACAGCATTACATCATTGAGAGAGCGCCCCCTCCACACACACACACACACACACACAGTTTTATGGTTTATAGCGTATCACTAGGTGGCATCATCAATGAGCAGGGAATCGCGTCTTGGTTAAGGGACCTCGATTGAAGAACAGTTCTAGCATTGGTGTGGTGCAGCTCAGGGAGAAGACCGGGCGCTCGCTGTGCATCGCGGCAGGGACACTTGCGCAGGTGAGGAACGCTGCGTCCTGCCAACACATCTTTTTTTTTTTTTTGGGTGGGGAGGGGGGGCTTGGCTTGGAGCTTATTCTCCAACCTGTGTTCATATCAAAGCCATATACCAGGTGCGTCGTGGTGCATCTATCAGGCCATAAAAGCAGGCTCAAGTCCAGCTGTGCGGAAGAAGATGCTCGGCCTGTGCGGTGTCAGGACGCGGCGGTGCAGGGAGCTGGCACTGGTCGACGCTGCGCCACGGTCACCCCGGACCTAGATGGCTACCTCGTTAGGCGCGCTCGCGCAAGACAGGTGTCGGGGAAGTGACGTCACAAGCCGCGGAAGCCGGAGGCGGGCGTTTGGGAGAGCAAGATGGCAGCGAAATCCGACGGTCGGGGGCTCGCCACCGCCACCGGCTTTGCCCAGCTGCACAACCTGGACGAGGCGGCGGGCGGCGGCTGCGGCGAGGACTACCCGCGGGAGGGCAGCTCGCTGCACATCTGCCACTGCTGCAACACGTCCTCGTGCTATTGGGGCTGCCGGAGCGCATGCCTGCACTACCTGCTGGGTAAGGGGCGGGAGGGCGCGCGGCCGGCGCGGGAGGAGCGCCTCTGGCTCGACTGCCTGTGGATCGTGCTGGCGCTGCTCGTCTTCTTCTGGGACGTGGGCACCGACCTGTGGCTGGCGGCCGACTACTACGTCAAGCAGGACTACCTCTGGTTCGGGCTCACGCTCTTCTTCGTGCTCGTGCCGTCCGTGCTCGTGCAGATACTGAGCTTCAGGTGGTTCGTGCAGGATTACACGGGAGGAGGCTTGGGCTCCGTGGAAGGGCTGAGCACCCGGAGAGCCACGGCGGGTTCCCGCGGCCGCGGCAAGTGCTGCCGCATCTCCGTCTGGATCTGGCAGACGCTCATCCACATCCTGCAGATGGGACAAGTGTGGAGGTAAGCAGCGCCGAGGGTTAAAAGTTTAGTAGCTGAAGCACACTTCTCCTTGTATTGCTTTTCGTTCTCTGAGAAGCCTCTGATCACTTTGCCTTGGGTTCATTTGTTCACTGCTTTTGGAGCTGTCACCTGATTTAACCCGAGCGCTCCTCTGTGGACTGTGCACTATAGTTCTCCATCCCTGTGTGTCTTTTACTCGCGCATTTACGCATTTTAGTGCTTGCTTTTGATGCTAAAATAAAACGGCTATAGGCAGCTGGAATAACTGAACCTGACACGGTCAGTGAAAAGCACGAGCTCCTGTAAGCAGTCATGCTCTTCACTGATCGCGCCATCGTTAATTAGCAGCATGTTTACAGAGGCTATAGGGATGCTCCTCTCCTGCACTGATCATCATCTCAGGTGAAACAGAGGCGCGTTGGTAGTAAACAGGCGAGCAGACAGTATGCTGGATCGCCGTGTGTAGGTGCATGTGAGGATTCTCCGGCTCCACTCACGCTCCCCCTCCCGCATGAGAGAACATGGTTGTGCGCGAGCAGCGGCGAGACGGACATCTGTTCACACGGACACCGCGTCCCCTCGGAGCAGCGCGAGGCGCTACGTCACTCAGATCATTTGTTCTTTTTCTTTCCTGTTACTCTCCTCGCGGTCTTTTTCAGAGGGAAAGTGCGCGTCATCCTGCACACACACTGCGCTCCTGTGTGATGCCTGCGACTGGAAGCGATAAGCGTCAGTAATGAGCGCGCAGAGGGCGAGTGCGTGTGACAGAAGGAACACCAGGCTCCAGTGGCTGTGCACACTTCCACTGCTGTGTGCCGTAGTCGAGGAAAATTGCTTAGCTTTCTGCTTTTCCCGCAGTGTGCAGACGCAGTGCCAGCATTCCCCGACGCCTGTGAGGAGTGTGTAGTGTGCAATGTTTCTGCTGTTGTCGCGCCAGCTTGTTTCATCTGTTCCTGTCATTTTTTTATTAGGTTTGTGTGCTTTTGTTTTATTTTCTGCGCCGTTTTTAAAAGACCAACTTCATTTATTATCAAATGCTTCACGATTGGCATGATGTCATCGTTTTCAATGTGAAATTATAGCTCTCTCTCTCTCTCTCACACACACACACACACACACACGCACACTCTCTCTCTCTCTCTCTCTCTCACACA
>CM040993.1:6293389-6328825 GCA_022985145.1 Pangasius djambal | reverse complement strand
ACACACACACACACACACTCTCTCTCTCTCTCTCACTGATTGTAAAGTAATTATCAAATTATCAAATGTATGATAATAGACCACACAGTTAATCAAAAATGAAAGAACAAAATGACATCCAATACTGCTTTATTTTGACATTAATGTCTCCATACCACACTAGATCAAATACAACATGCCATCTGTGTAACCTCAGTCTGTGAGTTTTAATGTGTTTAATCTTATTTAATCCACCTATTTGGGACCACACTGGGCCACAATGCTGAGCCCTTTTTACAGTAATTTACGCATTAAGGCCACCAAATTGGGCGGGATTCCTCAGAACAGCCATTAATTACTCCACTAAGCTTTCCGTCAAAGGCATAACAAACACGGCGACAATTGTCTCCAGCTGGTGAGAAAACACTTCTGCCGAGGGTTTATTTATTCATGCACATCGTCCTGAGTCTCCCGAGAGAGTCGCTGATGTTCAATACTCACTCTATGTTCTCCCAGAATCAAAATACTTTGTGTTACTCCTATTTTTATCTCTTTATCATATCACGATGCTCGAAGCTAGCCAACTAAAGCCATTTGTCATGCTGTTTGAGGGCCGTTGCTATTATAAGTGACTGCCCCCTGACCACAAGGCCCATTTATAACAATGAGTGATGTAGCATCTGCAAGCTGATCTTAACAAAAACTAAGTGAATAAATAAGTGTTTAAATGCTATTGCTGCTGATTTTTTTTTTTTTTTTTTAATTTGGGACAGGAACCTGGGGTTAGTGATCTGGCAAAAATATAATATGATTTTTTTTTTTCAGGATGGATAACCATAATCATAATCCACAATTGTTTTTCATGTTGGTTTTTAGGATTTTTTTTGCAAGCTAATGAACAGAGCAACTGCACTAATTTCTCTACTAATGTAAATATATAGTAAGAATAACCACTTAGGCCAAAGTACCTTTTCAAACAAATTTTTACTAAAGTGCAGTTCCCAACAAAACGTAAACATTTATTTGTAAAATGAAAACAATCAAGCATGAATACTGTATTTAAAAAAGAATGAAAAAGTACATCACTTCTAGTATTTAAAAGTGCAATAAATGGAAAGGTGATTGACAAGTGAGCGAGTATTTAAAGTTAAATATGTTTAAAAACTAAATACAATAGCCGAGTTGTTTTTACAGTTTTATTGAACATCTTTCAAATAAGTGATTCGTGTTGCGCGGTTTTAGGTTTTTCTTTCACTTCTCTCAGCTTCTTCTACAGCTGAGGAATGGTATACCATACCAATTAGTTTTAGCAGTTACTTAAAACCCTTAAAATGACCACTTTAATGGGTATTATATCCTTGACCAGATACAGTGTCACAGCATCAGTGATGTCTTTCCAGCACTTACTTGTTTTCTCATAAGTCATGCCTTTTTCAAATGCATTTGTTACAGCAGCGCTGTTTAAGGCTCCAGTGGATTTACGCTCACTGTAAAACATCTACTGGCAGCAGAGTTGCTGTGAAATTTACATTTAGTACTTTATAGTATAGTCCACAGTAAATCACTGTAAAACATATTTACAGTAAAGTACTGTAATATCTTACATAGTGTAGAATAACGCATAATCCAGTACATTTGCTCATTGGGCTGATGCTTAAAAAACAACTTACAATGAAGGCAGGGTATAACTGAGCAGAAGGTTAAGGGTCTTGTTCAATCAAGGCAGCTTGGTAGTGCTAGGATTTGAACACGCAACCTTCTGTTCTATAACTCAAAGCCTTAACCACTGAGCCACCGCAAGGAGCTCAACTAGTCTGTGTTGTCAACTACCACGACAACTGTATTAACTCATGCTAACAGATGAATTTCAGGGATTTATTAAACCAAAGTTTTTGCTTGCATATAAAGTTAAACTCAAGGAGTATTTCTATTTGCCTAAAAAGTTGCTAAAATAAAGGGCACAAAAATGATCCACTAATTTGCAGATGTCGACACAAAGTGAAATATTTACCATTCTCACCCCTGCCAAAAACATTAGATATCCCACAAATAAATACTGTACATTTACAGCAGTTTGTTACAGTGCTCGTGTACTTACTGTGTAATCTGGATTCCAGCATCCTCTTTGGGGTGCTTTCTTATGATCCTTAAGATGGTAATAGGAAAGATGGGCATATAATATAATAGTGCCCAGCTCTGCGAGCAAGACCATGAGCCATTCCTGCTTACCTTTATTGGGCAAGCTGACAATGTGAGATAAAGTTAAACTGAAGGTTGCCTATGCCATCCTGGGCTTGCTTTTTGAGTGTGCTATGCATTGTGCATTTGAGCCCTTTGGTAGAACCACTGTTCCAAATGTTATTTCTAATCACAATGGCCTTGGAGTGGTACGTGTAATTTAGTCTGCTTTTCCTGATCAATTGTGATTTCTATTTATTTGTTAAAAGTATGATACTGGCTGAGGTATAATAAATTGAGTAGGTTATAAAGCATCACTGCTAAAACAGTTATCTGAACTTGGCAAATGAAAACCTGTGCCAAGAGTCTGATGGAGCAGCTTTGTAACATGACTGCACTTATTGCTATCACAATCCACCACTGCCTGACATGCTCTGTGCATTTTCTCCACATTCCCAGGCTATGACCCTGCTCTGATTCTCTCGGGAGCACAGAGTTATCTCACTCTCACTCTGCCTCAGAACATAACAATAGCATAGAACAGGGCTTTCCAAACGTGTTCACTGCAAACCCTAGATCTTCCAAGTTTTGTCCAGGGCCCTTATCAAGAGAACATGCTTCAATTACTAATATTCTAACTATAAGTAGAAGGTCCTGGGTGGCATGGTGGCACAGCAGGTACTGTTGCCGCCTCACAGCTTGATCCTGAGCTCTGGTTGATGTGTGTGCAGAGATTATTTGCATTTTCTTCCCGTGTCTGCTTGGGTTTCCACCAGGTTTTCTGGTTTCCTCCCACCTCCCAAAAACATGCCAGTAGGTGGACTGGCTATGCTAATTTGCCCCTAGGTGTAAATGTGTGTGTACATGATGCTTTGCAATGGATTGGCATCTCATCCAGGGGGTATTCCCTACTCACACCAAGTGTTTCCTGGATAGGCTCCAAATACAACGTGGCCCTGACCAGCATAAAGTAGTTATTGAAAGTGAATGAGTGTAAAATGTACTGGGGCCATCAGTCAGTTTACATCATGTGACCTACTGCACCCAAAGCCCTACATTTGCGCTTCAATTACTTACTCTCAACTGGCAAAAAAGGGAAAAAAAAGCAACTATGTGGGGATCTGAATTCCTCACGAGCTTGATTAAAAAGAGCAGCACTACAGGTAACACACATACCAGTCATTTGTATTACAAATGCTGTCAGTTATGATACAGTACAACACTAATCTAATCATATAACATGGTGATGTCTGTTATGTTCTGCTTTAGTATTGGTTGATATACATTATATGGCCAAAAGTTTGTGGACACCTGATGATATGTGTTTGTTGAACATCCCATTGCAGATTTATACCCCCTTTGGTAGTATAACAGCCTGCACTCTTCTGGGAAGGCTTTCCAGTATAAATTAGAACGTGGCTGTGGGAATTTCTGCCCATTTAGCCACAAGAACTTTAGTGAGGTCAGGCACTAATGTTGGGCAAGAAGGCCTGGTACACAGTTGTCATTCCAGTTCATCCATGCAGGACACTTGAGTTCTTCCACACCAACCTTGGCAAACCATGTCTTCATAAATCTCACTTTGGGCACAGGAGCATTGTCATGTTGGACCATGTTTGGTCTCCTTAGTTTCAATGAAGGCAAATCTTAATGCTACAGCATATAACATTTTAGACAACTATATGCTTTCAACTTTGTGGCAACAGTTTGGGGAAGGCTCACATATGGTCAGGTGTCCACATATTTTGGCCATATAGTATAGTTCATAGCATCATCCATGTGCCCCTTTGTAACTTTAAGCACTTTCCCCCCTTAGGGTCTCCTCACAGCCCCCATAACTTACCAAGCAACTTGGTTTAAAGAGCTGTGAGAGAGCTACTGTATGAACTGACTAATTCTCAAGTCAAGTGGGCTTTTATTGTCATTCCTGTATACTTTAGAATGAAATGTCATTTCTCCATGGTGCAACACATCATACAGTAGCACAGTACACAGGACTACATAGTGCAGATACATGACAGTGTGAGGAGAGTGCAAAAAATACGATAAATAAACAGGAATATAAATACAGAGGATAGTGCACATACAGGACAGTGCTGTATGGGAGAACCAGTGCAAACAACTGTCTGTAAACTGTTGACTCTGAAGAGAAGTGTAGCAGCAATATCAAGTGAGAGGTAGCAAATGATAGTAAAAAAACAAACAAAAAAAAAACAGCAGTGTCCCATAGCAGCATAATAAAGTGGAGGTGTGCAGTGATCACTGAGTGAAGGCGGGTGTTGGGAAGGTTTTGACTAGTCAGGGTAAGAATTTTGAGGAGTAGCAATGTGTTAAGTGTGTTCTCCTGCTTCAAAACACTTCTTATTAACTCACCATCACATCAGATTACAAGGAAAAACAAACAGTTATTTAAGAAAAATGAAATGAGAAAAACTCTAAGTCGCCTCTCTGATGTGGTTGCTGCAGGAAAGATACATAACAGATGCTATTACAACTACTAATAAGGCCAAAAGACGAAGATGGAAAGTGGAAGTGAGGTCTGTGTCAGGTAAAGAGGGCAGTAACCTGACATTCTCTTTGGTTTCTTTACTACGTTTTCAGTTAAAAGACCTGCACTGCTTCTCTGTCCTCCCAGTCCACTACTTAAAGTCATAATGTGCTCCTTTGCCTTTCCTCCCTCTCCGCCTGTGTTCCTTTCACATAAAGCTCCACTTGACCTCCATTCCTGTCAAGGAAACTGGAGCATCTGTCGGCCTCCCCATTATTGCGGACTTTTTTTCCCCACTGTCTAAGAACCCAGCTTCTCACATCGTCTTCTCACATCGTCTATCAACCCTCCAAAACCCAGACACGTGCAGTGTCCTAATTCTCTCTGGTGTCCTCTACATATATAAAAGCTGTAGCAGGGTCATCTGTTGGTCAGCAAAGTTGATTTAGGCATGTGTAAAAAGCAAAAGCTGTTTGTATAAGGGACGTTATTCCCACCAGACCCAAACTATATTCATGTTTCTCTGAGCAGCTGATTGAACAGCACTCATGCAATTAGAATATGGTTGGTTAAACAATGCTAAGGTTGTCAGATAACTGTCAGGCTTTTGGGTGCCTGTATACATCATTTCTTCCTGTGCAGTCACATAAAACTGGCAATACCAAAGTGTTAACTATTGTACATGTGGTTTTGTAACGTGTGGTGTGTAATCCATTGGAGCCTCAAGATATATTTATAACCATGCAAGCCGACAAATACCCTTTAAATAAATAAGACAGGCTAAAGTGTGGTATATCTGTTCAAGAGCAAAAAATGTAGTTCGGCAACCTTCAAGTGCTATTACAGTGGCCACTGTGAACCCAGCAGCAGACAATTCAACAGTTTCCACTCACTCATCTGTGTTCAGAATAGGCCAGCAGACACACTGAGTGTGTGCAACCTTCATAGTAAGAAAATGCATTTATAACATGGCCTTCCTCTAGTCATTTCAAGGCAACTGCTGAAAGAGATTCAAAGACTCCCTGTTTGCACTATTATCATAGGTATTCTAAATGATATAAGACCATATCAGCTGTCTGTGCTGGATAGCAAGTACAAGATATTGCGGTATTTAAGGAATAAAACACAACAGGGCATGCTGTTAGAGAAACATAATAAACGACAAGGTGGTGTGATGTGGGCCAATGCAAAGCATAGTAACTCTTATCACCAGAAAGTTGATTATTTCTTTATAACAGAATGGCTGGCCTGTCAAAGTGTTTTATTTCAAAGCAATTTGCCAATAATTACAATTTTTATTAATTATTTGACACATCGCACTTTTTAATCAGCTTAGAGTTACATTTAATATTGTGGAACGTGCATGAAACAAGTTAGTTCGTGTTATCATTTGTGTTATAACAGCTATAAAGAGTCACTCTCGCACCAGCCTCTCTTTTTTCTCTCAACTGAAGTTACGAAGGCAAACAAAACAGCTTGTCAAGTTACCAAAGAACTGCAAAGTCCTCCATCCTGAAACTGTTTCCATGTAAGATAACTTAAAGTTTTTTAAACCCGTTAACGTGGTGTGTCTATCTTGTGTGAGTTGATACTATAAGAAACAATAGCATACTAAAACTAAACCTTGCAGCTGGCACTGCTGTCCGAGCCATGCTGTTATAGAAAATTAATCAACACCGTCTGGCAAATCAGATTTAAGACTTTAGCAGTGCAGTGGTATAAATCATCTTATATGCCAACAACTATGATGAATTTTCACAGCATGTGTACGTAGACTCATTTCTGGCCCAAACTGTAGGGAGGGAGGATGATATAAGTGAGGTAGTCACATGAATATCATCTGTAATGATGAGTGCCAAAAAGCACAGTTGATGCTTATGACTAATTGGCTCATGTTTTTGCTTGTTGGTGTTCAGATTGTAATGGCTAATTTGTGTGCACTTGTGTTGGCTTGGCTGTAAATTGTAGTGACTAATGAATGTGAGTGTGTTTACCGATTGGACCACAAAGTGTCATGAATAATTTAAATGTGTTCAAACCTACCATCTGGGTTTAATATTGGGACAGTTTTTTGTTGTTGTGCACCACCGCTCCTGACAACTAACATGTTTGGACAGCTTCTGAAAGAGACAGAGAGGGAAAGATGGAGCATGTTTGTATACATGTTACAATTTGACATGAATAAAAATCCCCCACTTCTTGAGTAGTAGACAGTATGGCAAACTTATGAAAGATTTCTCTGTTTTGTCACTTTATAGAACAACAGTTTGTTTCAAGAGAGCCACAGGAGCAATTGTTTTCAAAGACTTTAGAACCACAGGGTCACATTTTTATTATGTTTTAAATCCTCGGCAAACGGTGGTCCCTGGCCATCTCCAACTTAATGGAAAAAAACTTCATCAAATGCTACTTTCATTTTGTCCAATAAGGCATGGCACTGTATTTTTACTGTCAGTCTTTTGTAAAACTGGAGGATATTTTGTTCATGTCTGACTTTATTACATTTTGTTGTAGGGAAAAGACTAACACATTAGAGACCCGTGATGTCTCATTATTCCAAATTATTAAAAAAACATCCTCTGAAAAGCTTCAGGTCTTGTCTTCTAATATCGCCTCTGATATTTACAATGCCAGGTTGATTGGTGTAATCCTGTATATATCTTTAATAATGCTGCCTCACAGCTCCAGGGTCCCCACTTTCGCATGTTCTCCCTGGGTTCTCCGGTTTCCTCCGACGTCCCAAAAACAGTAGGTGGATTGGCTATGCTAAATTGCCAATAGGTGTGAATGAGTGTGTGAATGTGTGCATGCATGTTGCCCAGTGACGTCCCCACCTTCTGCCCTCTTTTCACTGGATAGGCTCTGAATGCACTGTGACCATAACCAGGATAAAGTGGTTACTGAAAATGAATGAATGAATGAATGAATGAATGAATAATGATTCTTTTCCATGTCTTGTCCTGAAGTGACCCATAATCACACATTACATACTTCTCATTTAGATTTAAGAACACTTGCCATTTCTTTTCATGCTTCTTGATCCAGCACGAAGAAACTTTGCAACTTGATCCAATTTTGCAGTCCAAAAAAACAGTACGATCACACACCATTTGAAGCAGAAGGCATGTGTGAGCATTTGCACTGACATTAGTGCTGCTAAATGATTTCAGAGCACTATGGTGCCTCACACCTCACCTCCATATGACCTTCTAAACCTGACAGCTGACAGCACTTTAGTGCTGCACCTCCAGATCTGATGTACGCAGAGTTGTTCTGGGTGCAAATTTGCATGGCGCTATAAGGGATCAAGCTTTGTTTAATCAGTGAAGTTTTTAAAGCAAAAAATACAGGGAAAGTTTCACTTTTATCTGTGAGCTGAGAAGAGCAAGATATCCTCGTAAATCCAAACCAAACAGTGCTGAAGCTTCGCCAGAGAGAAAGTGTCTGCTTACATTTTTATTTCTGCTATTTTTGTACAAGTGTGTAGGACAGCCGGATCCAATTTAGACATCCCAACACTAGTAACAGGGATTCCCTGCTTCTCTGCCTGGAATATTCACACCAACACTGCCTAAATTACAAATATACGCATTAGGACTGGGACTACTATTTCATTGTTAATCCTGTTTCATTTGCTGAAGTAGAGGAAAGTCTTCAAAGTAGAGGTATTTTCTTGGAGTATTCTTTCTTGGATAAACAGTTTCACAACTGGATGTGACAGGAATATGACGAAATAATGTAAAAAATGACTAAGGAAATACGGAAAGAACAGATACAGCACCCATCAAAAGATTAAACACATCTGATGGAATATAGGAGAACACGGTGGTGTAGCAGAAAGTGTTTGTGCCTCACAGGTCCAGAATTTGATCCTGAGCTTGGGTTATTGCTTGTGAGATATTAAGATATCTTCAGAATTGAATAATAGTTAAGTTGATGCCAGTGAATCCAGGTAAACTCTTGCCCAGCCCATGACAGATCCAACGTGGCTACCTCAAGAAGCTGGTTGATTTAATGCCAGATTGTGTAACACTGTCACCAAAGCTATTTTGAAGAAGAAGAAGCCTTTATTTGTCACACATATATTACAGCAAAGTCTTTTCTTCGCATATCACAGCGTGTTAGGAAGCTAGGGTCAGAGTACAGAGTCAGCCATGATACAGCACTCCTGGAGCAGAGAGGGTTAAGGGCCTCGCTCAAGGGCCCAACAGTGGCAGCTTGACAGTGCTGGGGCTTGAATCCTCAATCTTCTGATCAGTTACCCAGAGCCTTGAGGGTTAAAACATTTATTCACTGGGTTAACACTTTTTTCATTCTTAAATGTAGTTATTCAGTGTCTAATATTTAATATCACAACTTATTCTATGTGGAATAATGGATTCCTTGCATTCAGTGTTATGACACATTTCTGTTTTGTTCCCAGCAGCGTTGTTTACATTTATCAGTACAATGAGACAGCAACTTCTCCTTCGGGTCTCTCTAACACCACATCCACAACGAGTGTCCGCTGCGAGGTATTTTAGACAGAACATTTTCCCAAACAAACTAAGAAATATTCTGAGCACTGCTGTGTCCTTCTGTGCACATCATCCACAAAAAAGGTTAACAGCTTCCACAGCTTCCTGGTCCAGCGTGATCTCAGGAGACGATGGTTAGTAAAACACACAGTATTTCGCAAACATTTCACCATTTTACCCCATACAAAGGTTATAATGAGATAAATTGTCAAAGAAAATCACACATAATAATTTAATGCATGTGTCTAGAAACTAATAACATGGATGGTATCCATTTTCAAATGAAGACACTCAATTGGCAACAACGCAAGCTAATTTGTAGTGAACTGTGAGGGCTAACATAAGCTTGGGTGTTAATTTCTGTTAATATTCTTACCTTCGTGGTTGTGTGTGTATGATGAAGAAAACAGTTCGCTTATTTCAGCTTCGTAGAAGGGGCTTTGCAAGTATTCGTACTGACTGTAAAAGCAGAAATGCAGGAGAAGTACTAAGAAAAACGTGGAAGTGTTTGTGCAATGAGCCCATAGTAAATAATAAAATATTAAATAATAATAAGTGGAAAAAAAGTAAAAATTAAGCCTTTCTGCGAGGAATGCATTTAGTCCATTTCAGTACTGTTTACACCCAGTGAATAGCTGTACACATACCCGTAGCTGGACATTTACTATATATAATAATATAATCTGTATCTGCAATCCAATACATAAGCATTACATCACTACACCAAAATATTTATTTGTCACCAAGTGAAAGTAGAAAGTGTGTTAATTGCAGTGTTTTACAAAGCTTTGATTATAATTAAGATGATGAGTAGTTTGCTGGAGGCTACCAGGCTAAGCTCTGAAGCTCTGTGGTGTAGAAAAAGCAGAACATTTATCTCTGGGTGGAAAGACTGAAGTCGTGCCTTGGTGCCAACACTGACCTATTTTAAATGTGGTGTCATGTAGTGACCGTTCATGTTGAAAGTGCTTAACTGTAAAGCCCAATAACAATACTCCCCTCTTATGTGAATTAAGCGATGCATAAACACCCACTCTCTCCATCTGCCTCTTACCATCTTTAAGCACACTCTCTCTAACTACAATAACCACACGGTCTCATAGAGCTACAGCTCTCTTTTTTTAATCTTAGTATCTTCGTCTTTTTTTGTTTTGTTTTGTTTCGGAAGATTTTACACCCTGAGACTCTGGCATTGTAATCCTAGGCATCGCTGATCCCAAAGCATGACATTATGGAACTCAAATAGCTATGTTGTTAAAGATCCCATATCCATATTCCATACTAAACTCTAATCCAGGGATTGCTTTGTGTACACAAGAGAGATTTTTGACCTTTGTGCTCAGTCACAGGAGATCTACCAGCAGTATTTTCTTCTAGCCAAAGGATTCCTTCCTTCATGTCTTGATTACACCATGTGACCTTTACAGAAGATGAAGCCTTTCTCTTCCCCTCCTGATGCACTCCTTATTAATGGCCATTTCAAAACATCCTATTGTTGATGCTGGTAAGACTGGTAAGGAAGCAGAAAAACATATACGGGCTCCAGTCTAAAAGTATTTTCTTTTTAGTATTCAGTGTATATATTATTCACATATTCAGTGGCACAGTAAGATGTTTTCTTCGAGAAACAATATTGTAGATGGTAAAACTGACATCACATGGTCACCCATGAGCAAGCAGAGCCAGTAGTATTAACAAACCACACCATCTTAACCTTGATAGTCCAGTGTATCTTTCTCCCTTCCTTTCTTCCTTTCTTCCACATTCTCTCTCTCTCTCTCTCTCTCTCTCTCACACACACACACACACACACACACACACACGCACACACACACAGTTTCATCCCTCATTGCTTCCTATCACTCTCACTCCCCCTTCCTTTCTTCCACTCTCCCTCTCTCCTTTCCTTTCTCTCCCCCACTACCCCCGCCTCTTGTCGCTGGTGGGTGTTGGGAGGTGCTGACAGTTGTATTAGCAGTCGATTGCAGGGTCACTCACACTCAGCTCCTCCGAGACTCAACCACACAGAGCAGTACAGTACAGGACAGCAGAGCACAGCCGAGCAGGGAAGCTGAGAGAGAGAGAGAGAGAGAGAGAGAGAGAGAGAGAGAGCCCAGAGCAAATATTACCCATTGGTGCTTTCTGGGTATGTCTTGAAAGTCTCTCACTGAATGCACATTGAAATGCCTTCACATAGCTCCAAACTGAAAAAAACAAGAAAGATTTCACAGTTCTTCAGCGTAGCACTATAGAAGAATCCATCTGGAAACAGGAGGGATTCATTTAAAGGGTAACCATAAAAACACAAAAGGGTGTTAAGTCCAGAACAGCAGTATTTTATCCAGAGCAGCTTGCATTGACAGATTTTCTTTCTGAAACTAAGCTATAATATATTCAAGCACACAGCGATGAGCACAGTGGGTCCATCCCCTGACTTTCTTTTTTTTTTTTTTTTGCCTGCACAGCCACAGCCCTTGTTTTTTTTTCAGGAACAGCATCAGCATTGGATATGAAATGAAAGGACAATGTTATTAGGAGCTTGTAAGGATTTTAAAATGGGAATACCATCGCTGTGAGCTTGTTATGATTATCATTGCAATGTTTGCATGGTTATTTAGATTACAGAGAAACTAAAAGAACCACTCAGGGTACAAAATCCCAGAGAATTCCAAATCCCATTGAAAATGCTTGAATTGCAGGAATGGGCTCACTAATGGCCGTGCCACAGCAAGCTGACTAGCAGCAACCAAAGCCGACTGAGATCTCAACAGATTCTCTTCTGTTGCCTCATGACTTCAGTGAAAAGTCACACTCGCACTAGCAACGATTTCTACAGCTGCCGGCCGGCATCTGCACCTGAGTAAAAGAAACTAACGTCATACCAGGAGGTGATATTAGTTGGTATTCCTAAAATGGGGGGGGAAATGGAAGATCCAGTACCGTGTAACAAGGCCTATGTCGCAAATTACAGACCTCAATTGTGCCATAATATTTAACACGGGAGTGTGTGGTTTGAGAAATAATGAACACTGAAGCAAAAATGTGTTTGTGTTCCCTTTTGAAAGTTGCATTCTCTTGCTTCTTTTCCTCTTCAAGCTGCATTCACACTAGTGAGCTCCAAATTGCACATGTTGCTTATAGTTTGTCTCTTGTGGGTTTGGAGTAAGCGATACTGCTGTCGCTTTGGGACGTGTCCTGTCCGTCCAGAGTTTTTAGAGCTGATGAGAAAGGCTAGGGGCCAAAATGTAGCCTACAGCACACCATTTAATACTGTATACTACTTAACATATATTTAAAGGAATTCTAATATTTTAATAATGTGCAAAAGTGTGAAAATTGGTTGTTTGATGTATGTTAGATGCTAGGCATCATATTAATTTTGATAACAGTTTAGCCATGCAAGCTAACTGTACTAGCTACATACACTCACCAGAGGCACCACTATATGCCTCTATATCCATATATCTTCTGACTAAATAAACACAAATTAAATGCACTAATCAGTGTGAAATTTGGTTGTTTGATTTACATGCTTTGTGACAGCTTTCACATTAGATTTCGTTTAATCAGAGGCCGTAAATGACAGGATAAGATGAAAACACAGTTATAAGTTTTTCTTACATTTTTTTATTTGAATCAAAGCAAGTGTATTTATATAGTACATTTCATACACAAAGGCAATTCAAAGTGCTTTAGATAAGTACCATCAAAATGAAGACAAAGAGCTTTAAAGGATAAAAGAGAAATATAAAGATATAAAAAGCAAAAAGTTAAAATTGAAGTGCAAAGGACAATAAATTAGAAAAAAGAATAGAAATTAAAAGCTTGATTAAAAGATGATTAAAACAATCGATTTAATGAGAAGTCATTAAAAATGAAATAAAAATGAAATTTAAAATTAGAATGATTAGAATGATAAAGTGCCATTACAGGATAGAAGAGCAGTAGTGCAGTAAAGCTAAAAGTACAGTGTTTTAAAATGAGCTGAATGCCTGCTCAAATAAGAACGTTTTCAGTTTGGATTTAAAAGTATCTAGTGTCAGGGCTCTTCTAATGTTCTCTGTCAGCTGGTTCCATTTGAGAGCAGTATAGTAGCTAAACGCTGCCTCTCCTTGCTTAGTCTTTACCTTAGGCTGGACTAACTGACTAGTTTCCAAGGATCTGAGAGTTCTGGTCTGCTTGTATCACTGCAGAATATCAGATAAATACATTGGTCCTGCACCATTAAGCGATTTACAGACTATTAATAATATCTTGAAGTCAAATGGCAGTTCATAGGAACTAATTGCAAGAAAGAGCTAAAGTTGTGAGAAGGGGAATGAAAAAATATTGTACCACGCATGTCATAAGATTGGTCTGAGGAATCATTCGAGCCAGTTGTTTGGATTTGTTGCTTTATGGTGTTGTATCTAATTTGCATAATTAGCCTGTTGCTTTGTCACTTGCTAGTGTGAATGCAGGGTCACTCACACTTCAGTCGATGGCCATATAAGTGCCAATGGCGTGGGATGCACCAAAAAAACTACGGGTCATGGTCAGCTACCAGCACACAACGACATCTGATGGCCGACAGTCAGTTTTGGTGTGTTATGTACACAAATTATAGATGATTATATCTTGGACATCTAACTGTCTTACTAAGGCAGGTTCCATCTGCGCTGATGGAGGTTCTTGGTTAGTGTAAGACACTGCAGAGCATTACAGAGGAAATATTCCACTGAAATAACATAAATAAAAACCATCCACTTGCACCATAAGCAGACTTACAAGAGGCTTCAGTATCATAACAGTATCATTGGACAACGATCAGGTCTTGCTTTGGAAGCATTCTTGGTTTTGGCTACTTATTTCATTGAGAGTGGGGTTTCCCATCCCGGTTGAGACTAAGAAATCACTACTTGTGCTGTTCTCTGTTGTCTGGCTCTTTTTGGTGTCTGTCAGCCTGTAAAAGTATCTGTGAACTAAAGTAAATTCTTTTTTATTTCCCCATAGGGAACATATCCATCAGCCACAGAAATGCCTTCATTATTGCCGATATGAAACAGATGCTATATGGCTGTGGTGTGTAAAGTCTGTAGTGTCAGTCTCTATGCTCTTCAGCTCCGAATCAGCAGGGGATTGAGATGAGAGTTACATTGTTCTGTAGCTCTCGTCATGGTGGCTGTAGGTTGACGTGAGGCTCCTGTGAGACTGTCTCAGGCTGTTTGTATGGCCTCAGGCTATACAGAGAGCTGCTCCATCTCTGAGGACATCACACACTCTGCACACAGACAAACACGCGATGACAGAGACAGACAGAGAAACAGAACGCATAGGCGTGGGTTTACCATGATGTGCTCGGAAGTGAATTAAATAGACCTGAGATAATTATGGAGAAACGAAGATTCAATGTAAAGGAAGTAAAAAGTTTTTAACAGTGGAGCACACCATTCTGCTGTCATCCTTCGTTGATTTTCATCGCTCACGTATCTCTCTGATTCATCCTCGGTGCTGTCATAATTGTTTGACGTGCTTTGTGCTGTTCTCTCTTCACCAAAACCTTTTGTTTAAATGTTAGTCAGCAAAACCAATTAGTGTATGAGTAATGAGTAATGTATTCAAGATATGAGTAAATATCACATGACACAGCTGTACGATATGAGTCACAACATCTTGCTCATCTTCACTAACAACATAGCACATCTGACTTTTGACATGTGTGATCATTTCAGGATCTCCATGATAACAGATTTATAACGTTTGCTTCTCGGCAAGAATGAATAATGAGCTATATTTTTCATAACAAACAGAAATAATAAATGAGAAAGCTTGGCTGGATAAGAGCATTTTTTGGGAAAGGGTGTCTGTCAAATGCTGTAAATGTGGGAATGTTGGTGCGTTGTGATGAGAATATACAATAAAGGGTGATTTTTTTGAAATAAATGACAATGTAGGTTCTAGTATCTCTGTATTATCTGGGCCCCATTTTCATGATCATGGTGCATATGTCAAAATAAGGCATAAAACTACTGCATTGTATATTCTCTGTATTTGTGTGACCAGTGGTGCTGGTGGTAATGCGGCACAGAACATCATGATTACAAAAAAGGATGCCTTTTTAAAAAAAAAAAAAATAATAATAATAATAAAGACATTAACAAGAGGTGTGGTTACACTGCTGCAATATTGAAGTGACATACAATTACATTTCACGTACAGATTTTAATTAGTGCTATAACCTTACAGTCAGGTCCGTATATATTTGGACATTAACACTGACAAAGTTATTGTTATTAATCACCATTATTTCACTTACTACTAAGCAGAGAAAAGGTCTAGAGTTGATTTCAGGCAAAACGCCCCAAGAACAAGCAGGAACTAAAGTCAGCTGCAGTAAAGGCTTGGCAGAGCATCACCAGGGAAGAAACCCAAAGGATTTGCAACCAAGTATTAAAAATGAAAATTTCATTTATGATTGTCAGTTTGCCCCTTAAAAAGAAGAGGTGGGGAGGCACATAGATAAAGTGCTGTAATTCCTACACTGTTCATAGATGTAAATGTACATAAATTAAAGCTGAAAGTCTGCACGTTGAGCTCATATTCATTATGTAATTTCAACGCCAATATACTTCGGTAGACAGCCAAAATAACAGTAACTTTGTCAATGTCCAAATATTTATGGACCTGACTGTATATTAACCATTCGTATGAGTTATTTGCCACTGAGAAAGTAAACCTACACTTCCAAAAGCTTTGTAGAGAGATATTTGTGGATCACTGATGTCATAGCTCGTGAGTCCACCTGCCTCAACACACAGTCTGATCCTCTGAAACAGCCAGCACTGGGCACTAGAAAGGGTACAGGAGAGGGTATGTAGGTGGCACGGGAGTGTCACAGCCCAGACAGTAAGAGCACTCCTCGGCACACCCCAGGTGACAGAGCAGCCTCAGAGAGTCTGACTCACTGGTCACTAATGACTCATTGACTGAGCATGCTCTGTGGGCTGCACTGTGATGTTCTTACTGCCTGTAAGGTGAGAACAGCAGGGGGCTCGTGCAAGTCCTAGACAAGCAGGTGTGTCTCTTTCTCTTTCTCTCTCTCTCTCTCTCTCTCTCTCTCTCTCTCTCACACATACACACTTTCTTACATTTTTGAATTATGTTTTTTTTTTTTTAATTTGCTGATTCCACTTGTGACATGTGACACTGATACATAGTTAATGCATAGTTAATACACCTGTTCTAATAAATACAAATTTCAAATACTGTAATTATATGGCTCCGTTTTAAACAGCTGGTCTTTTGGCTTGTGTGTAGCTCACTGCAGTGTAGTATGTCCATATTCATCTATATTCTGCTCACCTCTTAACATTATGCTCCTCCACTCAGTGAAACCATCTCCCCTCCAGGCGCCACAAAACTGTGATCAGGGGGAAAAAATTAATTTTCTGTTTCCTGCCCGTGGGTAGAGGATGGAGGGGGTAGGAGGTAGGGGGTAGAGAGGTGAGAGCGAGATTTTTATTTTTTTTTTCCTTTCTGAAATAGGCCAGCTCCAGGTGTCCAGCAGAGATAGAACAGAGTGAGTGTATGAGTGAGATTGTCAAGGATGGGTGCTTGAGCCAGTGTAGAGAGTCAGAGAAAAGTGGTGACTTGTCTGGATTTTCTGCTGGCTGATGGCATCAACACCTCTTTGCTGCTTAAAGTTCTGAGTTTCAAGGGGCCTGTCTCCTCCAATTTGCTCTCAATGTCTCACTCAGACATTTTCTGAAATGGCTCCAGATTGAAGAGTGAGAGGAGGCTTTGGCTTTTTGGAGGAGGGTGAACTGATTCAAATGTCAGGCTGCCTTAGCTCTTGCATGAGAAAAGCTGGTTATATAACAACTATGACAAATTGTAAGACAGCCTGTTTACACCATCGGCTTTGACACAAAAATAGAGATTGGTATTAATATTTTTAGGAATCAGGTCATAGGCTATGGCGTTGTGTTTCACAAAACAATTTCAGTCTGTTTCAGTGAGGTGGTCACACTGCAGGTGTTCCTGAGAGCAATGGTGCTGAAACAGTTATCTCAGTCATCTTTAAAGATTTTACCCTTTTAGATCAGGACTCACACACACACACACACACACACACACCTCTGTCCTACTTTCCCCAAACACTCTTTCCACCCTCTCTTCCTCCTCCTCCACACCACTGTCTCTTCAGGAAGAATGAGGGGCTATATCCTCAGCACCAGCAGTTACCAGTATTTTAGTTTTGCTAAGGAGGCTGGTTATTCATTAAATAAACTGTAAGCAAGTTATCTTTTAAAAAAATTATATTCTTAAAAATACTAAAATTATTTAAAAATAAATTTGCTTATTTAATTGCAGATTAAGATTGTCATGAAGCATTAAGCACATAAGTTATTATATACTGTATATACAGTTATGCTTAGGTTGAAAGCATGGTTATTGTGTCAAAATCTTATTTAATTAAAAGTTGAAGAAATGGTCATATCTGAATCCATCGCCAATTCTGGAGCCACCACAAATCAACACTCCAATCCAGTCCAGAAATGAACTCACTTTCCCTCACCTGTCTGTTGAACTGACCTGTTACCTGGTAACACTCATTCACTTCTGTGTATTTATACCAGCTCTTTTACCACTGATCTTAATGCGGTTTGGTTTTGCCATTCCAGTGTCCTGTGGTTTGCGTCCTGTGTTGTTTATTCCTGGTTTTCAAACATATGCTTTTGCCCATCGTTTTGATTTTGATTTCCACGCACTGTAAAAAACCCAACTTTAAACAAAAGTTTAAATGACTGGTTTTGTTGTGTTGATTGAGCAAAAATCCATGGAAAAGTCAGTACAGCTACATTTAATACACTTATTCAACCTAACCAAAAAAACCCCACATTTTTTCATAAACTTAAAAAAATGAGTTTTGTGAACACTGCTTTGCAAGTTCATCCAAAAACTGCCTGCCCATATAAGAGAAAGCAAATGTCAATATTGGATTAAAATGTAACCATTTGTCTACTATGAGACAATGAAAAAAACGATTGTTTAGTGATTTTTAAAAGAACTTAACAAACGTGCCTACTGTGCATACTGAATTGAGCTTTTGCAGCAATTGTATAATTGTGCGTTCTCTGTTTACTGCTCAAATTATACATGAATGATAGTTTTTTAAAAAACGTGTTTTAAATCCACACCGAGATATACTCAAGTATTTAAAAGTGAAAAAAAAATTACCCTCCTTCCTCTGTATACATTAAAAATAAAATGTTTAAACCATGGGGGTAATGAGTGTGTAAAAGGGTTAAATAAAAAATTAATGGTTTTTTTTTTAACAATTGATAATCGTTTTACAATATATTGTCTTTTTTAAATAATGTTTTATGGTCATTTACAGATTTTATCCCCTTTCTGAAATGTGCAGACTTTGAGGCAAAAGTGAAGGTTAACCTGTTAAACACACCAGATCTATCAACAGGACTTAAATTCCTCTCGCTTGTAACCAGATAGCTTTTCTATTAGTTTCACTGCAGTAATATTGTTACTGAATAATATACTTTAAGATGAACTGAATAATAAGCTAAGAGATTGAGGTTTAAAGGCTTAAATCATCATCTGTGTACTGGGTTGTAAATAGATTTAAAAAAAAAAAAAAAAAAAGTAAAATTTGAGGGAAAAACAGATTAAAATCATACATATTATACATTATATTTTTACATTTTATACATTATAGCATTGGAATATCTTTGATTCCAAGCAATAAGGAAGCAAAACCAACATCTCAAAAAAACACGAACGTTAACATTAATCCAGATCTAACACACGAGCATAAACAAAGAAACAAAGAAAGTGTACCATATGCAAATACCATGTATTACATGATACTGGACTATTTTGGTGCTGAAATGGAACTGGCTGTATTTAGGCATGTGGGTGCACCAGCTGAGAGCTGGTAAGTGGCAGGCTGGTGGACTGAATCACAGTGAATCACCCGCCAGTGTGTAGGCTCTCAGCACAGTAGTGAATGGAAATATGACCTAACTTATCATAGTGGGAGTGTGTACCCTCTTCCCACCACATACACAGCAGAACCCACTAATGCGGTGACCTATTAAAGACAAACTGTTAAAGCCTGCTTTCTCTCTCTGAGTGCTGGCGTGATGCTGTGGGAGCTCCAAGATATGGTGTTTATCTGCTTGGGTGGGTTTGCATGTACTGAAGTTCAAAGTCGTCTCTATGCCAGTATTACTAAGTGACACTGATGTAATGCATCTGTCTGTCTGACTCAAAGGCCAGTCTGGAACACTGATATGCCCAGCATGTGTGGGGAATAGTAATGATATAACAGCGGGACATCTTGTGTGGCTAGTTATGGTTGCGTAGGTTAATCCTTCTGTTTACAGTCCTTAATTTACTTTCTGTTTGTCCTACTGAAATCTTGCAGTTATGGACATAAAGTTGGAGGAAAAAAGAGAGTTCAAGAATTTACATCAATAACTTTCTCCCATTTCATTCTCACCTTATTTTCTCCTGTTATTTCTCAAATGCAGTGTTTTCGGTCTTTTCCATCACCCTACATTGTCTTGTCAGACCAGTGTAATAATTCCAACCACATTGTCCTACCTTTACTTTACTTCTCTCTCAGCCGGTACCTTTTCAGATTTTTCACCCAGAAGAAATCAATATAGATAAGGGGTTTGTGTGTGTGTTTGTGTTTATATGTGCATGCCATAGATCTTAAGCCGGAGTGCATGAAAGACGAGAGCTCTCTTATGGGGTTGGCTTAAATGCTAGTCGTGAAGGAAGTATAGTCATGGCTGGAGTTTTATGAATGAAACAAAGAACCTGGAATTGATCCCGTCTTCACTGACAGGAGTCACAAGGTCTCTTCATTTTCATTTTCACATAGGGTTGTGTTCAGAGTTCAGAGCATTCAGACATCAGACATAACTACTGATGTTGTGTTTGACCTAATTGGGAATTTTTGGCTTTATTTTGTCATGAAATTACGTAATTTTTGACTTCTGTTTGTTGGAAAAATACATGGACGCCTCCATGTTTGTCTTTTGTTTAGCAGCAATCTAGCTATGTATCTAACTGTAATGAGTGATTTTTATATATTACTCCTCAAAATGAACTGTATAATCAGTATTATACATTTAACATGTCCGTATGTTGATTGATCCAAAGCAAATACTATTATACACAGTATCAGTACAAGTAACGAAGTGCTACTTTGTTTACTGTTGATGCTGTGAGCAGCCATGTTGATTTGGCGTCACATGCTGAACTTGGAGTTGGTGCGACCTTCCTTACTTTCCAAGTAGGAATTCTGAATTCTTTGGCTTTTCCTAGTTGGAGGTTTATGAGTATAGAAGTGTTGTTTTTATGACCATTTTTGGCCACAATTTTCTTTTCATCTCGAATAAATGTAGTTAATTGGTGTCAAGTATATATGTGTCTAATGTTAGCTAAGTGGTAGATTTGACTGATTGGCTCATCTGCCGTTTTTATTATGAAAAAAGGTAAGACTGCTGTTTTGGCGTATTATTGAGTGGTGACTCATTCTAGTGTACTTCAATGTTAAAATGTGGAACTTTCATTTCATTCATTAACTCTAAAACTCAAAATAGCATAATGAAAGCAAGACAAAGTACATCCTGTGCACATGACCTCAATCATAACCTCATTGTTTGCTACAATTTGCTACATCAGCGCACCGAATAAAAAATAATAAAAAAAAAATTAAAAAAAAGAATAATTGCTTTTATGACTGGTTCTCTCACTTCTGCATTTCCAATTCTGCCCAAGCTTCATGTTGTCTATTGCTGGCAATACAAAATATTAGGCTACTTCTAGTTCATCTTGTTAAAAACAGGATATGTTATATCAAGTGCTATTTTATAGGCTGGTAGGTTGAACCCCATATTGTTAAATTGAGAATTTTAATGACATAAAATTACAGTGAATATATTTACAGTATATTAGACATCCACTATTAGATGTTCATTTGAAGACTTGCCTACTCATTGAGAAGTCACTGAATCTAAACTGTATTTTCTCTCTTGCTTTTATGCTGCATCATATTACATATTTTTAATGGAATTAAAGGAAAGTGCTAGTCTTTAAAGGCAGCAGTCCTGACACAACTCAAAAAAGCAGGACACAAGAAAACTATGGCAACCTCAGAGGCGTGAACTGCACATGAGTCATTGTAACAGGAAATCTAATTAAACACCTGTATAATATGAGTCTGATTATGGAGATAGTTACTATCTCTGAATATGCCCTTAGTGATGACCCAAAGGCATCTGTATTCTCTGTTGTAAATCCGCACATCAAAAGTGCTGTGAGTGAGCGAGTAGTGATACGACTTGTAAGAAGCATAACACAGATGGCATAACCTCAGATAGAGATGTTACTGTTTTGTCTTATTATAGGTGATTTAAAAGTGTAGCAAGTCACTATTGCATCCTTCACACAGCTTCACGGAGGTTCACATGTTGTGTTAGTAACTTTCTGCTTAAAGCGATTCCTATTTTATACTTTCAAAAAACAAATTCCAGTCAATTGCAATACAGACAAATGCCCACTTTCATTTTTCACATTTTGCTTCCCGAAACTGAAAGACAGTAGGTTTTTTATGGGGATGATTCCTTGACCAAATGATCTGCTATTCCTTGACTCCACTAGATCAGTGCCACTAGATCAAAGTGACTCGAGACCCACTAGCCCAGGGGCATTGCATGCAGTGATGGACATATGCTTAGTGTTGAGAAAAGGCCTCAGGCCAGAATGCTGTTCGTCTGCCACTATGAAGCTGCCATGTGACAGTACATGCCTAGGCAACATGGCCCGCGGAGTGAATTGTGATGGATGCTGACCGTGGAAACCTGGTCCTAGAGGCACAAAAAAAAAGAACAGTGCCCCACAGCAACACCAACACTTCTTTTATTGCTGAAGGTCTTGATAATTGTAACTCATTACAGTACCCTGTAAATGGCAAACTCTCACAGGAGTGAAGATGTGTGAAACATGAAAACTGTATGTGTGTGTGGAGGGGTTTAGTAATTGTGCTTGTTTATCCTTCTGTGGTTGTTCATTATTCTGGGTTTTTCAGAGTAGAGCACACAGAATATAATACTGAACCGATTTTGTGCATTTTAGATGGAGAAATCCCCTCCGAATGCAGATGTTCAGAGGTGCACTCACATCTATCATCATCAGAAAGGCGCCACTAAGCTGTGAGGCGGGCGCCCACAGGCGCCTGGGGAGAAGGGAACACTATCAACATGGCTTCAAACATTACAGATGCGCTATCAAACGTTCTCTAAGCACTCCTCTAGCGAGAGCTCTGCATGACGAGGCGGCAGCTGCTTTTTGCTTAACACACACACACACACTTTCCTCTTCTGTGCAATGCTATAGTGAGTCTATATTCATATTCATCTCTACTATACCTCTTCCTCGCTCATCCTAATTTACCTCTGTCACTCATTCCCTCCGCCTACCCTGAAGAAGCATAGTGGATATGTCCGGCAGGGCTTGAGAGAAGAAAGGGGCGGGGGTGGACGTGAAATGGTACAGTCTGATAGATGGAGCGGGGGAGAGACGGAGAGACAGAGTATGTGAGTGGAATAGCAAAAGAGCCCCAGAGATGAGGGGAGAAGAAGGGGGGAGGTGAAGGCACAGAGCCAGAAAATTGCCTTGCTTGTTTGGTGATTAGTTTACCTCCTGGGTTCTTCTTTTCTCTTTGTGGTCTTACTCGCCTTTTCTTCCTCTCGCTCCTCATACTTGCTCTCTTGCCCAGATCATCCCCCCATCATTCAGGTTGTCTTTCTTTTTCTGTGATTGCTACACTCTATAGCTCTTGAGCTTCCTCAACTTGTCTCAAGGCTGGAACATTACACTTTGTCTCAACACAGTATAACACAGTATAACTCATAAGCCTAGGTCTTATTTCCTTTTTAACACAGGAAAGAATGCACAGCTGCTTCCTAGTCAACTGATATGTAGAGGGAAAAAGTCCTTTTGGAAAAAAAAATTAGCATAGGTCTTTGTGCAGAACACAGCAGTGAAACCAGGCTATTTACAATGACAAATTACTCACTTATAAATGCAGACGCCAGCAAACACTCTGCAAAAGTTTGTGTGCCTTAGAACTCAATAAAGGTTTTGCTTGTGGGCTGCCACTGACTGCAGGCCATCATAGGAGCACAAAACACCAGGAATCATTTATTTGTAAAAGAACTTTAATAATAAGCCACCATTTCTGTTTACTATCCCCAATGTCAGTATCCTGCACTCTAGTTGGGTCAATTTCTATAGCTAGCAATCATCTGAAAGGCAGCTAGGTCAAGCTCTGTCTTTTTATCCTGGCTTAGTCAAGCCTCTTGTTTGCTTGATGTGAGTCGTCATTCTCCAAAGGAACAATAAAGCATCTCATCCGCTTCCATACAGTGGAAATCCCCCCACTCTCCTACTTTCTGCTTAAAATCAATACGAGCTGCCCTGTGTTTTTCTGCTTCGTTCTCTTATTGTTGTCCAAATTATAACAACTAGCAAAAATCCCTTGTGTCCTTTTTGTTTATCGGATGAAAACCTTGTATCTCCAAAATGGAAACTTTTTTTTAGCTGCTTCAGTCATTCTGATAGTGATATGATTTTAAACATCCAATCTTTCATGTTTTGACAACAAACTGGGGTATGATGTTGTCTGAGTAGTGCCCTTATAGGAGGCATGTATCCAGATTTGACTGCCAATGGACTTACCAAATATTGGTCCATTTACTGCTAAAAGTTCACACGATGTAAAACATGGCTGGCATTTTCAAAGGGTTTTAAAAATTTGTTACAAGGTCAGTTATGAATGTCATATGAAATGTTTCACGTTCTAGTAGGAAGTGGCCCAGTGGTTTCTGTTAAATATTTTTCTCTCAGTATGTAATGGTTCCAATGATTAGGATACATTACATGTCTAATTAACCAAACTGTTGTTTTAGTGTAACATATCGCAGTGGAATGTTAATCATTTCAAAATATATAACCATGATGTTTCATTGCACAAAGCTTGAAATATCATAGAACTGTCACAGAAGTCCATTAGATCTGTTACCTCATCAATAGCATTTGAAAACCATCAGTTACAACAATTACAACATATGTGCTTTTTGAAAAGCCCATTCCAGATTTATTCCCCCTTTTGCTGTTATAATACTCTTCTGGGAAGGATTTCCACTAGATTTTGGAGTTTGGCTGTGATTTGCTCATTCAGGGCATTAGTGAGGTCAGGTCATGTTGGGTGAGGAGGCCTGGCATGTAGTTGGCATTCCAGTTCTCTGTGGCAACAGTTTGGGGAAGGCCCACATATTGGTGTGATGGTCAAACTTTTGGCCATATAGTGTACTTTTCAAGGCTAAGCCTTTACTGCAACTAATTGGCTTAAAATATACAGAAAACAAGCTACGTTTTCCACTAGATCCACTATGTTTTCCACTAGAAGAATTACTTCTTGTCAAACATTGTGTATGCAAAAAGAAAAGACAGTATGAGTACTTGAATGAGTCCAAGACAATGCCAATAAGTCTGAGAAAAGTCAAAGTCAATACAGAAAATGTCTGGAGACCAGATCCAAGCCCAAGACCGGATTTGAGTCCTACAGCCCTAGTCACCATACTGTACCTTTTTCATTGTGGTATCAACATAATAAAAACCACAAACTACTTTCACAAACCATTACAAAACAACTGGGAGCTAAAAAATAAAAAAATTATTTAATGGTTACAATGATTTTTTTTTTCAACATGGCAAGGAATACCTACAGTAGCAGCAAAAGGTCACATGGGAAACTTGGCCATGTACAGTAAGGCCATGTGTGCTCTGTGTGGTGTAGATAAATGGACCAGTTAACAGGACTCTGAGCACAGTGCTAATCTACTACTCATATGTATCCAGCCACAGGAGAGCAGAGCGTCTATTTACAGGAGATCATTGCCTGGTAGAGCCATGGCCACTGTTTTTTTGGCTGGAGAACAAATTCAAAAGGGCAAAGCTTCTACCCAATTTGCTGCTATTTACAACCCCAGGGCAACAGTGCTGTGCATGTGCACATTCTGACTGTGATGAAGGAGTAGCATGTAAAATGCTCTCTGTAGCTGAGGATTTCTTCTCAGGAACTGGGACAAAAGGACAAAAGCATACAAGGACAGTGGATCTGAGGTTTGGCATACAGAAGTCACATAAAGTCTTGAGACAGCTTCCTACATGATGGCAAGGTAATATTTCTTCATTAGGAAAGTGAGCACAACTCTGTACTGATCATGATGACACAGTTTGAGTCTCTCCTCCCAAGCCTTGATGTAAGCTCATTAATCAGAGACTAATATGGCAGTCCAGGTGACAGTGAATGGGAGGTCATGGGTAACTGCATGGCCGTAGCTTGCATTGCCAGACGGAAGCGGTTTTGCTTTCGTCACTTCCACCTCCCTCCTCCTCCCTCTCACGGTGAGCTCATGGTCACGTGATCAGCAGCCTTGCCACCCCCATAAGCAGGCGGTTGCTAATAGTGACAAAATGTGGCCGTGTGGAGCCAGGCAGAGCGTGAGAGACTCAGAGCTCCACTGATGACTGGGAGCTGTGAGACTGTGGGAAACACACACACACAAACACATCCAAGGGAGTCAAGCTTTTGTTTGCAAATAAAATCCAGCTTTATTGGATTCACTGGTATAAAACCCCTTCACTGGTATATTTATTGCATCAGTATTGAATTTAGCTTGAAGATTAGTTTAAACAAGGCCTACACTAACATATGTGTCCAAAAATACCCAGTACATCCTACAGAGATTTTAGTATTGTTAATTATTTGAGCTGTCACTATAAGAGGCACTCATGCTGATTTCTCGGTTCCATTGGTACATTAGTCACTATTTGACAAAGGAAGTTATTTACTTCCAGTGAAACCTTTGAGGAGCTGTGGCGCTGTCACAACACTGTCAGTGAAGGTCTAACGTACTTAATCTGCATGTCTCTCTCCTTCTACTCTCATTTTCCTGAAGAGTTCCTTGTGTCTCTGTCTCTCTGTCTCTCTCTCTCTCTCTCTGTCACACACACACACGCACACATACACACTTATACAAACATGTATACGTATACGCTGGACAGTTGCATGGAGATGTAGTCAGTGATAACTTAAAGGTTATCTGCAGTGACAATGAGAAAGGGGACTTTATGACGACAACAACAACAAGTTTTTTTTTTCTTTCAACTCTGGCTTGCTTTTAAACACTTACCCCTTCTCGATTACACATATTGTGTGAGTATGGGACATACAGGAACATTCTTATACACACATTCACATCATGCATGCACAGATACAGGCAGTCCCATTATGGGTAAGCAACGAGGGCAACTGTCACAGATCCAGATGTAGTGGGAGGCCATAGGAGGGTTTAGTAATTAATTGACATTCAGAATAAAACTGTCTGAAATATGACTATTTGATCACACAATGATGGTCAAAAATGTAGACCTATGCATCATTTGCAACTCATCACTCGCAAATTTCCCCTATTTTGTAAAATGTTTTGTATGCTGCATTTTTTACGATAAGAGCTTCCACATCCACGGAAACATTCTTGGCTAATTACACACATTTTTATCATAGGTACGGGGTCTCTGGCTATTAGGTACTTTCATTCTTGCAAGTGTGCTAAGATGTCAAGTAAGTCAGGCACATAAAGAAAAAGAAAATGGGAAGAAGGACTGGTTAACTTGAGCGAGTGTATGGCAGACTTCTTAAATCACTATTCAGTATTGCATTAGAATGATCGATTCGATTATGTGTTACAGCTGTTTACATTTGATCGTTTTTGTGTGTATGTGTGTGTGTGTGTGTGTGTGTTTGTTTCCTTGGGGGCCCTTTTTAAATGGTTTGTCCCAGACACAGGCAATATACATGGCAGGCCTGGATAAGGCTTACTCAGGTGCTCTCCTATTGTCTCTCTCTCTTTCTGTCTGTCTCTCTCTTGCTCTCTCACCATGTCTCAGCAGGCAGACCACACTTCTCTATTTGACCTTTCTATCACTTACTCTCCATCGCTTCATGGGGTGATTGCAGTGAGGTGAAAGTCAAATGCATCGCCTCTAATCAGCTCCAGGTCACACTTACCCCTTAGCTAATGGTATGTACAACATCCCCACTATGCCGTCTTATTAAGAACATGGCAGACTTTTTGATTCACCTTCCTGTATTAGTCTGGCTTCTGATCCCACACCACTCTATTCAATTGCTTTTTTTTTTTTTTTGGTGACATTGGTTTTAACATCTCCAAGAATCCACCATGAGTTTTGCAACAGTGTTTGGATTTGGCACAATATTTTTATGGGATTGAATGGAGTAAATCTGATTAGTTGTAAGAACCATGTAAACAGGTCCTGCTTCAGCTTTTCCAAGGGTGTGCGATTAATCAATTGATTGATGTATTTGAAAAAAAAAATAACAGCCAAAAACAGCACAGTCTTTGTTTTGCTCCATGAGGTTTTAGTCTGTTATGCCTATTAAATAGGCATAATAGCACAAGTGTACTTTGTTACATACCATGTTGCAGTGGCTCCCTGCTGGGTTAGATTTTGTAACTTCCTAATTTCAGCCTGCACAGATGTTTAGAAAACTGTCTTACTTCATGTTGTTTAAATACAGCAGTTGTACTGAAGCAGTCAGTGTTTTACATCTGATTTATGCTTCATTCTGGTCTTTGTTTAATCTTCAACTATCCAGTTCCAGTTAGTCTGTGCAAACCTTAGCCTCAGATTCCTGTTCTTGGCTCAGAGGAATGGAACATGATGTGGTCTTCTGCCATCGTAGTCCATCCACCTCAAGGTTCAACATGTTTTGCATTCTGAGATGCTTTTCTGCTCACCATAGTTGCAAAGGGTGGTTATTTTAGTACAAATCAGTCCGGCCACTCCTCTAAGCTCTCGTCTCGTCTCGTCCTGTCTCCTCCCATAGAACTGCTGCCCACTAGATGTTTTTTTTTTGTTTTTTACACACTATTCTGTGTAAACACTAGAGACCGTTGTGTGTGAAAATCCCAGGAGCTCCACAGTTTCTGAAATACTCAAACCACTCTGGTGGTTTGCCACAAAAAAAAAAGGTCTGCCACAAACAACCTGCAACTGATGTTTGATGTGAACATTTACTGAAGTTCTTGATCTGTATTCGCATAATCTTATGCACTGCGCTGGCTGGCACATGACTGGCTGCTTGGATAATTGCACGAATGAGCGGGTATACATCTGTTCCTATGAAAGTGGCCATTTAGAGCATGCCATGTGGTGAAATTACACTTTATGTGGCAGCAAAGAGTTAAGCAGTCTTCTTAGGCTTACTTGAATCATTGTGTCTCCTGTCATAAATATTATGTGGGCTTCATTGATACATAGAAAGGCTTTTGTGTCCAACTGGGAAGTGTTTAAGCCCAAACTGTCTTAAAATGAGGCATTTTCCTGCATCCTCTGGGGAGGATTGGGAGCCTTTAAATCTGGTGCTGTCACACTTTCATAAAAGCCCAAATTGAATTCCCAGCCATTTGTATGTTTTTTTTCCCCTCTCCTCACAGTGAATAGGACTGCAGCTATAAATACTTCAGACACAGAGTGCCAAACATATTCTGTATAATAAGGGGAGCCTGAACAGAGGCACAAAGTCAGGAGAGACGAGAAGGTAAAGAGAAACAAAAGGTGGTCTGGAATTGAAGCTTTCACAGCAGGTAGTATAGCAAACCTCATTGACAGTCTCAGCAATGTTCCTTCTCAGCTTCATCGAGTGACTCACTGAATGAGTCATATGAATCCTGCTTCACAAACACATACCCGTCTCATCAATTACACAAACAAAATCACATTCGATATGCAGACCTTTTACAGTCAACCCTCTCCACAACTGAACGGCCCTTTTCTCCTAACACACAAACGGCTGTATCCAAGGCAGCCAAGATGTCTTCTGTAGCGTGCAGCAGGGGTTACTCACCAGTCAGTATGTCTCCTGGAGTCTGTAGTATTCAGAATTCATAGTAATAGCCTTGTGTTCCTCGTGACCATTGATGGCCGGCGGAAATATAAGATTGGAGGGATGGAAAGTTTTTTAAATCTTTCAGTACATTGACAATGAATTATTAGGGTTGGACAATGCACTGTGTCACAAGGTCTCAGTTAAAGACATATAGGCAGCTGCATTCCTGATTTTTATTATTTTTTTTAAGTGTTTAAAGTATTATAAGTAATACCCTACTGGATCCATGCCGTGTTTACTCCGATTACCAAACATAGTAAACAGAAACATTGTAATCCTTTGATTCAAACCAAAAAACACAAAGTTTGCAGTTTTGTCATCTTTTTTGTGTAATTTGTACTTATTCTATTTAATATTAGATTCTCCTTCAGTGGATTTTAGGGGGAAAAAGGATGATAGGAGTAAATCATTCACTTTATTTGTGTTCATTACACCAGACACTGTGTTTCACATGCACCTTCTTAGACACTGCTTTGTTGTGAATGTGTCAGCGAAAACTGCACACAAACTCTAGGGTGTGTTTTGTTCTTTGCAATCACCTGACACAGCCGCCATTGTTAGGCTGTATGAATTTACTGTCTGGGCTAGATAGAAATCAGCCCCAACGTTGCTTCTTCATAAAATTCTGTGTGTTTTATTTTTATGATCATTGGTGATGTTATTGCACTTGGTCCTGATATTAAACCTGATATTGACGTCTGTTTATATTTGAAAGACAGGGAGGCTTAGCCCCACTAGGCCATTTATACCAGCCACCCCTGCGTGAAAGCATCAGCTGCACCTGTCTATCTGTTTAATAGTTAGCTCCTGCACAGCATGAGTGCATGTGTAGTTTAGCTTGTTTGCTTGTATGCATGCGTCTCTACTTCACCTTTTATCCCCTTGCCTTTTATACTTTAATTCCCATCCAGACAATGCCTGGTCTTCAAGCAAGACTTAATTAAGCAGAAACAATACACTACAGGAATTGAATCATTAGTCATTAAAGGATGGGTGCAGTAGGATATGGGTTGGATCAGTGGCACAGACAGGCAGAGCACTTAGACATGGCCTGGCCAACTAAGCCAAGTGCAGGCTAGCTAACGAGGCGTGAGCAAACGCTATGATCTCAGCACGAATAATTCATGGGAGCCATGTTTCAGGCCACAGCGCCGCAACAAGAGTCAGTGAGGAGCTTCAGACTGTCTGCACACTCAAATCTGACAGGAAAACCTGTTGTACATGCCTGTCACTGTGTGGATGTGCACGTTTTGTAGCAATGTTGCCATTTCTATGTTTCACAAGAGTTATGGATCTTTCACTTTAATTGCATCCATGGAAAAATATCCGCCTCCCATGGGAAGCTCGTAATTTCATTTTATTTATCTCATTTGCCCATTCATTTGCTCTCTCTTATCTTGTTTACTGTTGCCGTGCTTTGTATTGAGGTCTGAATATAGTGTTTCACTGTGTCTTTGAATGAAGGCTATGTGTACAGAAGAAGGCAGAGCTGCAGAATTGCAAAATTGCAGAAATATATATATTTTTTTATTTGACATGTATCTGACATGCACAGAAAGAACTGTTGCCTTGAAATCTAAGATAATTAATTGCTTATAGCAGGGTACATATAGATATATACATACATACAAGTTTCAGTTCATTAATAAAAATACAAAAGAGAGTGAAGATGTTAATATACATGTATTTTACAAACTGAAATGTAACATGCTTTAAATAACAAGTTTTGCCATTTATTATAAATATTTCACATTCAGTGTGCTGAATGTGACATTCAAGGGGTACTTAAAGCAAATGATTTTGACACAAAAGTTGGGTAACCCCATGCTTATAGAATACATTGTTTTGTTAACTGTAAATGAGGATTTAAATGGAGTTAATTGAGGATTTCTTATTGCGTTGAAAATCACTATTATTTCAGGGAATAAGAGACAAGGGCATGTGTTGGGGGCTTTGTCTCCTAGCACCCCTGACATTTACAACACTAACAGAAAATGTCAGTGAATGCCAAATGTTACCTCGGGTTATGATGTAGCTCTTGAAAGGCTTGAGCTATTGATCCCTAATTTCTCTTCTATCCCCTTGTTCACATCTGTCTCCCTGTTACCACTCTTATACTCTTATCCTTCAGTCCAGATTACTCGAGTTTCCTCACATGCTGTGCACCTCACATACGTAGAACGTAGTCTATAGTAGCACATATACTAAGTGGCCAGTGTCTGATAAAACACCAAGAGATGCAGCTGTCTAAGGGTTTTTTGCTAAAGCTGTTAGATTTTATGCAGTGACTGAGGCTACTGCTGCTTCGGCTCATCAGATTGTGTCTCACGGAACAATTGATGTCTTTTGAGTAGTAATCTCTCTATAGTATAAAGTTTGTTTCTTTTGTTTTTTTGTTTGTTTTTTTAAAGCATGGCACGGGCTCCTGAGTGATGGAAAAAAAAGTTTCAGGAAATGAATCACAAAAGCTCACTTAGTTTAGCATATGCAATTTTAAATATATAATACAGTCAGAGATGGCTTGTGTAAATGGGCTAGCATGGCTAAGCTCCCCCTGTCTTTCCAAGATAAAAAGTCATATAAAGTTTTGTTTTAACATCACATCAGATTATTTGCTGTTAACAAAAGTCTTAAACTGGGTTATTTTGGACTTTTGTCAAACCAAGTGCAACCAAATCGCCACAAACGGTTCTCAGAATGATATGAAGAAGCAAGCTGGGGCTGATTTCTGCCTAGCCCAGACAGCAGTTTGCCAACAATTAAATTTTGTATTATTTAAATAAAGCTTTTATTTAATTCTAGTTATAGAACATCTGCAAAAACAGTTAGTTCCTGTTATGATGTAGTAGCTATAAACACTCCTATAAACATCTCCTAATTCATCTCCTGAATAAGACCAAAACAATCTCCTTGCAGAAAGCTTCACATATTAACAATATGTTTTTAAATCCGTTTAATTAGTCTTAGATTACCTACAGCCTCTGTCATAAAAGCCCTTGTGAATTAACTATAGAACAGATAATGTATTAGAACGAGTGCATTAATGCAATCATGTGATTTGTCTTGCAGCTGGCACTGCTGTCAAAGTCATGCTGTTATGGAAAATTTATCAACATCTTCTGACCAATGAGATTTCAGAAGCATCTTGGCGGTGCTCCAGCTATCCATGGCCAGAACTGTTTAAGGCTTTGTATCAAAACATGCACTATTCAAACAATAGTGTTTGAAGTGTTGTAAGAAAGCAGCATAATAAGCCTACACAAACTCACCATATGGTGTTAACCCTGAGGAATATTCTCGTACTGACCGATGTCAATGGTAAGGCTTAAACAAAAATTACACAACTACAGCTTTTTCTTCCTCTCTGGAATAGTGAAGGCTAAGGCCAGGCTATTTCTGTCCATTTCCAAGTTATTGTCTTCGCTTGACTGGCCTCACATCATTATCATGAACCAGGCTCTTCGGTTCCAGCAGAGATTTCCCAGCACTACAGACACTGGTGTGTGGGCAGGCTTTCTCTGACTTTACAGTGCTGTGAGTCAAACTAAAGAGCACTCCAAGTGCAAGCACGGGTAAACGAGAGAATTTCAAGTGGCAGAAAATAAAAAGAAAAAAGATGCCTTCGTGGTTTTTTTTTTCTTCCTGTTTTGATGTACTGAGTAACATGTCGTTTGCATTGAACTTGCTCTCCTGAAGATAACGTGCTTTACTGGAGCCTACAATGAAGCCTTTTTTGTTACCGTTGTTAGTGATGTTTGCCACCAAATGTTCCTTGCTCTTCTTCATAATTACCAGCTCCGATTGCAGCCATTACGCTCTGCCACAAACACAAAGATGATTATGGCTCTAATTAGCCACATCTGAGTGCAGAGTGGCAGGGAGTGATTATGTTTCATTCAAAATACGTTCTAGTGATGAATTTCTAAAGATAAAAAGCAAAAAGAAGTCAAGAGTCATTTAAAAATATTTTTTGTAGGACTCAAGAACATTCAAGGAAATAATGGTTACATACTGTATACAGTATAAAATCTTTCTTAAAAAATTTTTTTGGCCATAAAAAATATTATTAAATCCACTGCTCCTGTTTTTTTTTTCATGCATTATAACTTGTATTATAACAGTAGTACAACTTTTTTCAATCATTTCTTAGCTGTGGAAAGTAACATGGGGAAGAAAACTTTCTCCATAGTGCTGTATAGTAGAACTCTGTGCTAGTGGAATGGGAAGGAATTCCCTAAAAATTCTTAGCAGTATACTTCTCAGATAAAGTATGCTAATTTCTTTCCTTTCATACCGTAATGTGTGTAATTACACAAATACGCTTGGGCGTTATCAGACAAATATGCAGTTCATTCATAGGGCCAGGTGGGGAAGAGTGCTCACTGCCCCATTTACCTCCATAGAGTTATTATTGCACCTAGTGTTCAAAAATAAAAACTGCAACAAGCACTAATAGAGGCCCGTTGGGGCGGGAATAATGCTGCTCCATGCTTGTTCTATGAACATTTTCAGTAGAGGAGAAGCAGCAGACAGGGAGGTTAATGGCAGGGTTGCCAAGGTGGCTTTTTTTTTTTAATGACAAAATGGGCTAGTTTAAAAATACTCTATGGCCACCAATTTCTTGTTTTATAGCAAATAATGGGAATTAAATTGAATTTACTACTGAAATTTAATGCAAGCAACGGCAAACCATTTCTATTTGTGAAGTTTGGGTAAGGTAAAGGGGGATTATGGAGTGGATAAATGTCTGCACGTCAGAAATGCATGTGTGCCACAGTGACCTTGTTTCCCATGCAAAGGCTGTGAAAAAGAAGAATGGTGTCTGATGGTTGCTCCTTTAGGTTTACAGACATGTAGCCTAGAAAAGAAAGTCTCACCTTCAAATCTTTTTTGCTTATGCCACTACTTGCTTCAAACCACATCCAGTTTGAAGTTATGCCACACACATAGTAAGACTTCATGACTATTCATTCATTCATTAGTAAGTGCTTTATCCTGATCAGGGACACAGTGGATTTGGAGCCTATTCCAGGAACACTGGGTGTGAGGACGCCATATACCCTGGATGGGACAGCAGTCCATCACGGGGCACCATACACACACTACTGGCATGTTCTTGCGAGGTGAGAGGAAACCAGAGAACCCACAGGGAGAACATGTGAGACTGCTTGTTTGATTTATTGTAATCTATATAAATGGACAAGCCTTTACAGCTCTAACTGTATGCTGAATCACTATGGAGGCAGCTATCTTCAGAGTCATTCCTCAAGGCATTTTTGTATTATTTTACACAAAAAAAAACAAAAAACACAAAATTGGTGTTTAAATTCTCGACTTTTTGCTTTCTGGGCCCCAACATACCCAAGAAATTAGAGGTGTACTATTAAAACTGAAAGAATATCTTTGCTAATTTACAAAGTTGTTTATTTGAAAATGAGACTAAAGAAGTATACTTTAAGAAGATTCAGGCATTTATTTAGAGAGGAGATTTTGGATGAAAACAGTAGTCTAGTAGCTCCAAAAAGACAATTACAATTATTGAATTACAATTTTTGCTAAAGCATTCTTTTAATGTGTTAGGCATCGCATGCGTTAAAGAGTAAACAGGGTTGTTTTTTTGTTTTTTTTTAACTGTGCAGTAGTAAGTGCCTCAGAGCAGATGGCTCAGTTATGGCCACAAGAGTAACAAGGCTGTTGTTGGCTGCTGCAGCAACACTTCTAGCTGAAAGTCACTCATTCATTTCAAGCATCTTAATGATTTTAATTTTAATCATAATAATAAAAAAAAACATGTACTTATCATAAGTGATGTGCACGTATGGCGATCCACAGAAGTAAAAAATAATTACTCAGAATTAAATGAGACTTTTTTATAAAATCTCTTATTTTTCCTGAATCCTTCATAAAGTTAGCATTTTAGAAGAAGGAGTATAAGCTAAAAGTCTGTTGATCAAATGAAATGTATAGCCACACCCAGCCAATCAACTATAGCTTCTTACCCAGCAAGTAAGACCGAATTTGGACTGAGTCTTTCAGATATGTATGTACAGTATTTATATAACATATGCATTGTTTTCTAATTAGGCCATTCTACAGTTGTGAGGGAATATAACAGAATTTTTCTCTTTTTTTTGTCCTGGTCAAAATTTTAAAGCATAGCTACTTTCAAAATATATTCAAATATATATAAGGTCATAAAACTCATTAGGCATTTTAATTTT
>CM040993.1:6263885-6293289 GCA_022985145.1 Pangasius djambal | reverse complement strand
TATATATATATATATATATATATATATATATATATATATATATATATATATATATATATATATATATATATATATATATATATATATATATTGTTGAATCATAATTTGTCGAATAATATTTTAGATTTTGCAGAATTTCACGCCGGTAAATTAATCATTGTTATTTTGTAAATAAATAGGTTTGACCATAACATGTGCTCTTAATATTTAAAATGTGCTCTTAATGTTACTTCCTATTGTTTTTTGCCCAAAGCCTTGGACCAGCCTGATAAATTCTAACCTGACGCACCAAATGAAATTTGAATTTGTATTCCAAATTAAATTCATCTTGTGGATGGTAATTAAAAGATCCAGGGGAAAAAATATACTAAAGCAGTAAACTCAGGGCCATAAAGTCAGCTACTCAGAAAACGTGCTAAAAGATATGTGCATTTTCATCATCAACCAAAAAAATAATCTGACTCTATAATCTCTATAATCATGCATCTCTTCAAAATAATATCCTATTTCCAAAATGATACCCCACCCCCCTTCCCATTTCTATAATATGGACTATTATATGTAGATTAATAACTTACAATGTGTGTAGAGTTACGTACTGTATATACAGTATAAAACAGTAGAGATGGTAAAAGTTCAGCATAGTACACAATGTTGCCAGTGAAACAGAACATTCGAACAAAAGTCCTTCATCAGCCGTGCAAACAGAGTGCTTCTGAGGTTGGAGTGAAATGAGTGGATATTCAAAATGCTTGAAGATGTAGTAGCTGTAGTCAACAAATGTAAAGATTAAAAATAATTATATATATATTACAGCTCTCGTCAATGATATGGATTTTTTTTATTTTTTAACTGTTCTCCAACTGGACGTGGTAAGACACCTGTATGGCCATGAATGCCTTTACAAACAAGGCAGTAGTTAATTACAGTGTTTATGTAATATAATTAGACAGGTAGCTATCTGTAGATAGGATTATGCTGCTGAGCACTTGATTGTGCTGTGTTCCATCTGCAGCGCTGCAGACTAATCTCACCTAAAAATAAGGTAATATAGAAGTTTATTAGGGAAAATAAAGTAAATGTCTTTTCAGAGAAGGTTTCCTGCCCAAAATGGGCTTCATATAACTGAATATTGCATCTTACTGCTCAGCCCAGATAGACAGACACTTGAATATTTTGTTAGCAGATCTTCTAATTTTGTTTAATATTAGTTAATAGTTGGGTGATCAGAATGGAAAGAGCAGACATTCAAGCCTGTCAACCTCCTGATCAACACAAACCTTACATGCACATTATTCTCTCCATCTTAAAATAGAGGGCATTGGTGTAAGATACTAACTGGCTAATCTATTATATATATATAATATAATGTATATTATAACCCGCACTACACCACAAACAAAAAGGAAAGTGTGAGCATGTTAAACAGTGGTCTGGAGGCTCACACCAAAAATCACGATCCTAGTTCACACTCAGCCTTGTCCTTAATCTTAATCTTAATCTTCTCACACTAGATCTAGTCTTATGGCTCCCAAGTTGTGCAACAGAAAAGTGTTCAGCCTGTTTTCAGCAGTTCATGTGTTTGAATCCCAATGATGACACAGCCACCCGTGGCCAGGAGTCAAGAATGCAAAATCGGCTATGCTGTCTGGGTGGGAGGGATGGCATACTCTCTCTCCCCTGTCAATCACAGTGACTCTAGCCACTGTGACTCTAGCCTCTGGAAGTCATGTATGTGGAAGAGGAAGGATTGCGCTTTCCTCCGATTGTGTTACGCTGCCCTGTGACGCAGCATGTGCAGCAGTTCAAAAAAGAGGAAGGAAGCATTTTTTAGCCTTCATCTTCCCTGTATGGTAGTTGTCGTATGAATTAGCAGGTGACCAAACCAGTGAGGGAAATTATAATAAATACAAAATGTAATAAAATTATAGAGAACATTAACAAGACCATACATGCAATTTATAATTTACACCAAATGCTTTGCTCAACCAACCAGCTAGCTTCTCTTTTGGGTTTTCTTCTGGATCTTCCACAGAGAGTTATTATACAGTTAATGTCAAAGTCTATTTGAAATCTGACATGTAAACAGTACAGAGAGAGAGAGAGAGAGAGAGGGCTGGGGCATGACACTCTTCCAGGCCAACATAAGAATTATTTGAATAGATATAGTTTAACTAAACTCATTATGTTAACTAGATAATTCATACAGTTCTATAAATGCAATTCCAGCCCCATCACCACCAAGATTACTGAAAATGAATGAATGAATGAATGAATGAATGATACATACTGTTCCAAAGGGCTAATGTATTTTTCTAAATGACCTCACATTTGCAGAAGCTTAAGAAGCTCTTAGACAGTTGCATTACACATGTACATTCAGAAAATCTGTTCAGCATACCATGACTGACATTCTTCAAATCTCCAGAGCAAATAATGTTTGCAATGAAGGGATCATTTGATGGGTATTTTTGTGGTTGTTGATAATTTGCAAGTCAGTTTAAGCCAAAGGTCCGTTCACACTAACAACAAATTTGGGTGAGACAGAAATGTAAATGTGAACCGGTTAGGCAGATCTGAGCAAAAAGTTTGAATTGAGTAACAATTGCAGGCTTTTTGCCACTGTTCTATAACATTTCATAGCTCTCTGTTGTGCATTCACACATGCTTTTCAAAATCCAAACTCAGGACATACATGGTATCCCCCAAATTAACCAAAGGTGTGTCCTCAGTTTTTAAATAGCAAGTCTCTCACATCTGGGAGGCAGGATTTTCCACTGCCTCATTAAAAAGCATGAAGGCTTAGAAGGTAGCACTCTCTTCATAGGCACTGGCCTTCAATGAAGTATTACTGAATTATATAATTCTATTATGAAAATATTTGCTTACAAACGAAGTCTCACGGATGTTGTTTGCTTTGTAGTGAAATTCCCCGAGAAATGTTGAGATCATGATATGCTCCAGAGAAACAGAGCATAGGACTCAGCTGTGTATCACATTCAGCAAATCTTGCAAAGTAGTGAAATGTACCCTCTAGTGGTGCCACAGACGCACCACAGCTATTTTTGTGTTTTAGCTTTAGTAAGCATTAATCCAGGGAGTGCCATTCACCTCACTTTGACCTTATCATCATATTTTAAATAATGATTCAGTATCAGTTGCTTTTCTCCACCTGTCAGAGGATACTTAGATTACATCCATGAAAAATCAGCTAATTACTCACACATACTCACACAAGCAGCAAAATTGTTCCACAGTCAGGTGACTGTTGTATTGTTCTGTAATGGTTCCTCTGAGGTTAAATTAATACTGAGATCCCAGACGTCTGATCTCAGACTATCAATTCCAGATGGTTGCTAACATGGAACCCTCTGTCTCCATGGCATCTCCAGACAGACGCCTGCCTCCTACTGGCCATTTGCGTGTTGGCAGGATCCTCTGGAACCCCACACACCACACACCCACTCAGCATGCCCAAACTACAGTAAATTAATTCCAGTTTATAATTGCACATATTCAATTCAAATATGATTCTGATTATATCTGAATATGATATGACTGATTCTACTGTAATTTCAATGAGTATGATATATTTCAATAATATTTCAATAAGTAAAATTTAATTTACACATACATCTTTTACACACACACACACACACATACACACACACACAGGAAAGCCAAAAAAAGGAACTGGTAGGCTGCAGTCCTGTGATCACTGATTGCTCGATTAAGCAGTGATGTGTGGATTCAGCCATCACACTTTGATGATTGCTGATGACTCTGAACAGCAACGCTATTTGTCTTATGTGCCATTTAGGATAATTGTTCATGTCAAATGTAATGGTCTGCATGTTACCACCTTACTGTCAGATACTACTGTGTGAAAATTTGATTTGATACTGTGGTGAACAATTGCATAGTTAAATGCAGTACCTAATCTGCATAAATCAAAGCTTAAGAACATAAGATGTTCCTTCTGTACTGTAACTTACTGTTTTAATTTTCCACATACAGTATGTTAAAGGAGTTCTTTCTTTCTTTCTTTCTTTCTTTCTAATTTATGGTTGGTGTAATTCCCTGTTGTTTCCTCCAGTCTCAGACTATCACTGATTTCTTTTCCTTGTGCATCTGCATCCTGCAGGTATATCCGGACCATGTACCTCGGCATACAGAGTCGCAGGCAAAAGGAAAATCAGCGACGTTTCTATTGGGCCATGATGTTCGAGTATGCTGATGTGAGCATGCTTCGTCTCCTCGAGACCTTTTTGGAAAGCGCCCCACAGTTAGTGCTCCAGCTCTGCATAATGATCCAGAAGAACCGCGCTGAGACGCTGCAGTGTAAGGAATGCCCCAAGGCTCAGTGCTAGGACTGCTGACGTTTCAGCATCGTGTTACATTTAAACTGCATCTGTGTTTTGAAAACATAAATGCCACAGTGCCCTAATTTGTGTGACTAGTCGAATTGTTAGGATTTGACTATTTATGAAATCTTAGAGAATTCATATATAGCAAAAGTAATTTTTAAAATTATGTATAGTTGCAAAACACTGAAAATACTACTGTTGTACATTATAGAGGTTTCTGATGCAATGTTTGCTTGAAATTGTTTTGATTTACTTTTCAGAGATATGTCTAATTTATTATACACATACAACAAGCTTTGTTTCTTGATTAGAAATTAGTTGAAGATTCACTTTTAAGTTTTTCATGCATATACTGGAGTGCTAGACACTGCAAAACATAATGCACTGGAGACAATTCTGCTTTTGAAGTCAGACTAGAATATGACTCCCTGGATCTCATGATTTTGTGTTGCATCAATCCATTAACAACTTTATATTAATGTACAGATGATGCACATCATTACCTTTCCATGCTGTATATCTAAAAAAAAAAATGACTGACTTCTGTATGAGTCAAACCAGTCTAAGAAATGTTATGATTGACACTTTTGAGTATCCAGAATTTGTGGGGACAAGCCTTTTCTGCAGCTGAACAGATAAATGTAGGACCATTTCTCACGTTTGAGGTGACAGAACTCACAGCAACGCAGAAGTCTCTATGAACATCCTGAAGAGCACTGAGTTGAGCAGGATGAATAGTAAACTTGGCTATGCTTTAAAAAAGATACATAGAAAAAACAAGAGGTAAGTGTTAGAGAACACATCTAGGAATAAGTATGAACTGGAGAACTGGAGAGTTTAGAATTAGTTTGATGTAGTGCTCATTTTGTTATATTCTTATATTATTGCATTTTGTTTTGGCATACACTGTCACAATGCATGAGTAATGTGGCTAGATCATTTTAGATTTCTTTACATTATTAAAAAAAAAAACCTCTAGTAGTATTGTGGTCTTTGCCTGCCATTCAGTATGCTGTACACAACAAAGACATGTATGGTCAGTTTTATTCTTTTTGCCTGTTTGTCTTCCTTCTGTCATTCCTCCCCACCCTCACTGCAGGCATGTCAGCAGTTGCCTCTCTCTTGTCTCTCTCCTGGGTGCTGGCCTCCTACCATAAGCTTCTGCGCGACTCTCGCGATGACCAAAAGAGCATGAGCTACCGAGGAGCTCTGGTGCATCTCCTGTGGCGCTTCTTCACCATTTCCTCACGGGCACTTTCCTTTGCCCTCTTTGCCTCGGTTTTCCACATCTACTTCGGCATTTTTGTGGTGCTACACTGGTGTGCTATGGCCTTCTGGGTGATTCATGGTGGCACTGACTTCTGCATGTCCAAGTGGGAGGAGGTGCTGTTCAACATGGTGGTTGGTGTGGTGTACGTCTTCTGTTGGTTCAACGTGAAGGAAGGCAGGACTCGATACAGAATGATAGCCTATTACTCACTAGTGCTGGTGGAGAACACTGTCCTGACTGCCTTGTGGTATGTCTACAGAGACCCCGTCACCACTGACTCATATGCCGCATCTGTGCTCTGCGGCGTCTTCCTGTGCTTCGCCTCAGGAGTGGCCTGCATGGTCCTCTACTATGGGGTTTTGCATCCTATGGGTCCCAGGCTGAGGGTCCTGGCAAGCTCCTGCTGTGCTGAGCTCCTCTGGGGCCTCCCCCTGCCCCCAGAGGCTGAGCCTATGGCCCCGACCCCAGGGCCTCGTGGCTCTCAGGCCACCCCTACTCGGGGCATGGCTTCAGGGGAATATGGAGAAGCCGAGGAGGCTGCCATGGATACCTGCTTACCTGTTTTCCAGGTGAGGTCCACAGAGCCCACTGATGCAGCAGGCCGGCCCATTCGCCCCGAGGGGCCCCTGATTAAGATTGACATGCCCAGGAAGCGATACCCAGCCTGGGACGCACACTTTGTAGACCGTCGTTTGCGGCGGACCATAAATATCCTCCAGTACATCAGCCCCAACGCAGCGGGCATCAGGTACAGGGATGGGCCTCTCCTCTATGAGCTGCTCCAGTATGAGTCCTCCCTATAAAGGCACCCCCCTCTATACACACACACTATCTGCTTCACCTCTCTCCATTTGGGTGCTTATTTTCTTCAGTTTGATTCAGTTATTCAGCCAAGTTATTAGAGTATTTCAAAGGTCTAAAAAAGGTCTAAACAGAGAAAATGTAACATTTATTTTCACAAAAGAATATTATTACAGAAATGGAGAACTAAGTCAAAAATAAGCAGTCCTTAAATGGGGCCCTTGTTATGTGGATGTGTGCCACCAATATATATATATATATATATATATATATATATATATATATATATATTGGATAGTGTCTTTGTCCCTGTTAACTCTGAGATGTGCAAAGTCTCATGGGAATGATGGAGGACCATAGTACTCATTATCTTAATTTTCAGATTTCCTAGTAACTATTTTGTGCCTATTATAATTATGAGTGATTGTGATGACGTAGGGCCGAAAAGGGATTGGCACTATCTAAACAATCCATCAGAGCACATTTGTTTGCAAAAGAAAAGCACACAAAGAGCATAGCATGTTTTACATTTCTTTCTTTATTAATAAAAGGGCAAAGGTTTCTAAGTTGCTCCTTACTGACCTCTGCTGAAGTCTCACAGATATTTGATTACCCATTACTGCCGTTCATTTAGTTTCCAATAATTAGATATTTAAAGACCCAGATTAAGAGTAATAACATTGCAATCCCTGGACAAATAACACTGCCATAAACACTTTATTAATTAAGAAGGCCTTACAATATGAAATGCATTTCTGTGTTCTTTTCATATCGATTAGCGGAAGGAGTAAAATTTCATCAAAAACGTGCATGAGTGTTAGGCCATGTTGCATAAACATATGTATTATTTGTCAATGTTTGCACAGTTGACTCGATATTTTGTGTATATGGATAAAAGCTTATTAACTGTAAGAGTAATTTATTTAAACAATGTCTGTAAGTGATGAAATCCCAAAGATTGGAAGGTTCAGGGTTTAAATTAACAATGCAATGATCAGTAAAAACACCTGTACCTTATAGCTCAAAAAAATAAAAAAATAATAAAAAAAAATAAATAAATGAAATCCTTGTAGAATGAGGTGCTCAGATTAATCTCTAGGATTCCTCCATCATTCCCTATTCTTGTGACGGTTCCAAATTGGATGGCTGTTAAAAATAAGCTAAGAGTGGCACAACATTTATAAATTGTGCACTATTCTTACTATGAGTTTTTCCATTAGGAAGCTTTTATTATGTTGGTGTGCACTGTAATACACAGAAAAGAAGGGGTTATTTTATTTGATTTTTATTATAAAGGATGCATGCTAAGGCTGTGTACTTTGATGAATAATTGGGTCCTCCTTATGTGCCAGCCAGTGTGTGAGTGTTTCAATGGTGCTGCTCTTTTGCAAAATAACTGTAACAGTTCTGTCGCGTTATTGTCAATCTCTTGTACATAGAGCACTGCACCTCGTCGGAGGAAAAAAAGTACACTAAAAGGGAATGTGGCGTGTGATGAGTTTGCCATGAGGACTGATGACGCATATATATTATCATCAGTTGCACAACACAAACAGTTTTTCATTGTGTGCTATAACCTTTAGAAATTTGTTTCTAATAAGTCTCAGCAGCTTAATAGGTACTTCTACTACTACTAATAATAATAATAACATAGGATGCCAAGGTTCACTGCAAAAATGGAGACATGGGCTACTACAGACCCCTTTGTGCCTGCTGTGATTTCAGAAGCAGACTTCAGACTGGTTGTAGTGGATGGGGTGATGGGTTTTTTTTGCCAAGGATGGAAAAGAATGAGTGGACAGACAATAATGTGTATGTCTTTGCACACACATTTCTATTCCACTGACCTTAGGGTCAGTTGTCCAACATTTCGGCTCCATCCTTGGTTGCTGCTTTGACCCTTACACCCTTCTCATGAGATTAAGATTGGGTATATTCTGATGCAAATATTTTATCCCAAGACAGCAGCCAGAAAATCATTTGTACTGGAATCTAACAATTTCAACATGCTCTTTTAAACTCTCTTGCTTTTGTTCTATTGAGAAGAATAATTAGCTTTAGCAAAAAACCAGCCCAGCAGGTTTAAGCTATAGAGTAGATCCAGTAGCATTTGTGTGAATTGTGTACTATAGCTGGCTACACCTGACGAACCCAGAGGCCAACAGCTTTTCTAGGTGCTTGGCACATTGTCGCACTGTTGTTTGCTGGGATATTCCCTGATTCCTGATAGTGTGAATGATTAAATGAATGTGATGGTTGGATGAGTTGGCTGCCTGGCACCCCCTGCTGTGTTCACACTTCACGTACAGACTCCGCTACTACAGTATTAACAGTCTTTCACGAGAGAGATACACGTTTAACCAGGTGCAAATACACTGTGATTCCTTCTCTCCTTGCTCACTGCTATACCTGAAAGAATTTATATGGAGAGTTTGCATGGGGACTAAGTTGGCAAATGGAAATATGTTAATATGTTTAGATTACTGCCTTACAAGACAATAAATGACAGATGAGCTGTGTAATCAACAGACACTTAAATCCTTCACCACATAAAAGTACACAGAAAAGAGTGGCCAACAACAGTCATGTACTAACAGATACTTTGTGGTGCCTTGTTTCACTGGGTGCTTCTCTCTAGCCATGGCAGCCAGTACAGCAAACAACAATGCCAGTGTCTCTTTCTCCTTTCATATTACACACAGTACTGTAACCAAGTTTAACCTAAATGAAAACTGCATCGAATGGGCTCGACATGCTGACATTCCTAACCTTAAGAGGCTTCGTCTTTGCAAAACTAAAATTACCAGAGAGATATGAATGCAAGGCAATACTTAACATCTGCATGAATATTGGGTTATATGCTTTCCTAATATGAGCAGATATACTGACAGCCTCTTTATGATTTTGGTCAAATTGGATTTAATATGTAATTAGAATGTTCATTATTCCACAGGGTTCAGTTCTGTGATACACAGTTGTGAAGATGTTTAGCAATTAATTTGATGTATTACTGTCTATGCCTTCCTCTGTCTTGCAAGATGAATGATCTGTAGTGCCAACAAGTTAACCTTTTTCTGTCTGTTGTTTGTCTTGTGAACCAAAATGTCTAGCCAAATGGATTTCTGCCTGCAAAAACGTATGTAGGAACAATACGAGTAGGACAATTATGTTGTATGTAGACAAGGTGTTGACTGGGTTAACTGCGGAAACCTGTATCAAGGACGGTATAGGAAGCATCAAAGTCTCGAAAGGCATATAGTGCTGAATTCACCCACAGACTGCCCTGACATCAGTCGGCTTCCTAGCATGTCCACAGAATGCCTCGTGCGGTGAAGCGTCCAATATGTTTGCATGTTAGCTTTCCTGAGTGCAGTGTTTCACTCGTTAACTGGGTCCCTTCAAAGCATTGCCAAGTAGTGGCTCATTGCGCCAGGTTCAGTTTCAACCTATACAGTTGTGCCATCTGTATTAAAACAGAGCCAAATGTTCTTTAGACAAAGTAAATTTAAAAAAACTAAACAAAACAAATGGTGCATTTATGTTCGTCAACCTGGTGCTTACAGACGAATTCTAAAGGTGCTACCACAGAATGTGGACTGCAGGACTCCATGTCGCGGCTCTCAGAGCAAGGCAGCCATCTGAAGGATCTGCTCCTTTAATCTCACAAACTCTTTAACTCTGGAAGAACAAGCACCTCAACACAGTTTACAGCTGAACTTCAGTCTCTTAAATACGGTGGCACTTATTATTTCTCAACATGCACAAAGAAGCAACAGTGGAGGAAGAGTTCCAGAATTCAAATTTCTTCTGTTTTTATAAACTTACCTTGTTTTGTATCTGCACTAGGGTTTCCCTTACGAGCGAGAAAAGATACAAATCCATCATTTCAACATTCATTCAGAGGCATAACAATAATGCAGATAAAAGGAATTGCTGACAAAAAGAAAATGCAGAAGGTGATTGCTGTGGTGTATATTCCTGTCATCTCTATGTCCAGAACCTGTGTGTATCTTTTTTCTTTTTTTTTTTTCTTTTTCTTTTTTTTCGTCGTTATTGTTACTGTAGGTCTGGCTGTAATATTTTGTTGGAAATCGATCTTATCAATGGCTATGGTTGTCAGATGAAATGCTGCTGATTTTAGAATTGTTCTCAATGCTGTGAGAGACTGGTTTGAATAATACCGATTACATTTTAGATTGTGTTAAAAACTGTCAGTGTACTTGATGAGTATGTAACCATATCCCAGAATTACATGGGGTATTTAAGAGCATTGATAAAATTATTCAGCAAACGATTTGCTACTGTGTGTAGCATTTACTTCTCTGACTATAATATTTACTTATGTTGAAAACATAAAAAGAGGTTTATTTGATGTTGTCAAATATAAATGAAAGTAAATTGTTTCACTGGATCCCCATTATTTGAAAATAAATCTGATGTCCAGTATTGTATAATGCCCTATGTTTTAGGGAACAACATTAATGATGTTAATAACACATGGTGCTACAGTTGTTTTTGTATACTTTGATTTTTAGATGAAAAAAAAAAGGTATATTACAACAGAAGAGAAGAAAAAAAAACCTTGTCAAGCTTTACTGTCAGTCATTAGATGAGACTTTTCAGTTAAGACACAAAAAGGAATATACAGCTTGAATGTGTGTGCAAATATACCATAAGATGTATACTGTATACACATGCACAGTTTGCCCAATGACAGATCAAAAGTGGTTATATACAAATGTATATGTACAGATGTGTATGTGAATGTACTGATATGATAGAGATAGACTTCCCAGAGTAACATATTGTTGTTTAATAAAGAATTACTACATTCTATAATTCACTCTATCTTGACATTTCTTGCTCCATTTTAAAAATAGAACAATAAGACGTACTATACATGTAAAAAAGATTATTTGGTGTTCCTGGGATTTCAATTGTCCTGGGTCTTAAAGTGGGGTTCAGGGACTCCCAGGGGCCCATGACACAGCCAGTGGCTCTGTGATTTTCTTTTTCTTTCTTTCTTTCTTTCTTTCTTTCTTTCTTTCTTTGATACATTGTTGGAATCCACCATTATACAAGTTATTATATATATTATTGATCTCTTACAGCTATTATCCTAAATAATTTACATTTACATTTATGGCATTTGGCAGATGCCCTGATCCAGAGCGACTTACATGAGTGCTTTGAAGTCTCTATCAATAAATACTTCCTGATACTGGTTCGCTAGGTCACAGACTAAGAATACCATCAGTCCAAAAACTCTGTTGGGGAGACAATACAAAGTGGTTGTTTTTTTAAGTGCTAATTTAAGTACTTCAGGAAGAGGTAAGTCTTTAGACGTCATTTGAAGACTGCCAGTGACTCAGCTGTTCAGACGTCTAGGGGAAGTTCATTCCACCACCCAGGTGCCAGAACAGAGAACAGTCTTGATGCATGCCTTCCTTCTAACTTACACTGACACTTGAATTGAATGAGTTTAATAACCCCAAAACAAATAGGCCTATAAAGAATGTCAGCTTGAATATAATTATAATTTCAGTAAAAAATGTGTTTTGTGAGTGCAACGCTCAGGAAATAAGGAGCTCTGCTGCTTCAACAAATATCTAAAATATTATTGCACACATTTAAATAATGAGACTAATATAATTGAATAGTTGGATTATGCTTAATATAAATCTGTACTTACAGATTTATTTTATAAGCATAATCCAACTATTCAATTATAGTATTAAATATAATAATAATAATAATAATAATAATAATAATAATAATAAATGTACATATCATATTTTATGATCATTTCTTCAGTTTTATCAATATAATAATTAAAGGCGTAATAACCATTCAACCCCGTTACATTCAAAAAATGTGATGGGGTTGAATGTCTACGAAAATGGCTAATAACCGCTTTAGCTAGCAAATATCATACCACCATACCACGGTATTCAGTCAATATTTGTTATAGTTTGTACCAAGAAAAATATTTTTTCCTGTACAAAATCAATCACTGTGAATTTTCGCCATAACAGATTTGAAATACTGAGCTTGACAAGGTCCATATAAGTGTAAATATAGTGAAATACTGACAGAGAAACTTACCTCTGTTTGAACCAGGCAGTGGAAAAGACTTTGATGATGTCACTTCCTCAAATATGATGCCAGAAAGATCCAGCCTTTATTTTTAATAGGGTGAAGATTGTAATACTTGACTGTGACTGTATTACAATGTGACTGTACACTGACAAATTCTGCATTTTCTCAGAAAATGTTCAGCAGAAAGTACATGAAAAGTTCATGATAATTACATGTTAATAAAAGCAAAAGTTAGATGTAATTTGATTTTTTTTTTTTTTCATTCTACATAAACCATTAAAATGTAACAGTGAAGAATGGGGACATGCAAAATAGCTGCTATTGCAAACACTGAAACACAAACATTTAAAAAATTATGCTTTATTTATTTATTGTATTACATATTACAAAATATGCAAATCTATTAATTAATGTGACTAGGTGGAATATCTGCAAATTCTCTTGTTAATTATATCAGTAAAGTCATGGGGACTGAAAGGGCACTGAGAATATGCCTGATAAATGGGTCCCTTTAACTATTAAAAAAAGAGCCCGTGGTCTAGACCACTGTAGAGTACACAGCGTTAGTTTATTGATGAACTTATATTACCATCTTGCTATGGAAATAGAAAAAAAAGATTATAGTACTTACATTTTAGGCCAGTTAGTGTAAAATTCCAGTCATACTGGAACATGTCCACTATCCATCCTGTAGCTGTAAACTTTCCTGCCCTCGCAAAGCATTCTGGGTAAAGCGTCCTACGCCCAAAATGGCGGCACGATTGAAAAGTTTGGTGCTGTTTTTGTTCTAGTTTGAAGTTTTTCTTTTTTTACTTTGTCTGTTTTAGTTCTTGCACAAGTACCTGCCCTGAAGTGAAGAAAGAAGGCTGTTTTCTTTTTATATTGCCATAAATAAGTGATAGAGCTGCGGTTTTATCTCAGTTTGTAGAGTTTCCGAGCGGGGGAACACTGTTCAGATTAGCGTCACTGAGAGAGAGAGAGAGAGAGAGACCACTGGTTACTGAAGCAGCGCGATTTTCAAGCCCTGATAGTCTCCTCTATCCAATTAAACATGAATAGCACTTGTACATAGAGATGGGGGATGATGAAAAGAAAATTAAAAAGGTAAGTTGTGTGCCTGTCTGTCAGACTTTGTGTCATGTTTTAGCGGTGTTGCTAAAGACTACTTATTTACAGGAGCAGGCTAGCTAGCCTCTTAGCTTAGCCACAGAGCTAGCGAGTTCCCTAACGCTGCGTTAAACAAGTATAATACTGTTGAACCGCTGCATTCAGACTGCTGGACTGTGTTATTATGGATGCTATTCATATTAATATATGCTCGCAGACTATGATGCAGTGTGTCCTTACAAACAGTGGTTCTGAAGTTTTATTTGAATAAAAATAACACTGCCAGAGTAGGGGTTCTCAAGCCCTTTGCAGTCAGGGACCCCTGTGAAATTAACTGTAAAATCAAACGACTCCATCTGAACATAAACCAACTCCTCAAATATCAGAGCCATTATTAAACTGTGTAGAATAATATTTTGGCTGTTTTTCTTATTCCTTTCTAACTTTGCACAGACACTACACAGTAGGTCCAAGTTGATATATTTATAGGCCCATTGTTTTGAAGTTACTGAGGTTTGAAATCAACCCATTCAATTCAAGTTGACTTACAACACACAGAGTATGCACATGAACACAGGAATAAAACATGACGGAACATGCTGTTATAGAAAAATAACCAACAGTGAGGTGGCCTGACATGAAGCTGCGTTACTGTTACCACCCCAGCAATGATTATTTTCCAATAACAGCACGTCCTGAAGTGTTTTATTCCTCTTTTGCTCAACAGCAATCTGCCAGCGATGACATTTTTTTAATGTATTAATGAGTGACACGCTGCATGTTTGTATTTGTTTATATTTAAACATTTAATGATGTGGAACACCTACGAAACAAGTTAGCTCCAGTTATAACATCACCAGACTCTGGTTCTTTCTCTCCCTTTAAGTTAATAAGACGAAAATGAAGCTTGTCATGTTACTGAGGAAGTGCAAAGCCCTTCGTTTCTGAAGACTTTCCAGCTTTAGGCTTTCTCTGACTGTTACAAAGCGCGGAGACTCTTTCCGTAAGCATCTCCTCTCTGAAACCTCCACCGTATCAACAATTACGCTGTTTTAATCAGGATGCATGGAGCGTTCATCATATAGGTTCATGTCTAAGTTGTTACTATAGGGGGAAAAAAATCATACATTAGAATGAGTGCTGTAATATAAACCTGTGATTTGCCTTACAGCTGGAAGTACTGTCAGAAATGCTGGTAAAGAAAATTAATCAACACCTTCTGACCAATCATTCAATAGTCCTGTGGTATAACTAATCTTAAAGCACACCGTTTTGCAAAACAGAAGTTGATTAGTTTGTTTTTTTTCCCCAGAAGACTGATATCAGTATTGTTTTGAAAAATGGAGTTAAAAGTTAATTCCTTATTAGTACATCACTAAACATCTTTGTTATTTCCGTATTATATCATTTTTGTCTGTGCTTTATCTCTGTTTATCTCTGAATTATTTCTTCAGGACGTTTGTTTTTGTGCCACCCCCAAACATTAGGGATATTCCCGAATCTTCGTTTTAATTATCTCAATAGAAAACACAAGGGGAAGGACTGCCTCAGATTCCTGTAGTTTAAAGCACTGAGAGTCCTAGAAAACATTCCTTACCTTATCTTGTGTAAAGACTGTTAGTAGATATAAACCTGAGCATGTAACACTGCTGGTTTAATATCTCGTTATAAGAATTTCATATCCCACTGTAAATTTGTAAGACCTTATTTTGTAATCATGCACTGCAAGGAAATATTGTAGCATCTTGAGAACTTCATTCGGCCGTGTCGTGTGCATTCATAGGCATGCCAGCCCTGCCTTGTAGACTTTCCCTCACCATACACAAGGGAGAATAAAGGGCAGGGCTTGCTAAAGCCTCAGACAGGATATGACTCCCCCGTGACTGCCTACTCAGGAGCCAGGGAAGGAATCTCCCTAGCGTTGTTTCTTTTTCTTGTTAATCTGGAAAACAATAACACTCCCTCAGCTGAGCTGTCATCGTAGGGGTTTCTCAGGGAGGTTACAGACCACGTTGATTAAATGAGTGCCGTTTGCGCCGTCAGCAGGTTGCTGGAAGCGCCGCTAGTTTTTATTTATTTATTTCTTTTTCTCTTTCAGTCTTCTGTGACTGAAATCAGATCCATTATTTGGATTCAGTTGTCCACACACTGTACACTGTAATAACTGCTCGGATCGTTAGGTGACAGGACATTGTGTTATTTTAACTGTTAATCTTCAGAGGATTAAAGAGCCTGTGGAAATTGTTTAGTGGTGTGTGTGATTTGATCCCATATGTTGCTACATTTCCTTTTGGAAATAGGAAGTTAGGGTGGGATGTGTCGAGGGCTTGACTGCTTTCCCATGTCAGGGACCAGCATTCCCAACATGCGTCAGTATGGAGGACGCACACGGCTTTAAGAGTAATTCATTGGTAAAAAGATGGCCTGCAACGATTAGGGGAATACACTTATTATGAAATTTTATTGACGTGGATTTTTATTTTATAGTCGATATGTCCTTTACTTACCTAAAAACAAATACATGTTAGTATGTAAAACAGCTCAGTCCTTTATTTCCGTATAGAATGTAATACACTAGTTGGAGGCAGCAGAAGCACTATATATATATATATATATATATATATATATATATATATATATATATATATATAAAATAATTTTTTTTTTTTTAACGTCATATAAGACTGTGTGTGTGGGATCCTTTGATTTGGTTCATTTATCACAAATATAAAGAAATATGGCATTAAACACCTTTATACCTCAGCTATAACTATAACCAAAGCTCTCACTGCAAGGCAAATCACAGGTTTATATTAATGCACTCGTTCTAATTATGCAATTGTTTCTACACTAACAGTTAATTCACAGCAGCTCCTATGCTAGACACGCCACATAATCTAAGACAAATAATAAACAAAATGTCTTTGTTATTTAACAAAGAAGAAAAAATGTGTAATTATTGATGAAGATTTCTGCAAAGAGATGCTTAGATAACATTTATGGAAGCAGTCTCTGGCGTCAGCACTTTGTAATATAAACATTTTCCTACATGGGAAAGTCTTCAGAATGGAAAACTCTGCACTTTTCTGTGCTGTTTTTTTTCCCCTCTCTTTTTTTCCCGAAGAAAGAACAAAAGAACCTGGTGAGGTACCAACTGTTTACCTCCTTTAATGTGAGTGATAATAGGAACTAACTTGTTGCCAGCGTGACCCCCACTAAGATAAGCAGAAGGAAAATGAGTGAATGAACTTGTTTCATGGACATTCCACAACATAAAATGTGCCTATAAACAGATGAAATGTATGATGTGTCATTCTTTGATGTGAAGCTGTAATGGGAAAATAATAAGGGTGGTAACAGCAGCTGCAGTTTTCGTCTGACTGCATTAACCCAGCCTGTCATTGATTATTTTCCTATAACAGCATGCCTCGTTATGTTTTATTCTGTACTTTATTATTTTTTTTTATACAGTCACAAGAAACAGACCGACTGATTTAACTTGTAACCTTCAGACTGAACAGGTTGAGGGGTACTTTAAAACAAAAGTCTCTTCTTTCTGGAAAAATAAATGACTACAATGACGGACTGTTATGAAATTGTGGTTTTCGGTGGAATGGCAGAACTGGAGTATTTTCACTTGAACAGTACAAGCGTGCTGCAGTGCCATGGCCTTTCATAGCATGAACATTTAAAATGACCGCTCGTACTATTTTTGTATTGTTTTTATGATCATACAGTCAACATTCGTACTTTAATGAGATGATTAAGTTTAGCCTGTTTAGGTTTGGCTTTTTAGATTAATTATAACGTCTGCACGTAGGCTAGGTTATATATAAAGAAAGAGTTTGTTCCTGTATCATTATTTAAAATCGTTATCCAGAGTGTATTCCTGCCTCATGCCCGGTACAGGCTCTAGATCCACTGCGACATTGATCATGATGAAGTGCTTACTAAAGAGGAATTAAATGAGTCTCTGCATTTGTTATCTAAATTGGTTATTCTTACTATAGGGAATAATCATTAGTCATTATTAAAAAAAAAAATGCTACATGTGGTTGCCAAGGGAAAACCTGGTGAAATTTTGTCATGATGAAACTTTCTACTGTATATAATCCTGATAAATAGATGTTAAAAGTTTTCCTGAACTCAATTCTAAACTCTTTTGCATGTATCTCAGTTAAGGTTCTAGCATTGAAGGTCTGTTACCTCCAGAATCTACTGAATCATGGACATTTTGACAGCTGGTATCTGATTACAAGCTGAATTGTTTAGGCTTATGTCCATTTCGCTGTAGCACGTATCTATCCATCAACTTGATCAAAGCCTGACATTCACTGTGTGAGGAAATCGCACTCAGCTAGCGAGAGATCGTTAGACAGACCGACTGTTTTTGCCACTGCATTTGTTAAACAGGCTCCTTACCCAACATGATCTTTGCAGCAAGATAGCCTAGGCAAGATTTAAAATGTAAAAAAAAAAATTCCATGAACAAATATGGTAGTATTATTATTAGTAGTATTGCTTTTTAAATCAATGAAATTTCATCCATCAAGTTTTTTTTTTTTTTTTTTTTTTTTTTTTTTTTTCCCCTCGCAAACTGGTGTGACCTTCTGGAATAAAGATTTCACTATATTTGTTCAAAAAAGGAAAAAAAAAGGAAAAAAAGAGCATGCACAATTAAAGCGCTGCTCCCTGCCTCCACACACACAAATGCGTGGGACCCACTTCCTAAAGTGCATTTTTCAAATCCGCAGAACTCAGGGGTGTACCTACTCTTTAATTATTCAATAAAATCTTACTCTACTCTCTGATTAACAATAAAAAAAACCTGATAGTTTGCAGTGTATTGGTTATGCACTCTAATTGTAAAACCATCAAGGTGATGCAGATTTGCGTTGATAAATAAAGTAGGCATCCCTACATTAATAGTTTTGTGCTCGCTGTGTCTGTGGTTAAAGTACAATTTAATTATTGTTGTGTGTCAGACCGTCATGCTGCCTCAGTCGGTAAAAAACATCATTCTACATGGCACGAGCTCGTAATTCTGTGCCATACAGCTCAGAAGTTGAGAAGATTCACCTGACACAGTGCAACTATGACTGAAATGTAGTGATTAATAGCGTTAAAGAATATAGAGGAGATGTTAGCCTGCACAACAGGGATGATATCCTAGGTGAAAGTTACACTATATGGCCAAATGTTTGTGGACATCTGATCATCACACCCATATGTGGTTCTTCCCCAAACTGTTGCCACAATGTTGGAAGTACACTATTGTATAGGATGTAATGCGCTGTAGCATTGTGATTTTCCTTCATTGGAACTAAGAGGCCCAAACCTGTTCCAGCATGACAATGCCCCTGTGTACAAAGCGAGCTCCATGAAGACACGGTGTGTTAAGGTTGGAGCAGAAGAACTCCAGTGTTCTACACAGAGCCCTGACTTCAACCCCACTGAACACCTTCAGGATGGACTGGAACGCCGACTGTACACCAGGCCTCCTCACCTGACATCAACGCCTGACCTCACTAATGCTCTTGTGGCTGAATGAGCACAGATCCCCACAGCCACGCTCCAACATCAAGCGGAAAGCCTTCCCAGAAGAGTGGAGGGCTGGAATGGAGTGGGATGTTCAGCAAGCACATATGGGAGTGATGGTCGGGGGGGTCCACAAACTTCTAGCCACGTTGTGTATATTTGTCAACATGCTTGAGCTGAGGTAGACGAGGGCAGTGCCAGCGGTTTTAGAAAGCTGCAACTCCAGATAAGTAACATTTGTAGAGTTTTTGTTTATGGAAAGTATTTCATTGGACTCAAGGTTACTATTTACCTCAGGTTGCAGGGTGGATGAGCCATCCAAATCTTTTAGATTTGTATACTTTCTACTGTTTTCCAGGAAATGACAACCCATAAAAATGTTTTTATTTTTGATTGCATGGGCTCTTTAAGGGTTCGTGTTAGGCAGTTATCCAGTCATATCACCACATGGTGGCAGTGTTAGAGCAAAACAGTGTGGGGAGCCTGCACTCTAACCAGCACTGTAAACACATTGCACAAGTTTCCTTATAAATCATGAAGCTGTCATATTAAAAGGTTTTGGGTGTGTAAGGTCTGAGGGATTGCATAGAATGGTTGCAGCAGCAGTGAGCAAATAAGGGTTAGCTATTTTTAAGACATGACCTTTTGATAAGCGGTTTATTACAGCGGTCTTTTTCAGGCCAACTAATCATATTGGCTGACTGAATACACCATTTTAAAGGGGATGCATCAGTTTCGAGAATTGCAGCCTTGAAGCGGTTTTATTTCTCTTAGCCTCGTTCACCTGTAGCGTCTCATTTTCTCGTATTACATGTAGAAGCAGACTTGTGAAATGGTGATGCTCCTGTAGTGTCTCAGCGCTGTGCTAACTAAATAATTAAAGTAGTAACGAGACCAGTGAGTGGAAGGGAGGCACAGTAAAGTATGTTACTGAAGAGTTAAAAGTTTATTTTTGTATGAACCAGGGAATGATCTAATAACGTGTAAATCTTAGGGTATGTCCTACAGGCTTGAGTGGTTTTTGGGTTTGCTGTTCTACAGAAGGTTGGCTTTGAGATTTCTTATTGATTAGCAGAGAAGCCATGTGTTGTTAGCAGGAACAGCTAGACTGAATAATGGCAGTTTCATGTACCTTTTTAAGTTTCATCACAGGAAGTCGTGGTCGCTCATCTTCCCTTTCCGCACACGCTGCAGCACAGTTGAGTGTATGAGCGGTTGCAGTAGTGTGTTTTTGTGCAGTGGAGTGTGCTGTCTTTTGCCGTTTTGAGGGCTGCTTGCTGCTTTGGTGGCTCGCATGTCATTTGTCTTGTGCCACGTGCCACCTGTTGTGAGTGTAACAGCCGCCACCGTGTTTGTAGAGGAGCATTGTGTTGAAGACCACTGAAAACGACAGTAACTCTTCTCCTCTTGTGTATGCTCTATAGAGTTTCTAGTGAGAAATCATGGAGACAGAGGTAGGTTTACCAGAAGCATTTTATTTCTGCTATTGGAAGTTAGCAATGCAAGGTTTTCTGCAAATTTGAAAAGGTGCTTTTTGTTTAACATGCACTTCTCAAGCTTGGAAAATGAGGAAGGGAAAATGTGCACAGTTCTTGTATTTGCTGCTAGGCCAACATTAGCTATCGGTTTACCGCAGAGAAAATAGACAGCTTTAGTACCAGTGTGAGGTCATAATCCTTCGCTAATATTTATAGTTTTCTAAAAACCGTTGGATTAGCTGTTATTTTCTCCCGCTTCTGTGGTATGTTTCTGAAACAGAGACTAACAGGGCATGTTGGATACTGTGGGGCTACAGTGCATTTGTGCTCTGCAAGAATAGTCCATCCATCTTGCTTTTGGTGGTGCAAGAGAGCAGATGTAGGAAAAGACTGGAGTCAGCATGTAACCTAGCTGTGTGTGTGTGTTTGTTTAAATTCTAGAGTCTAAATTAGCTTCAAACTACCTCCACTAGAAGAGCTTCTGGTCACTATGGATACAGATTTCACAGCAGCTCAGGTGAAACAGATCAGTTGTGTATAGTAGAAGTGTTACTCCATGACCACATCAGTGCAGTCATTGTGCACCGTTTCCCCGGCATCTAAACTATCTCACACCGTGAGTGTGACTCACAGAGCACTGTCTGTATGTAGAAATTCTGCTTTGCCCTTTTTCTCACTCTGCCCTTCCTCTGTCTTCCCCATGGGCACAGCCGGGTATCGTGTCTCCGTTTAAGCGTGTGTTTCTGAAGGGGGAGAAAGGGAGAGATAAGAAAGCTCAGGAGAAGTGCACTGAACGACGGGCTCTTCACACTTTTTCACTCTCTGTCCCCGACCACCGGATTGACCCAGACATCCTGCTCAACGATTACATCGAGAAAGAGGTTAAGGTGAGACTAACCTCAGTGGACTCGCAGCATAAGAGCTACACAGTGTAGGACTTAGCTAGCTGTGGTGCATCTCTGCTCTTATGTAAATGGTGTCAAAGGATATGAAGCAGCACAGTGTGTTAGTTCTCTGAATCTGGGGTTCTCAAATATTTGGCAGCCAGGGAAAAACATTCCACAGACCTGGTCAGTACAGATTTATTTTATGAAATATTCATATATTAGGCTTATTATTCAGATGTGTGCAATAATATTCTGGCAATTTTGGAGCCATAACGGTTCAATTTGACATTCATTATAGGCCTACTTGTTTTTCAGTTATTAAGATTTGAGTAGTCAAATAGGCTTATAACTATTAGAATGTAATAATAAATACAGATTTGATTAAGGTGGGTTGTTCTTTACACTGCTGTAAAAAAAAAAAAAATAATAAATTCCCAAACCCACTGGCTATACCTAATGGACCTGACCTAGAAAACCACTGATCTATATATAGTATTTAGTTATCTAGCCTGTTTGTCAATTAATGGCTAAAGAAGCAAAGGAGTTACTATGTTTTTTTTTTTTTTTTTCTTCCTTACACCCATGACCTTATATTGACTTTCGTTTGTATATATTTTGTCATATTGTAGTATCTGGGGCAGCTGACCTCAGTCCCAGGTTACCTTAATCCCTCCAGCCGCACTGAGGTTTTGCAGCTGATTGACAATGCCAGGGTGAGATGACTAGTGCATGATTTCTTTTCTTGTTTATTCTAATCAGCCACAGAACTAGTTGAATCTGTTTTGTTTATTTGTTTGTTTCTGCTCCCAGAAGTCTCACCAGCTGGCAGGTCAGCTGACATCAGAGCAAGATGCCGTGGTCAGCCTTTCCGCGTACAACATCAAGCTGGTATGGCGTGACGGAGAGGACATCATCCTGAGAGTACCTATCCATGACATCGCTGCCGCTTCCTACATTCGAGACGACTCTCTACACCTGGTGATTTTGAAAACAGGTGTGTTCATGCACTCGCGTCTCTTAGCGTGACGATCTTGTTTAAATACTGTCTTTTTACACCTGAAGCAGTGTATTATTAATACAGTTCATCTTTTTCAAAAAGACAAGGTGAAAAATAGAATGAGATTTAGGAGCTTTTATCCTAATCATGTGTGTATGTGTTTGTGTGTAGCCCAAGAGCCTGGAGGCTCGCCTTGTCCCAGCACATGTCCTGAGCTGTCGAAGTCACCTACTCTGAGCTCTTTGTCTGAGAGCGGAGCTGTGGACGTCTGCTGCCTGCTCGTGCTGGCCGTCGAGAACAAGGTCACTGATCTTTTCAGCTCAAATACTACCATTTACTAGTAATAAGACAAAACCATCTGTTCACCAAGCGTGGCACAGCAGTTCTTTGTGCCTCTAGTAAGGCTAGGCTGTATGACAATAGCATGGTTATATCGCAAAAAATCTTTTTCGAGATATCATGGGTACTCAGAAGTCTGACCGAGTGACTCTGTTCCTCACAGAAACACACAGCTGATTGGACTTTCAGATATTTCTAGGGGTGAAATGATACATATAATGCTACACAGCAAAAATAAGCATTGCCTGAGTTAAAACATTCAGCAGTATAAAAGAACAGTAACTGAAACGTAACGAGTGTTTGCGTGATTCAGTCAGACTCTTAGCAGCTAATAGCAAAACAAAAGCTGTGCATTAGAATGTAACAAACATGACTAATTAAAAACATTAGCTCTGTGGCCTAGCTTTCACTGGTCTCATCAAAATATTCACCACAGCTACTTCTCAGAAAACGCACAAAAATATCTGAAACCTAGCCCAAATATATCAGACACTGGAAAAGTGAGACACAGGTTTTCCTCTTTTTCCATGCCTGTTGACCAGTTGTATCAAAACTTCCCCAGTTCGGTGCAGAAACTGCACCCCTGCTGGTGTGCTAGTATGCGAGCATTTTTGCTTGTGAGAAACAGTGTATTTAGGAGGGTTTTTAAAACTCATAGTCTCTCTTGAATTTAGATAAAGAGGAAGCTACTTTTTCAGAGGAGGAAGAGATGGCTAGAATAAGTTTAAATATTTATTTCTCACATAAGTGTTTTATGATCAATAACCTACTTTATTATGCAGAGTGTTGTATGTATTGTACACTACTCAGACATATCGAATTGAGAAATGATGCAGTGCGCTGTATCTTTACACCCCTAATATTTTTTCACCACATGTTTCATTTTCCTTCCTTCCGTATTTTTGTACATGTTTTTGTAAATTAAATTATAATCGAATCTATAGCTTATTAAAAATGCAGCACTACGGTTTTCCTAGATTTTTGTAGTTTAATAACATTTCTTCCATTGTTTGCAAAATGGCATCTTGTATTCAGAACTTTATAGATGGTCACTGCTGGTTGTATTGTTTCAGGCAGCAGCAGAGGAGCTCTGTCTGCTCCTCAGTCAGGTCTTCCAGATAGTCTACACAGAATCTACCATCGACTTCCTGGACAGGACCATCGACTTCCTTGATGGAGCTACAACGCCCACTCGGCATCTCTCCCTCTACAGCGGTGAGTGCAAGAGAGACGATAATTACACGGTGGTTATCACAGCAGCATCCACATTCTAGGTTGTTTGAACCTATGGAATCTAACTGAAAGACTTTTGCAATAGGACAGCGTCAGTTCAGTCACTCTGGAAAATAATGTTTCATTTGTTTTAACTGTAATATTGAACTTTTCAGTTACTCTTTAACTTCTTGCTTATTTGTTGAGTTCTGAAACTGTTCAAACGAAGGGGAAATCAGATTTTTTTTTTTTTTTTTTAAATCTAGTTTTAGATTCTTATCTATATTGCAAATGTCATTGATTTGTTTGTCACGTTTGCACACACAGCTGCATATCTTGTAGTTGTTATAGTAACAATGCAGGTATCCAAAGGTTATGTAGTGCCGGCCAGGGGTAGTTACCAATGTAGAGATTATGTTTTACATAAGAGCAAAAATAAAAAGAGCAATTTTGCTAAATTTTTGATATGAAGAAATGCCACACTCACAATTACAGGTAAACATGAAATCCAATCCAGCCTGAGTTGCTTTCCCATTTGCCACATACAAATGTGGCTTTAACTTGAGAAAAAGCCTCAGATCATATCTCCCAGAAAATCAGATATGAGCTGCCTGTTGAACAAAACCTTTGGCATTTTTATTCAGCATTTTTATTCAGCATTCTTGCCTGTAGTGAATGGGTTGATAATTGAAGAACTTGGTGTAGCAAAAGGGAAGCTAGGCACTAAATAACACATGCTGTAAGTCATTAAACACAAGGCTTGTGTTTATTTTAATCTCAAGATGACTCCTCAAGCAAGGATGTTAAAGAGCCATTTGAAGGAGGCCCAGGCAATTTGTAAGTATTTACCTGATTCCAGTATGTGTTCATCAGATTTTTATTTCTGTGATTGCAATGAATTCTTGTTAATTAACTCAACTGTCTAGCCACCATTGGCTGCGGAGGATGTTAATGGTAAACCTTTTGGCCAATCACAGCTTGTTTCAGAGCTCATTAGAGGCAGCAGGACATTCTCCGTGTTCATCACCATCGTCTACACCAGCATCTCCACAGGACAAAACAGCCAGCGAGAGTGAACTAAGCACAACAGCAGCAGAGCTTCTCCAGGACTACATGACCACGGTGAGTGTGCGTGTGTGCGTGCACAAGCGAGAGATTTTGCTGTGCTTATTTAATGATTTCTGTTTTAATGTTTGTCTATAGCCTTGATTTGTTTCTTCAGTGAATATTTTGAATATTAAGTGCTGAACTCTGTCTGTTTGTGCTTTTTGTCTTCTAGTTGAGAACAAAATTGTCCTCTCAGGAGATTCAGCAGTTTGCCACACACTTGCATGAGTACAGAAACGGTGCCTCCATCCACGAGTTCTGCATCAACCTGAGACAGCTCTATGGAGACAGCAGGAAGTTCCTCCTACTCGGTGAGCATGGTTTCCTGTGGCTAAACGGCAAGCTGCAGTTTTCAACAAGAACCATATATGAACCACTTTGAAGGCTATGTGAAAAAGCAAAACTGTACACAGCCCTTTCAGTCAGCATTGTCTGAGCCTTCATGGCTGAGGCTTGCCTTCATAAGCTTTTCCTCTATGGCTTATGCATGCCTTCTGTCATCCTTGTTGACGTATTAGCACAGATCATTGCTTAGCACATTAAACCGAAGAAACATTTTAAAGCTTCTGACTCAAGGTTTCCATCAACATTTTCAAGTTGGAAAAAACTTTTCTCTCTGTGAAACATAGACTGGTTCCTAATCACAAACAGAAGTTTGTCAAGTAGGTTAACAATACAGAAATCCCACCTCTTTTACACTAATTGTCTGTAGTCAACATTTGATATATTTGGAGTAAATTGGTTTAAAAAGAATAACACCACATATATTGTCACACATACAGGTACAGTACAGTGAAATTGTTCTTTCACGTATTTGAGCTTTTTAGGTGTTTGGGGTCAGAGGGCAGCTTCAGATATGCTATATGGCCAAACGTTTGTGAACATCACACCCATATGTGCTTTTTGAACATCCGGTTCTCCCTTTAGTCTCCCTTTGCTGTTATAAATAACATCCCCTCTTTTGGGAAGGCTTTCCGCTAGGTTTTGGAGCGTGGGTGTGAGGATTTGTCCATGCTGGCCGAAGAGGCCTGGGGTGTAGTCGGCATTCCATTTCATCCCAAAAGGTGTTCAGTGTGGTTGAGGTCAGGGCTCTGTGCAGGACACTCGAGTTCTTCTTCTCCAACCTTGGCAAACCATGTCTTCATTGACCTCGCCTTGTGCACAGGGGCACTGTCATTCTGGAATGGGTTTGGGCCTTTTAGTTCCAGTGAAGGGAAACTGTAGTGCTAAAGCATACAAAGACATGCTGGACAATTGTATGCTTTGTGGGAACAGTTTGGGGGAAGAACCACATATGGATGTGATGGTCAGATGGTCCACAAACTTTTGGCCATATAGTGTATGTAGAACTGTTCTGGGCCATTGTAGTAGCTTATTGAGCATGAAAGAATGTATGAAATAATTATTTCTACAGAGATGGAATAAAATAACATGTTCAGCGGTATTTCACCACATTTTAATTAGCCTACTAATTCTCCTGGTTCTTTGGCAGGCCTTAGGCCGTTCATCCCAGAGAAGGACAGTCAGCACTTTGAGAACTTCCTGGAAACCATTGGCGTGAAGGATGGCCGTGGCATCATCACTGACAGCTTCGGCCGCTACAGACGTACAGCCAGTTCAGCTTCTGACTCGACCACCAATGGCAACGGGGCAGCAGGAGGATCAGATGAAGGAACGGTGTCCTCTGAGGGTGATGAGTGGGACCGCATGATCTCAGACATCAGCAATGACATTGAGGCGTTAGGGTGCAGTATGGACCAGGATGGTGTGTCACCCTGACGGCAAAACTTTCACAGTGTGCTTTAGCCAAACACCACTTGATATTCTGACTGTTACATAGCTCACTGGTCCATGTTACTTTGTCAAATGATGCTGGAATGTCAATACTATGCCACCTCAGTTTAATCCTGGCTTTTATGTATTGTTGTGACCACATTACAGTCATTCAACTGGATGATGGTGCTTTTTGAGACACTTGAAGTGCACGCGGACCTTCTGTAACTGTGCATGGCACAGATGATGCTTTCGTGAGTGTTTATTGGCAGTATCTGCTATCGGTAATGAGACAGTGAGTGGCTTTTTAGGCTGATCTGAGACCAGCGTTTAAGTTTCTTTTATGAAGGCGTTAGGATAATAGCAGGATTTGAAACACCATTTTAATTCTTGAGTGTTCACATTTAAGATTCACGCGAAGATTTGCAATACCATTGGAGTCAAGTGGTGATACTGTGACTGATGAGACGCAAAGCGAAGTGGAATCGCTCTATTTTTATGAAGCACATTAAAATGATTCATATTAGTCTGTGGATTCTGAGGTAAGTCATATCCCTAGATTTCACTGGAAAACTAAGGCAGTCATTCGGGTACCTTCAGTATCAAATGCAGATTCTTGAAAAGCTGGTTCCTTCGTCACAGCATGAGCAAGGGATTTTGGGGAGTGGGCTAGTGCTGATACAACAACTAGAACATAAAAGGCATTATAAGACATCAGGGTTTCCAGGGAGGTGTTTTTACTTGCCCATATTAGCAGCATTTTAACCCCTAAATCTCAACTGCTAGGTATATTGTGAGATTAGTAAATTGGGTGTCTGCCTGAAGTCATAAGTAAAGCCCAAAGGGGTGTTCTCCGATTCAGTTTGGCTTTCATTTAGCAGTTGTGTGGATCAGTGGTTTCTTGTGTCTGGTCACCTATGATGTGCAACACAGTTTTTCTTTCCCAGTTTAGCTTAACTTCCAATCCATCAAGTGTTTTTATTTCTCTCATTGTATTAACTGTTTGTTGTGTTATTCTAATTTTTATTGCATAACATTTAAACACATTTTACTATCACATTTCTTACAACTAGTGCTGGTTGTAATTACCCCATGATTGTTTATTTGCAACGCACCAGGTAGAGAACGTAGCGCTATATATTTGTTGGTTTGGGCTGACATCTCGGAGTATTTAGACATTTGACAAAGCCAGTTAGCTGGCTGATGGTGTTCGGTGTTTTGTTACACTGCAGAGCAAATATGTCTTGTTATATGTTGTAGCCTTCTATGAGTCTTTGGTAGCTTGACATTGTGCCTTGCAGAGCAACTGCTTATTATATCATCCAACAGGGATGTAAGAATCATTCTGTAATCTGTACAGACTGTGACCAAGGAGTTGTATTAAATATTATGTTTAGTATTCGGAGTGTTGTGACTGTACTGTAGGTTGTTGTTTGGATATTCCTGTGTTTGGTCCAACCTGCAACCATCAAGTCTTTCCTATTAAGGCCAGTGTATGAAAATACTACTTTGGTTTACATGTCAAAAATCTCTTTTCTGCTTTGATTTAAGGCAGCCTGCACTGTAATGGCAAGACGTTTCAGGATCAGCATGCCACTGTTCTGCACTTAATACTGCTCTTCAGTTCAATATCACACTTAATCCAGTATGTGGCAGCTGGGGAAAACCCTTCCCATGGGTAAAATTGACATTTTCTACATTTTCTAATTGACATTTATAGTCTCTTTGTTTTTCTACAGGGCAATATTCAGTATTCAAATGTAGCAAATTTATAGCCGTAAATAAGGAGGTACAGAGCAGTTAAACGGCCTCCTTATTTATGTAATGTAATGTTTGCACAAAGCCTAGGCAAGGCGAAGGCCATAGCACATAAGTGATCATTTTCATGCTCATTAAACTATTCAGTGAGGTGCTGTGGAAGGGATCATGGTCATCCTAGAAGACTGCCCCCTTCAGGATACAAATGGTTTTTAATCATAGCTAAAAGCCGATCAGTCAGAATAACTTTATATTGATTTGCTGTGACTCTTCCCTCTAAGGAGACAAGTGGACCCAAACCATGCCAGCAAAATGCCCCCCACAGCACAACAGCCAACGGAAATCTTCACTGCCAGGGCTGAGATCTATATTGTTCTCTTTGTGTGTGTGTATGCTGCACATGAAAATCTTCTCATCTGGCCAGGTCACTTTCTTTGCCACATCTCTGTAGACCAGTGCCTGTGGTTTTTGCACCACTGAACCCTCAAGTGTACATCTTTGTAATGAGGGAGTTCATCCCTCTCTATGTAGTTTATGAACTATTCTGCATTGATATTCGCAGTCACCTGAAGAACAGCTGCTCTTCTGTTTTACCTTACGGATTGCCCTAATATACACGCATCACAGTCACGTGCGCTTTTTACCACTTCTTTTTTTTTTTTTTTTTTTTT
>CM040993.1:6230088-6259742 GCA_022985145.1 Pangasius djambal | reverse complement strand
TCTTTGGGCAATCCTCCAGGAGGCTTGGAGTAATATATCAAGTCAATGTTTGAATAAACTGACTGCTCGGATGCCTAGTGTTGTCCCTTATTATCAATGCAAAATGGTCACTAACTAAAGAGGATTTATGCTGATATTGCCCAAAAACCCTATTTTGTTCAGGCGTTTCCAAACTTTTGGAGGGCAGTGTATGTACAAACCAATACAAAATGAAGTAGAATTTTTAAAGCATGCTTTCTCCACATTCTGCGTGCCTTAACTGTTCAAGTATTTTTCTTAACTGAGCTTATAAGGCTTGATGTGTAATTAAAAATAATACAGCGTACTGCGTACAATGCAGAAAGCAATGAAAGCAGTAAAAGCAAATTACTTGGTGAGCGCATCATTACTGCTACCAGTTTCACGTTTCGTTACAAAATATGTTGCAAAATATTTTTCACTATATACATTTTCATTTAATCCTTTCATTTGATCCTTGTTTTTATACTGAAGACATGACTTTTGGGTTAGCAGAGGGAGAAGCGTCTTGTGTTTATGTTCATCTTAGTGACACCAATCAGGCGGAGAGGTGCCGACAGACCAAACCCAGGTGTAACGGGACTATCACACAGAAGATCAGAGAGCTCGTCGTGCTCCTCCAAGCCAAACGTGGCGTCATTGAGCATTCGGCGGTGCAGGTGGCACGTCTGCTCGATCTTCAGTTTGTTGATATCTCCTCGCAGGCGCATGAGCTGGCGGGCAAGCTGCTGGTCCTGCAAACGCATCTCCTTCTGCAAACCAGGAGTGAAGGATATGAATAATCCGATAGGATACAAATCCTCAGAAACATATTTCTGCTTAGAGGGCCAACGTCACAATTTTAGGTCATCATAAATGCACTCTGAATTCAGACGAAAATTATTTATGATTTGCCCCAAAGGTCATCCCACCACATGCACAGTCCTTGGCTTAAAATATAGTCATTTTTATGGTATTTAGATGTGCCATAGACATTTCAGGGTAAGGTCACATATTTGCAGTTTCCAAATTATAAATTCAAGTAGTACTTTTATTTCAAATAATTTACTTTTATAACAAGTACAGCAAGAAAATTCTATACTTTTCCTTCTGAAGAACAGTGAGACACAGTAATGTGCGGTAGCGCAGCAGGAAACCACAAACACCCCTCAAACTACCATAATTGATGGAACATAATTTATAATGCCTGATTTTCTAAGCGCAAATGTTCACTGATGCTGGCTTGGCAGATTTGAGGGAATTTCTTTCTTTTCTTTTTTTTTTATGCAAGATAAAAGTGTGCATGTGGTGAACTGTAATAGCCAATATGTAGCTAACACGTACTGGCTACATGGTTGCACAAATACAATTATTTATTTAATTAAAATTCATCTCAGTAAAGGTTGAAGTACAGCTTTGAATTCTTTACTCGAGTTAAAGCAGATAAGTATCAACTCTTCATAAAAGATCCATAAAAGAAAAACAAAACTGATTTTAGCTACTGATGGTAAATTATTTCCCCTTTCCCCCACTTAGCCAATGGGAAACGTTGAATACCAATAACCCTATACAAAGTGTACATAGCAACAGATCGATTAGAGTAATAGATATTTGGCCTCATTCTTGCTGCCACATCTATTACAGTGTGAATTTATTAGAATTTATATCATCTCCTTGAAGCTATCTAAAGCTGACAATAATCCCCCACAATGAACCTCAACTACATCAACCACATTCATGTTTCTCTCACCAGTTCTTTCCTCAGCCAGATCAGAGCCTCATCAATATTCCCAAACCCTTTCAGGTTTCCTGAAGTCAGGCTGCATTCTGGTGTTAAGTCCAACTTGTGGTCACTTCTTTCGGGCCTGTCTGAGTGCTCCTGTCCTGCACCTTGACCCAACACAGTGGACTTTGTTGGGTCTGACGGTCCTTTGGAACTGGTAGCTTCTACTTGGGCCTTCCACTCTTGATAGGAGGGTCTCCTGGTCTGTAGTCTTAGTCTCTCAGCCAAAGCCTTCAAATTTCTTAAATGGTCATCTGTTGCAACCTCCACGTTATCACAGTCCAGGCTACTGACGTCGTTTACATTAATCTGCGGCAATGTGTCCATGGCTCGTCTATTACACAAACACAAGAGTAGTTAAAAATAAACTGGAGATAAACTGAAATGCTAATGCACCCTACTTTTTGCTTTAGCTGATCACTAAAGCTGATCTGGACCTTTGGAAGTGCAAATGAGTTTGCAGGCAAATGGGAATGACAGAATAAGGTAATTCATCCTCTTATGTTGAACATCCAAATAGAGAACATCCACAGCTTCTCCTTGAGCGTGAAAAATCATGTAAGCTTGATTGTTCCTTAAAGCATAATTTAGCTATTTTTCTTCCTGGCCTCAGGCAAGAAACAGGGTTTAGGAAATCCTGGAAAGAAAAGATGCACATTAGATTTTTATTTTTTTTTTATTTTTTTTTTTTATATAAATATGTTACTGCGAATTCATGTACCTGGATTGCTGTTATACGTTTACAAAGATAAAGTATCATAAAATCACATAAAGCACTATATATATCAACATAAACCAGCAATACCATCGTCTTGACCAGTAACTTTTCTAAAGGCTCATACTGAGTGTTTCCTTTCTACATCTCATGTCACTCTTTGGATCCTCCCAAGCTAGCAGTTGCCATGGTATCTTAAAGCAGGCTATGAGTCAGCATGTTTCTGTTACATGAAACGACATCTATAAGGCCTTTGAAAGTGACAGATAAGTGGCAGCAGAGTGTATGATCACAAAGCTTAGGGTAGAGAAGGATGACAGAAGAGGTCACATCCTCAATATCCAACACGCTCTCATAATATTAGCACACTAAACAACTAGCCTTACTTTTATATAATTGGACTAATGTCAAACACACACTGAGTCAGGACAAGCCAATTTCATAAATAAATCCTTCAAAAGTTACTTAACCTGCTTGTTTTACTCATAATGTTTTTTGGGGTATAACTAACTTAACATGGCTATGTTTCTTAGACTGATTGTCAAATTCTGTTGTGTGTAGTTACACCACACTGCATGGTGCCAACTGATGGCTAATAATCTGATATTTTGTTGCATATATTTTGTATGTGGTGCTTGGTATGTATTTGGGTTTTGGAGAAGGCGAGAATTATAATACATAATGTACATTCAACTTGAAATTTGCTTGATATGATATCAATCAGTAGGAATTTTCATGACATGAGTTTAGGTCAAAGTCTCTGGATACAACAATATTCCAGCATCATTCCTGTGCATGTTAGAATGAATAAGATCCAGTTTGTTTAAAGATTCAAAGATTACCATTCAATATGTGACCTAAGCAAAAATAATGGCTTAATGGCATTTGCTACTGGTTGAGCCAATAATGAAACGTTCACCTGATCTAGTTGTAAGGACAAATAAGGTAAAACATTTTGTTTTGAAATGCAGGCAAATAATAACATTCTATTGTTTCATTCAGTGGTCTGGTAAATGTAAAATATATTCAATTCCCACAATTTGTGCCACAAAAAAGTCCTACGATGGTACAGCAAGTAGCGTTGCTGCCACACAACTCGAGGGTCCAACTCCAATTTGATCCTGAGCTCGGGTTACTATCACAGTCGAGTTGTACGTGTTCTTTCTGTGCTGCATGGATTTCCTTTGGGTTCCCAAGTTTCCTCCCACCTCCCAAAACCTTCATGTTGGTGGTTTGGTAATGCTAATTTGCCTTAAGTGTATGAATGTGTGTGCATGTTGCCCTATAATGGACAGGTGTCCCATTCTGGGTGTATTCCCACCTCCTGCCCAGTGTTCCTGGGATATGCTTTGGATCCACCACAGCCCTGACCAGGATAAAGTGGTTACTGAAGATGAATGAATGAATGAATAAATGAATAAAAGTCCCATCCAAAATAAAAATAAAACTCACTTCATCTTTAAAGACAGCCTCATGTCTTGCTTTAATAGCATATCAACAATGTAAATACTCAGTGATTATATCCTACTGATTATCGAGGTCTTGTGCCTCATTAAAATAAGAAGACTGACTCAGACAGTCAGCAAATTTCTGTTCTTGGTCCAGACCATATAATACATGGGTATAATGCAGTGTTAGAGCCACACACACACACACACACACACACACACACACACACACACAATGTCCACAAACATCTGTCCTAAGAGTATGCTATAAATGCACTATTTGGTGATAAAGGCTAAGTGTAGATGTTCACTCCTGGGACATGCTTAGAAAAGAGCTGAGTATGGAGCTCTAAAGGGATCTTTGGTTTGTCTCTCTGAAGGAACCATTAAAGGTTCTTTGTGGAACATAACAAACAGATCTCTGATAAAGAAACTCGAGATTCTCTAGTTTCCTCATCAGAGAGGCTTCCAAGAAAATCCTTTTATTCTGAGTAGCACTGTTTTTATTGTCTTAGCTGTTTATTAAGAAATTATAACAAACTCTTTTGTTCTGTGAAATAGTTGTCTGATCTAAAAAAAAAAAAAAAAAAAAAAAAAGCAAAGCTCGGTCTCCCGACATCCCCTGCTCTACACTGTAGCCATGCGAAATGAGTGCCATCGCTGCCTATAGCGCTGTTAAAGAGAGACTTACCGCTTATACGGCGCTGCAGACGGAGGAAAGGAAGACGCGCGTGAAGGAAGAAAAGAGTTGCGCGCGCGCTCGCGCTGCTCCGCCACTTTCCGCTTGGTTTTGAATGGGAAAAGAGGGAGGAGGGAATGGGGTGGTGGTGTTGCGTCAGCTTCTGGTTACCACGGAGACAGCAAAGTATCTGCTCACATCCTCAGAGTTTGCACAGCAGCCAGGCTGTGGTCTAACTTCACATTTCCCCATGACACGGTTCAGTGGAGACAGTGAGCACAGTGACCTGCACCCAGCTGCTCCCTCTGTAGGGGACCTACTAGTGCAACTCCTACAGCCTGTAATACCTAGTGCAACAGAACAATGGTGTGTAGAAATAACAGTGGTGCATTTATAATGCAGACTTCTTTCTTTCCTTCTTTCTACAATAATACAATTAGGCTGTGCTCCAAAATCCTTTTCCATATTCTATGAACTCTCTTTCCCTATCATGTGCTGAGATTTGATAAGTTTACAAAGATCTATATCCCAATTTCTTGCTAATAATACATTGTCTTTGAGCCCAAGCAGCTATCACAAACCTTCTAATTTTATTTAATTAAAAAAATACTCTAAGCTGTGACACACAGTGCGCACTAGTGACATCTTGTGGTCAAAAGAATGAAGAGCAACTAGTAATGTACTGCGTCCTGGTGGATGCTGCGGCAGCTTTTTAGGCTACAGCTAATAAATCTGTGTTCCAGTGATTTGAAAACACAGAAGTAAGGTTTCTAATTATGTAGTAACTCTGGATGGCCTTTCAGTTACATCATGTGCAGCAGTGAAAGACTCTCTAGTCTCTCAGTTGCAGATAATACTACTAGGATAGCCCCTTTTTATCTCAGAAATATTGCTAAGATAAGAAAATATAATGCCACTACATGATGTAATGCCATACAACCTCTCTAGGTTGGACTATTATAACACCTTGTTAGGTATTATAACACCTAGGTGCATTAACAAGCTCCAGTTAGTCCAGAATTCAGCAGTAAGAGTCCTTACTAGAACCAGAAGATATGACCACATCACCCTTATCTTATCCACACTGCACTGGCTTCCAGGAAATTTTTCATTGATTATAAACTACTACTAATATCCACTGAATGTTCTCACACCACAGTACCTGAGCAAAGGGCTTGTATGATCTGCCTAGTTCAATCAAAAGGTGCAGGCTCTTTGTGGGTACCTATATATATATATATATATATATAATAATGAAGGCTACAGCAATGGGCAGAGCTTTCTTTACAAATCCCCACAGTTATAAAACAGCCTTCCAATTGGTGTTCGGGACTCAGACACAGTCGCAGGGTTTAAGTCTGGACTGAAAACCTGCTTGTTTAGTCAAAACTTTTGTTAAAAACTTTTTCTCTTAGGTAAAGGTGCTATTTTGTATGGTTCATGGGCATAGAAAGTTTTGGTAATCTGAACACCATTCTCACACGTTCATTTAGCTTTGTTAATGGTAGGCCACTTTATGTCCCCTCATGCCTGTGTTACCTTCTGGCTGGAATCCCTGTCTTGCTGGAATCCCTACTTGAATTTTGCACAAAGTGTGCATCCTCTTAAATGACTATAGGACAAGAGCACACCTAATAAGGTTACTCCTGCTGCCTGATATTGCCAGTGACCCTGACTCTTTCTGCCCTCCTGCTTGGCCCATCCTGATGCTCTCCTCAGAGCTTCCTTCACCTGAGAATCACTTGCTGCTGCTGAGGACTGCCAGAAAATTGCTGTAGTTATTACCACACAGATACTCTAAAGATTACTATGGATTGTTTCACTTGGATAGCCTAAAGCTTCCACTTCTGAAAACAGTCTAGATCTCACTCACCGTTTGGTGGATTACTTCACTTGGATGCTATAGATTTAAAGCTAAAAACTTGTCCTGAAGATCCCCTTCGACACACTCAGTACTGTTTGGCATTATAGTATACAGTTGTGGAAGAGTAATGACTCCACTCTCACCCAGCAGAGGATGGGCTGCCTTTTGAGTCTGGTTCCACTCAAGGTTTCTTCCACATGTTGTCTCAGGGAGTTTTTCCTTAACATCATTGCCTCTTGCTTGCTCAGTAGTTATCTAAATCTAGATCTGGATTTCCGTTAAGCTGCTTTGTTACAATGTGCTATATAAATAAAAAAATATGCTATATAAATATTAAAAGTGCTATATAAATAAAAACTGAATTGAATTGAATAATGCTGTTTAAGCATAAATAAAAATACTCCCATAGGATATCCCAGTAGGTTCTACAATCTGTTTATAGCAAAGTGTTTTCATGTAGTAAATTAACTGTTTTTTTTTTTAGATAATAAACAAAGATACATACATGTAATAATTCACTAGGTGAAATTCTTTTTTTACAAATACAAAATTGCTTAGTTACTCAAAGGTTGATTTTTTTCCAATCCAACATGTAGTGCAGCAGTAACCTCATCATTAGACACAGATCATACTGTCTCCCTGGAGCACCATATTTATTTAAACTTTTCCATAGTCCAAGCATTTCGTATTTCACGCTCAGATATATTGCCAGTAAGGTTCTGTAAAAACAATGAATGCAACTCAGATGTAAATGTAAATGTCTAAAACAGTGCATAAAATCATGAAACACTGTGAGTCTCTCTGCAAAAACCGAAAGAGCACTCTTTTTTAGCGTTTGGCTTTAAAATGGAGATAAAAGTTTAATGATTTAAACAGACAATGCCATGAAAGATGTGCCCTTGAAGGTCACCAGCTTTTTTAGTTAATGGTGGTTTTCTGGTTTTACTGCATCACTGCACAACGCAAGGACATTTCACACTTTCCCACAAGTTCTGCTTACCAGTGGCCTCATTTAATTTTATGCTCATTTTCCTCTTGCTTTCTAGAAGGGGAGCTGCACATTCTTTCAAATCAGGAGTGATTACCAACATTGGAAAGGGGTCGTCTGAGCGCTTGTCTGTTACCTCCCCAACAGAGTTTTTGGACTGATGGTATTCCTAGTTTGTGTATTCCAGTATCAGAATCTATTTTTCATAGACTTCAAAGCACTTTTGTATGTCGCTCTGGATAAGGGCGTCTGCCAAATGCCATAAATGTAATTGTAAATGTCTTCCTCAGGGCTGACCATCCCAGCAAGATTGTCCTTGAGTTATATGCATTCTTCTGAGTACCGACCTCCAAGCTGAGTCCACGGTAAAAAAAAAAAAAAAAAAAAAAAAAAAAAAAAAAAAAAAAAGGTAATCCAGAGAGGTCCAGTTCCTTAGGTCCAGTTCATTAAAAACAAACACTTATCCAAGCTCCAGCCTCCCACAGTGTGCAAAAATTCCACAGGCTGCTGCTCTCCACACACATTTCTCCAGGCCATTGAGGGGTTTTTGTGAAAACTCAAGCTGAAAGGTTGCTGATCTACTGTCCAGCTGTACAAGTCTTTGTCCATTCTGCTGTTTGGGTAGATATAAGCCTATAAAAAGCACTTTGTTGTGTGGTCAGCATCGAACAGGAAATTAACCACAAAAATCTCAAGGTAGAAAAACATTTTTTTAATAAGTTTCTAAAATTGTTATGACTAATATAGTATGCATATTTATGGTGCATATGAGATGTACAACTGTAACGAAAATAAGCATAAAGTTGGTTTAAATCATGCACATATGTTTATAATTTAATCATTTTAAAGTTGGGTTTGGTTAACTGGGACAGTCTTAATAAGAGGAAGGAGGAAAAGTGAAGGGATTTAATGGATGTATGAAACACCCCACAACTATAGTGCAAAAATGATGGATTTTATGTGCATTAAATGATGTTTTTATGAAGAATCTTGATAAGCAGGACAATGTGTTAGACTGGGAAATATAGCATGTTACTTTAGCATACTAATTAGTATGTAGAAAGTTTGACTTTAAAAAGGGAATATGTGGTGGGCCAAATTTAAGAGAATATGGCTTGTGTAGTTTACATAAAAATATTTAGTTAGTCTTCATTGCTTACATTAAAGTTAATACAAAAAAAAGTACTGGCTTAAATTATGTAGAGTCAGTGTGATCCATTGACCTAGTATTGAAACGATCCAATGAAGTCAACAGAGGCCTAAATTAAATGACGTGAGAAGATGAGAAGAGGGCACTAGGATGGTTCTGTCAGGAAGGTTCTGAGAAAGACTGAGAAGAACCAGTTTAGAAGCGTTGATGAGCAGTCACTTTGTAAGTAATTACATCACAGGATTATATAGTATTTCTGATGATTTTTATACTGAGGTTTTATCTTTTTAAACATCTTTGCATGACTGATCAGGCAAGCTGGTGTTTATACTGAAAAAAATGGAAAACAAATCTATTGTATATACTATATAGACTCAACATCCACTTTATTAGGGACGCCTGTACACCTGTACACCTGCACATTCATGCAGTTATCTAATCAGTCAATCGTGTGGCAGCAGTGCAATGCAAATAAATCATGCAGATACAGGTCAATGTTCACATCAAACATCAGAATGAAGGAAAAGTGTCATCTCTGTGACTTTAACCGTGGTATGGTTGCTGGTGCCATATGGGCTGCTTTGAGTATTTCATAAACCGCTGATCTTCTGGGATTTTCACACACAACAGTCTCTAGAGTTTACACAGAATAGTGCAAAACACAAAAACCACTGAGTGAGTGACAGTGTATGTATAAGCAGATCACATATATTTAATTTAATTTGAAGATACTTACTCACGCAGTAATGAGGAGGCTTCAGCAACAGTTGTTATTTATTTTAAAATTCAATATTTAGTTTACTTGACTTAAATACTTGACTTTGACTTAAATTTAAATTGTATATCCGGATATCTGTAAAGCTGCTTTGTGACCAGTATATAAATAAAACTGAATTGAATTGAACTGAACTTGACTGGAAAGTGTTAAGGAAGAAGGGGGACTATCATTTTTTTTTTATGATTATTTCAGTAGAAGGTAAGCGTGGCTATCAAATTCTGAACAGGTCCTTCAAATTTTCATGCTAATAAATATAAAACAATTACCAATATACACTTTATTAGGAACACCTAATAAAGCACATTCATGTAATTATCTAATCAGCCAATCATGTGGCAGAAGTGCAGTGAATAAAATCATGCAGATACGGGCCAGCAGCTTCGGGTAATGTTCACATGAGCCATCAGAATGAGGGGGAAATGTGATCTCAGTGATTCTGACCGTGGCATTATTGCTGGTGCCTCCTGAGTTTACTCAGAATGGTGCAATAAACAAAAAACATCCAGTAAGCAGCCGTTCTAGGACCAACTTTGATACTTGAAGCCACATTATTAGTTTAAGGCAGCCTAGCTTGTTGTTCACTAAAACTTCTGGTTCTGTGGAATGTTCATCTTGGACAAGCTTTGACCTTTAATACAGCGGTATAATTCTCACTCATTTACTAACAGAAATAAAAAGGTTTTACATTAAAACTGTTTACAGTTTTATGTTGAAATTACATGATTTCATATTAACAGAATCAAAACACATGGGCTTGTGAAATACCATTACATAAGCAAAATAAATAATTCATTTTGGATTTTTAAAATCAAAAATAACATGATTTTCATGATATGACCAACATGATCGAAACTTGTAGTGAAAAGAAATTATTCTTACAACAGTTTTTGAATTTCCACAATATCTAAGCTTTCTTGCTTTTATTGAAACAAACACCCCAAAGCATGATGCATTTCTGAAACCCTGAAGGTGGTGACTGTTTCCATGTGTTAGAAAAATGTTGCACAAATTTTCAAATTTCGTTGGTTTAGGCCTTTACTTTCATCCTCAATAACATGTTTTTCAAGGTTATTAATTTTTAAGATTAAGATTACAAATGTTAATAATTTAAGATTATTAATAATTAAGATTAACATGTGATTTTCTTTTGGGGGGGGGGATCTCCAATTTCATCATTTTTGCTATTGGATCTGTTCAAAAATATTTTTCTGTTGTCTTCCTGTAGGATACATCCACATTTCACCTTTGTGGAATTCCTTTAATTTGTTAAAAAATAAATTGTAAAGTTGAGATGATGGCATCTTTGCATTAAAAGAAATATTAATAATATTCATATAAATATTATTGCTACTTTAAAATTTTATTTTATTTTTTTAGTCCTTTAGACTCCATTTTGCTTTCATGTATACATTCATTTTTACAGAAATTGTCTTGGACCTAAATATTTAATGTGTATTTAATGTAGCATTAATTATGTTAATAACGCTCTGGGGGCGGGACTTCCTGTTTACGACACCGTTGTGGGTTTTATTTTTTTTAGAGCCAGACTGTAAGCTACTGTTGTGAGGTAAGGTGCTCGCTGTATGCTGTTCGTACTTTGTCATTTATTGCGGTGAAATGGCTTTATTTCGGACAGGGAGCGCGAGGAAGCACGGCAGCTGCATGTAGACGCAGTGTGGTTTGGAGGGGGATGCGTGTGTGTCATGTCTCTTCAGCCCTGTGCTGCTGATGATCCAGCGGTGCGGATAGCTAACTGTAGCCTGCAAAAGCCTCGCTGACACTTCACCCACTCTGGCCTTGTGTAAATCCTCAGCTACTGGTATTTCTATTCTATTGTGTTTTTGTAATATTTACATCCGAACGTGTCTGTATATAAGAAGATACAGCCTAGTAATAGCAGCAGCAGCAGCAAGGGGAATCTTCTCGACCTTAGCTGCATTGTATGACGTCATGGGTTTGTACTGAAGCCCATTTGAATCGACTCTGCTTAACAACTGTGCTGCGTTCAATTACACATGTGTTCATGTACAGATTTGTTCATTATATGCCTGTTCTTCTTGGCCGTGTTTTTATTTTCCATGAGACTCATATGCACCTGTTAACAGCGCATAAAGAAAGCCCTGACAAATAATATTCATGCATGGTGGCACTAGTGAGTGTCTGAACTATTCTTGATAGATGAAACAATTGAAATATCGGTTATTCTGGTGGTTACTGCTTACATTAGGCTAAGCAGTCTTTTCTTTAAATCCTTTTTATTGGTTGTTTGGGTCATTGTACTAACTAACTGGACCTATCAAAAAAAAAATCTTTGAAATCAAACAAATTCAGAGTGTTTCAATTCATATGTGTTTTGGAGCAACGTGGAAAGCCTAATCCAAATCCAGTGCCCAAGTCATACAGTTAAGACAGATTGAGCATGTTCAGAAATGTGCATGGCGAATTGTAATTATCAAAAATGCACCGAAAACCCTCTCACTGACCATCCTTCCAAGACAGAATTGTGCCTTCTGCCTTCTCAGTTCCTCTTTCTGGGACTGGCTGTCACCATTTAAAGCCCAGACGCCATTCTAACAAACCAGGAAGTGCAACCAGTTACAGATCCCCAAAAAAAGGACAGAAAGACACAGAAAATCACATACCCCATCCATAATAAGAATTTAAATACCAAGTCATTGACTGTTTTTACTTTATCTCTTCTTTATTGTTTTTAGCTTTTGTATACTTTATATATTTTTATCATTTGATTATATCGTATTCTGTGTAAATTGAGTGTAAGTATTTGTGCAGTGTATGTAAGTGTGGAAGACGGTTGCTTCAGAGAAAAGTAGCACAGATACAGTACGTTCAGGGGCTGACACTGAATCGGTCTCTGATTGTATTTAACATAATTTCCAGTCTGATCCACTGATATATCCTATGCAGTGAATGTGTGTGTTACTGACTAACCCAAAACTGATCTTGCATTCAACATAGGACACACATTGTCCTAAAGCCTGCCACCGTAGAATCTCTCATGTCCTTCATAGTCGCCACAGAAGCTCCCAAACATTTAGCTCTGTTACTGTGAGGAAGGATATCGGATGAGTATCAAGTATCAGCTGATGCTAATTTCAGAGCTCTGATGTTAGTATCATTTTGAAAATGGAAAAAACTAGATGGGTCCTTGCCTAGAGAAAAGTCCTTAGTTGTGCATCATGAATTATTATCTTTTGATAGGTTCTATCTGGCATCAGAGTGCAACATGAACGTGGTGTTAATGAGGAAGATGTACTTGCTGAGCTGCCTCCTAGCCTTGCTGCTCCCACCTCTCTCACACCAAGAGGAGCATCACAAGCTGCTTCTAGTGTCGTTTGATGGTTTCCGCTGGGACTACGTGAACAGGGTTCCCGCACCCAACTTCCGTGCCCTGATGGAGGAGGGAGTGGAGGTGGAGCGTGTGGAGAACACCTACATCACCAAGACCTTTCCTAACCACTACACTTTAGTGACAGGCTTGCATGCAGAGAGTCATGGCATTGTAGCAAATGAAATGTATGACCCAGTTCTGAATCGCTCCTTCTCCATGGAGGGGCCGGAGGTGTACGACTCTCGATGGTGGGAGGAGGCTGTTCCGCTCTGGGTGACCAATCAGATGGCTGGACAGAGGAGTGGGGCTGCCATGTGGCCTGGATCAGATGTGTCCATTGGTGGAATATACCCGACCCGTTACATGCCCTACAATGCCTCCGTGCCCTTCGAGATGCGCGTAGAGAAGCTGATCAGCTGGTTCTCGGGACCAGAGGCGATTAATTTTGGGGTGCTGTACTGGGAAGAGCCTGACGAGAGCGGCCACAACCTGGGGCCCGAGAGCCCACTTATGGACGTGGTCATTGAGGACATTGATGTCAAACTGGGCTTTCTCCGAGATGAGCTCAAGAAAGCTGAGCTTTATGACAAAATCAATCTCATTGTCACAAGTGACCACGGTATGACACAGCTGTCACGTGACAAAGTCATTGAGCTGGACACCTACGTGAGTCGGGATCTCTACACGTGGATAGACAAGAGCCCAGTGGTGGGCATTCTACCTAAAGAAGGTAAGTTTTTAGTAGAATGAGACATCCACAGATTTTATACCTAGGTTTGTATCAGAAAGGTTTGCTGGCACATGCCAATCTTAACAGTGTTTTATGTGGAATTCTGGCAGTTTTATAATTATGGGGGGAAAATACAAGCTCGTTTCTGATATTATATAACATCATTAGCTACTGTAGTGATTGTTTTTTTCTCCCTTTTCTCAGGTAAATTTGATGAAGTGTATAATTTGTTGGAGAATGCAAATCCTAACATGGTCGTGTGCAAGAGAGAAGACATTCCTGATCATTTCCACTACAAACACAACGTAAGAATAATGCCGATTATTATTGAGGTCAAAGAAGGCTGGACAATCGTACAGAACAAGACTGGACCCTTTATGTGTGAGTATAAGTGGGATTAATACTCTACTGTTATGTGCCGAATAATTATAGAAACAAAATAAATTTGAACCGTTTTACTGAAGCGGTTATTTAGAGGCTTTAAAACCAGCTTAAGCTTATTTTGACTATCGGATCACGACTGATTATTCTGTGCTGCCTTTCATTATTCACAGTGGGCAACCACGGCTATGATAACCACCTACCCAGCATGCACCCTGTGTTTGTTGCCCGCGGGCCATCATTTCGCACAGGTTACACTAAGCCCTCGATGCGTTCAGTGGACCTCTACCCTCTCATGTGTAGTATTCTGGGCATTCAGGCACTGCCCAACAACGGCTCCCTGATGAAGGTGCGGGATCTGCTGGTGGAGACGTTCACACCTAGACCTGTACCCCTGTCCGTACCCAAGGAGCCCTCGTATCCCTGGGCTGTGGGCACGATCCTGGGCAGCGTCCTCGTCCTGGGATTCCTCATTATGTTTGTGAAGCAGGTGACACAGAGGCAACTGCCCCCTTTGCCTCTAACCAACAGGGAGATTTCGCAGCCCTTACTGCAGGATGAATTACGCCTTTAATGAAAAAACAGTGTTTCTCGTTATTACATTACTTTTATTTAGAAAAGGTGAAGCTTGCAGTAACACTTAGGTCTCTAGTGGGAGGCTCTTGGAAGCATGTAGCATTGCTCCACCTTCTGGTGCTTCAGAGCCAGTTTTTACCATTTGTTAGTTTCCAAAAAATGTCAATTTAAACCAGAGACCAGGTCGCATTAATTCATGTACTAGTGAAAGAGGGGAGGACTACCAAATCAAATCCATGCCAGTGGTGCCATGCCAAGGTTTAGCAACTGTAGAGCAATACAGCAAGAGAAGCTACAGGCAAACAGTCTGAACAATCATTCAACGTCCTCTGCTGGCAAACCTGATCATTTTAATTTCTGAAATCCTGTGGCCTGTATACTTAAAAAGAACAGAAAATTAACAAGAGAAATTGTTAAAAAAAAAAAAAAAAAAAAAAAAGTTCTACCATTTTAAAATACAACCAGAAACTTTTTTCCCCCCCTTCCTTCCTTCCAAAAAAAAAAAAAAAACAAGAAAAAAAAAAGAGAGAGAGAGAGAGACTGCTCTGTTCTGTATTTATTGAATGTTTAACAAGTGGTAGTTCTCTTTAGGGCAAGGGCATTGGCATCTTTGCTAATTGCTTTTTATTCTTTGTGTTTCATTGACTGGGATTTCTTTAATCTTGTAAAGTGCAATGGCTACATGCTTTTAATGTTTTTAGTTTTATTTGTAATGCTGGCAGAATTCGTGTTATTTACATAGAACAGGTACTTAATCTGCCACTGTGTTGCACTAAGATTACCACAAGCTAATCAGGACTTGTAGAAAGTGTAATGGAATGGTTTTAGATTTGTTGCATTTTGCACACTATTTTCCCATGCTTTTAATATTTTTAACAGATATGTGCCAAAATACTTTAGCTACTAATGTGTGAAACAGTTACATAAATTAGTGCTTTTGATTTTCTAATTTTAGACTCAATTTTACACAAGGCCCCAACTGGGGAGAACCACTGTGATTTACCTTTTACAGGTGTAAAAACAGGAGAAAAAAAAAAAGAAAAGGGGAAAAAAAGGAAAAAAAGTGTTTAACACACACTGATGTAGTTATTGCTGATATATTTAGTTGGTACACATGTTGCTTGTAAAATGTAATGCTTTTATGCTGTGGCTAAAACTGAGGGGAAAAAAAAAGGTTGACTGTGATGGTGATGTTTGCCCTTCTTATGTGAAATCATATTGTAGTGTTTAAAGTATTACTTAAGTTATTATTTAATTGTCTTACATGTTCTGGATTTTAATTAAAGACTGGTGAAAGATGCACAGACATTTTTTTGGTCACTGTATTGTTGAACATTGACATACAAAGCAATGCCACCTAGAGGATGTACAGACATGTGCAGTGCCACAGAAGAACGTTAGTGTTTTCTTGCCGACACCTGATTCAGCACTTGAGCGTGCATGCAGAAAGCAGAAGCTTTCAGTATCACTGTGTCCATCTGCAGCTTTCATTCAGCACACTTTACTCACAGCAACACAGCAAAGGGTTAACCGAAGCACAGAGGAGAACATTCACTGGCAAACATTCTTTAATAGACTCAAAAATGGGGGTGGGGGGGGCATGACGAGCACCCTATAATCCAAAGGATTTCATGCATATAAATACAATGGCAACAAATTCAAATAGTGACTAAAATAAGGCTTTCTAGCAGAGCACTGACGCAGGCCTATAGCTGAAGAGCAGAAACAGTTTAACAAGGAGCAGCATTGCAAAGTATCAAGAGGCAGCTTCATTACTTCGTTAAATTTTTAAATGGCATCAATATCTATATCATCCTCCTCCTTATCAGCCTTTTCTGGCTTTGTGGTTTCCATCTTCAGCTCACGTGCAGAGGAGGAATACACCACCTGGTGAAGAGATGGAAAATATCTGAGCAAGAACAATTCTCCAACGCGTTACACAATAAAATATTCAGAGATTATACACGTTTGTAACATTATGTACTTAAATATGACAGTAATTACCTCCACATTGTCGCCATCTTCCTCGTCCTCCTCATCACTGCCCTCGCTCTCCTCCTCTGCCTCCTTCAGCCATTTCACAAAAGGCTCAGCCTTGGCATGGATCTCCTTAGCGAGTTCTTTAGACACATACTTTTTGGAGACCTGGAACACAAATCTTCATTAAGATAAAACTGAAACTACTTTTGTAACTATTTATTTATATTTTTATATATATATATATATATATATATATATATATATATATATATATATATATATATATATAATTTTTTTTTAAATTTTAGTTTAAAATCAGCAACACCATTCTAGCACTGATGTGCGTCGTCACTCCTACCTTCTCGGCCCATGCGAGTATGACGTCTTCTTCCAGCAGGTCAGCGTCATACAGGTCTTTGAGAATGATAGGGACGCGAGGCAGCAGCTGACTCTGATGGAGCTTCACCAGACACTCAATGCCACCCAGGAGGTACTTCTGAGTCTTTTTATCATTGTGGCAAAACTAACGACAAAAGAAGGCTGCATAAGCTACAACAGACATACACTACATCACCATCCACAGCTGTTTATAGGTCTAGCAGTAAACATGCCAGATTTCCAAAGAGCTTTCGCAGTAGGACCAGTTGCTTTGAATAAAATGGATTTAATCTAAAATAGAGAGAGATAGACAGCCACAGATGGACTCACTCGAAGGAAGTGGCGCTTATATTTCTTAATCTGCTCACGGATGTTCTCGTCGAAAAGCAGCTCACTCAGAATCAGCGGGCCCATGGCCCTCACCTCAAGCCGCTCCGCTTCAGCCAGGATTTCCTTATCAGCCGAGTCAATCACTCCCTGCTCCTTCTTTTGCTGAAGGGAGGAAGCATGCCAAGTGGCAAAACAGCTCATCAAAAGACATCCAACATCATCACAAATACACTGAAAACTTGGCACAAAATTGTTAGGCAGTATAAACTACAGTAGAAGGACAAATGAAAAGATTTATTTGCTTAGCACATAATGTCTGGTTTAAGAACTAGTGCTCCAGGCAAACCACAGTCATGAAGCCCACCTTCACAAAATTGTAGAACAGGTTGACCCTTTCCTCCACGCTTTTCTCCAGATCGTCGCTCAGCGTGAGGCCCTTAGCATGCTCACTGATCTCCTCCATCCGGCGACGCTGAGCCTCCTCCGTGGTCTCTTCAGCCCAATCTTCATCATCATCATCGCCGTCCTACCGACGGATCACACACCAGACACAGTTTGCAAAACAGCAAGTTGTTTGATGCATGCTTAAACATTTTTAATGGAAAATCTTCCTTTTAGGCCATGTTACACATCACCCTAATAGAATACTTTAGACTCTGACCAGGACTGTAGAAGACTGTACTCACCACAGCATCAGGGGCATCTATGTCCTTACGGTTTCCAGCCTCCCCACTGCTTGAGCCATTCTCTTTGTCTTTTTTGCGGTTCTTCTTCTCTTTTTCCTTCTTGACAGAGCCACTGTCATTCTCTGTTCCAGGACAGGGAGGGACGAAGAAAAATTAGTACTGATGTCTGGATTTTTTTCTTCATTTTTATTTTTTTTCTAAATTTCTATTTAATAAAGTCAAAACAGGACACAACTGACAGCACAGATACAGAAAAGAATATTAAACCACTCAAAATCTTACAAAGCCACATATTACACAGTTGACCCCAGTGGTGTAAAGCATTAAGCATGTGCCACTATCAGTAAAGCATTAAGCAATGCCACTATCAGTATCTGTGTTTGTCTGAAGGGATTGTGTGCGCTAACATTTTGAAATGTTCCTGGCAGTCACACTGAAACAAGCCACATTTAAATTAAGAGTGCACATGCTATTTTAGTCATTTTCCCTTTTCGGTCACGCTGCAAGCTGTTATCTGTGTGAAGCTGGAGTCAGTGTCCTTGCCTGCATTAAAATCAAAGTATTATCTGAAGCTGGATGTGACCGTGGAAATGAGATGCACCCTTTTATTCAAACCTCCTCATTTCTTAAAGCAGTGTCAAGAGATCCAGGTTCAAAATACCCACAGGACTGATAAGTCAGTGCAAGGAATATTACTTGTTACTGGCATATGATTAAAATGTTCAAAATATTACAATGATCCCTAACTATAAATCTGGAAGGAACTTGTGGAGGCGGAGGTGTGGCCAAGCGCTGGTTTGTGAATGGTGGGTGGAGCCAGAGAAAGTGAGCAGTGTGTGGGATTTTTCCTAACGAGTGTTCTGTGTTTCAGTGAGCGACAGCAAGGATAAAGAGGGAAGAGACAAGAGCCACAGGGGGGGCAGGAGAGAACTCACGAGCTCAGGAGCACAGAGCCGCGTGTGTATATGTGCATAGTGATAAACACAAAACATAGCTGATTTGTGAAGGAAAAGAAGAGAAAAAATAAAGAGGGGTTGTTTGCCCAAAAGTTTGGAAACGCCTGCTTGATTGACAGCTGTAATATCAAAAGAAATTCAACACACTTCTCTGAACTTACCAGGTGGATTTTTGAGAATGAAGGTACAGAGTTTGTGTCTGGTGTCCAGCATGCCTCGGTATCCACAGGCCTTGCAGGAGTTTCCTATGGTCTGCTTCTTGGCGTTGATGTGCTGAAGATCAATGTGAAGATAAAGAGAGTAGCGTTGAATCTTTTAACCACAATGATCTCTACAGACCCCTATGCCATTAAAAACCATCTTAGAAACATGCTGAGTGATTTGAGTGGCACAAGAGACAGTGACTTGAGTAGAGAGCTTAGCTAACATGGCTCATTGTGTTCATGCGTTCTCAAAGTGGGCTCCGGGATGTAAGGCCAGGGGGGGCTGCAATTTTATTTCTTTAAAAAGGACATTACAGTGAAGATCAACAACTACTATCAATGGTTCAATATAAATGTTAACATTTTTATATTCATAAGTCAAAATGAGATCAATTTAACAAATAAACCTTGAGTTTTACTTCAATGTTAACAAAACTATAAAAGTACCATTAATGATAAAAAGATCTGAAACATTTTATTAAAAATCTAGGTTGTGCAGGTGGAACAGCAATGAATTTAATAATAATAAAAAAAAAATCTATAAATCTATTAAAAAAATAAATAAATAAAAACAATGTCTAGGCTTGTGCAATTCCCTGATCACAATATTTCATTAAAAAAAAAAAAAATAAAATAATGATAAACAATAATGGTCCAGCCATTAGCTTAGAAAAGACAGAAAAGAGCATTTCCACCATTTGAGTTTTAAGGAGAGGCATAAAATTTCTAGCTGTGCAGACAGGAACTGTGGCAATCATGAAAACTCATGTGAATGGTGAATTTTGTAATTCTGCAATAATATGTAGTAAACATTTTTTTAAAGCACATCTCATTTGATATATTCCTTGTAGAAATCAATTGTCTAATGTTCACATGGCCAACATTTCTCTGTTGATGCTGCTCAGTGTCGAGAGTGCCACTCAAAGGAGGGAGGGGGGAAAAAATTACACTGAGCTTTTTAGGTCAAAATCTTTTATTCTTTTGTCCGGAAACTAAAAGGTCATCTTGACCGTTTCCAGGTGAACTTTTTCAGAGACATCCCTAATAAATATAGTGAAACAATGTTAAATATAAACTTGTCTAAGGCTAGACAGTTTGAATATATACTGGCAGGTTTTATTTCACATTAATGAAATAAAAACCATTCTCCATGTACCATGTGATTGGGGGGGGGCTTCCAGGAAGTGTCTTAATATTGGAGAGTTCAAAACACCTGCACAAATCATTCCAGTTTCACATGCTGGTTGGTTTTATTATGGGGAGAAGAAAAGGGGAGGAGAAGAGAGGGAAAAAAAAAAAAAAAAAAAAAAAAAAAAAAAACTTTTGGCATATTTCTGAGTGGTGATAAAAAATCTGTGTGCTGTGATGTTTTTTTTCTGCAGAGCTCCTATGCAAAATGGTTGGCAGGTCTGGTATTATAATAGAACATTACTGGATATTGAGCCAACGTAATATTGTGTAGGGATGATAATACCATTACATCACACAAAATATGATGTACATATTTTCCAGATATTACAGTTTGAGATTATGATTATATAATGTGTGTGATTTTTTATTTATATATATATATAAATCTTCTACTTCAATTTATTAAAGAACCATGATGGAGACAAGTTACTAAAAACTGACAAAAGGCTTAAAAACTGAATCTTGTCCCCTTAATTTGCAGCACATCCTGCACAGCTGCAATGTACATTCGACACCCTTATCCAAAATACAGCACAGACTGTGCCAGTGCTGGAGGCAATATACACCTACTGCAGTCTAAGCAGAACATCAAGTAGCTGAGACTATGCAGGAGTCAGACTGCTACACTGCAACATTAACAAGGCCAAACTCCACCACCCCCGAATACACGTGTACACACACACACACACACACACACTCCTGGCACTGCTTTTCAAACTAAATACAGCCTGTGCACAGACACTAAGGTGAGATGTCTGTACCAATGACCTCTACTGTCAGTCACATCAACTCAATTACTGTTCCTAGAGACATTTTTACTAAGCTGTACCCATGCCCACAAAAGCTCCTGAACAATTTAGGTGTCACGACAGCTATTATGAACAGCAATTTCGCTCAGGCACACGGGGAAATAAAACCTTTTGTGGTCACATGCTGGGAGCGAGCTTGCAGCAACCTGCATACTCAGCAACACTGCAAGTTGGCAGAACACGGGTACAAACACAAAGGGCACCAGGTTCACCCGTGTTAATGAAATGGTCAAATGTTTGGAAAATAGTAGCTTTTAAACCATCATTCGAGTGTCAACAAGGACCTTCATAAAAAGAGAAAGTAGTGCCTACTTCTACAGCCATTACAGATCCATGAGCATACTTTGAGCTTACTTACCAAATCAGTCTCAGGATTGTCACACTCCGGACACAGCACAAACTTGCGAATGAATCCATCCAGCATGTCTTGCAGTTTGTTTGCCTCATGAGACCCATTGACAATGTAGCGGTCGTTCTTTGTGTCAAACTGGGTTTGGGCTCCCAGCTCACAGCCGAAGAACTTGGTTGGATCTAAAGAGAGCATTATTTAATGGTTAGTGCTTTCTTTATTCTCAAGTCTCACTGAAGCTTTCTTTAAAAAAACACTGCTCGTTTACACAACTCCTTCTTTAAACAGTACTCACAAGTAGGAGGCCTGTTCAGTGCCTTGGCAACATCAACCATGTTGACTATAACAGTCTTGATACCATTTCCCTTGCCTTCCACCTAGCAGAAAACACCAGGGGGGAAATAAATACAATATTTTCAAACACATAACATCAAAGTTAAGATTTTTTTTTTAAAGATTAACATTAGCTCCTACCTTAGCAATCAAACGAGGCATCTTGTACCGATAAAACTGGTCCGTGACGCTGCGGTTGACGTTGACAGACATTCTGGCTTACTATAGGGTTTATCAGCAAGACAAGAACTTGAATTGGCAATTTTTCGTATTCTCTGTCCAGAAAGGAAAGGATGACATAAACGACTGCAAGAAGACTCTGTCTCTGACATGAAAATGGTTTGGCCACTGAGGCTCCAAGGGGCAAGCTCGTAGACTAAGTTCCCCCCACGCAGGTTTCAACAGCTGTCCAACAGCTCTGAAAAACAAAAGGGAAATGGGGAAACAGTGAGAGAGGCAGATCAGGTACCTTCACATTTACCAGTGTTGGGCTAGGAGTTCATTGTTTACCCACATGTTGGGGGTTGTGTCTTTTGCATACATTAGATTAAACCACACACACACACTTTGAATGTATTCCGATCAATGCATTGGTCTAACCACTCCCGTGGCTATTCTTTACTTATGGCAAATTGGAAATGGAAGTAAAATATAAGACCACTTTAGTACTCCAGTGAAAGAACTAGTTAAGCAAAATAACCAGAATGAGCTTAATAACGCTTTGTTAGGAAATGTATACATTTAGTGTTAGCAGTGATGGCTGGTCAAGCTGAATGGAATGGCTGAAAACAATTAGTACAACCCAGCAGTAACAAGTCATTACTATAATAAAACCATTAAGGTTCAGCTTTACAGCACTAGGTCTCACTGCACATGCACAGACATAAAACTATTATGCATACACACAGGAACAGACCCCCACCTCACTGAAAGACAAACTGGCAGCACTTTGACTGGACAAGGTATGTTCAGTTGATTTACTTCCTGTACCTACTCCAAAGGAAAAGTAAGTCGCCATGTTCATGTTTATAACCAGGGCATTAGCTGGACTGTTAATCATCCAGGGCTGAGCCCTGATTCTTCTCCATCTACTTTCCAGCTCAACATTATCAGCTCAGCTAGTAGCCTAAAGTTGTTTTATGGACACTGTGGTAACTTAGCTGTCAATGTATGTCATGAGCAGACAAAAAGTTGGATTTATCATGAAACTTGCCTCAGGTGTTATCCCTGTCTGTAGGACTACCAGACGGATAAGTTTTAAAACCTTTTGGCTATCTAACATAAGACTAAGCTAGTTTGGTGTCGCTAGCCAAGGGGAGGCACAACTAAGCTATCATTGTATCGGTTTAGGTGGCTACAGTGCCATGCAAAGTAGGTTAGCTGTCCTTATACTCTGCTCATATCATGTTTGCGCAACGTGGAACTCACATCGACATTTACACACTGTTTTCCTGGCTCAGCATGAGAGGATGTCAATGTTTCAGTTTCAACCCCTTTACTGATAAAAATATATCCATTTTCCCCCCTCACACTAACTGTGTGAGCTAGCGTTTGGCAGAACTGAAACCGGTCAGCCAGTAAGACACGAGTATTTCCATTTATATTCCTGTAAACCCTGTCTAAATGGGCTTGCCTCTGTTCACTGAAGATACAAAATTACAACACTCCCGCCTTCTTTTACTGACGTTCAGATAGGTAGTGACAAACCACAACAAGTGGAGAATTATTCAGGGCTAAAGAAACAATCTCCCGGACTACAGTCCCGAATATCCAGGCCAGGTTACGCCCATGTTTATAACACCTGCGCATTCGTTGATGAAGACATTGTTATGTACATGTCGGTGATATGGGCATAAATAAATTAGCCCCAAAGGACATTAAATGCAGCAGGCATGTCACTCTGTGTAATCAATGATGAACTGTGTGAATCTGGGCTAGAAAGAAATCAGCCCCATCTAATTTTTTAATTATAGTTATAACCTAATTTACATATTAGATGTGTTTTTTTCTTATGACTGTTTTTGGTTTCACCAAAGAAAAAGAAAAAATAAATATTATTTTATTTATTGAAAGACAAGGGAGGGTTTAGCTGCTCTAGTCTATTTGTACAAGCTGGCTATGATGGATTGTAGACCTGTAATGCTTGGATTTAGGTTTGGAAAATAGAGTTTAGTACAAAGCATATTTGGGTTTTGCCATGAAGACCTGACAATTGCTTTTAACTTCACCACACTGCACCAAAGTGTGTGTGTGTGTAGTGCGATTCCCACCAAAACACTTTTATCTTTTGGGAACAGCTGTGCTTTGGCGCGTGACCTCGCGATAATCACAAGGAGGTTAATATCGATAATAAAGCAAATATCGCGAGATTACACGTCATAAAACGCAGAGGCAGGGTGAGACCACATGTTGCTTTGATAAATATATATAAAAAAAAATGCAACTATACTGAAGTATACATGCAAAGCTGCAGCTGTGTTTTGGTAAATTATCTAAATTAAAAAATATTATATTAAATAATCATCAGGTTTCCGTTATCCAGTCCAGAGTAGAAGTGCGAACTGGAAGGAAGGCGCCATTTTGAATCAACTCATTTCAGAGAGCAGGCGCGAGACCTGAGCAAGAACACATGCAAGACAAATAAATCAATCAGCCAGTAAAGAAATACACGTATACCTTTCCCATCCGCAGCTCCTGACGTCCGAATAGTCTGCGTTTTCGTCAAGCAAAGACATAAACACACCGCTGGTCTCCCTGAGATGAATGAAGTGTTTGGATGAGCAGTTGGACTGTATGCAGCACTGCGTTACACAGAACAGTGCAGAACACAGAGCCTGGAGCAAGCCTTACAATGCAGAGTGATGAAGCCCGAAAACAAACTCTGAGACGCCCTCAAACCCGGGGATCTGAAATAAACACATTTAACTTATTTAGTTTTTTTTAAAACCTGACAATCCAATCTAAAAGCTAGCACTAACACACAGGCTAGTCCAAGCTAACATATGGCAGGACGTCTTAGCTTGCAACTGCTATTAACTAGCTTACTACTCCTCGCTCCAGCAAGCTAGAAGTCAAAATATATTCTGCTGTGATAATTCAGTTTTAAGCTAATTTTCTGCTCTTGTTTGTTTCTTGTTCAGACAGAAGTAACCACCGCTGCACCTACCTCTACACACTGCGTCTCCCAAGTCAGTTTCTATAGCAGCGTGCTTCCGAATGTTAAGTTAGGTGTTTAACCCCGCCCCCATCACTATGGGATAACGCTATTGGTTCATTCTTCTGTCAGTCATTTTATGCTGACCTTTACCAGTGACGTCTTTTTAACTCATCATCATCATCATCATGCTTTAAGAATGATTCGACATATATGCATATACACTTTAAATAAATCAAATTATGACGCCTTTATAAAAATTTTTTTTACATTAACAACCTTCCCATATTGAAGCTTAATAAGAAAATCATCCTATGTGGATGTACTGTAGTCTATATTGGAGAATAAATGTTCAGTGATTCTAAATATGATATTAAACCTGGCCAAACTCTTTATACATGAAGCAAACTTTTGTGAAAGCATACCCTTCTTTGTTATACGAGTCTAAATTTTATGTCCTTAAAATAATGAAATCTAAATATGCCAACATTTTGATAGGAATGAAGGAAAGTACCAGGTATCTAATTGTTTTGACCTACATTGTAATGGACTCTTGCATATCTAGTGTAATTAAAATTCTTATATTCTCTGTGTCCTAGTTTCAATTATCCATTTTTATCCATATACTTCTTCTTATTTATTGTGCTATGTAGGACCATTCTTTGTGATCTGTGTGCATGTACAGAACTCTGAATTTGAGAAATCCTTTTTAAAGTAGCAGGACCCTTCAATATCAATGTAATTTTACATGAGATTAATTTTAATGTACCTAACGCATTTAATACCCTGATGTTAATTGGACAAAAGTAAGGTTTCACTGCAACACTGCAATAGAGAGCAGTTTATTCAGAGACTATCATAGACTATATACTAGAAATTGTACAACCTGTTGCACAGTGTAGGTAAATAAGTCAGATAGGTTATGGTTTCCTTTTAATAATGATTGTATTAGCAGGAAGCTTCTGAATAGGGACATTTTCAGATCATGTTTTCTGTTTTAGCACACATTCCACTTTTTGTGATGACCTAAATACCCAGCTAACCAGTGCAGAGGATGGCACACAGAGTGAAAGCTCTAGACGTGTTTTCATCCTGCTGCCAAACAAAAGCTTCCTGCCAGAACCACAAAGAACAATGACACAAGAATGCTGTGGACAAACAGGCAGAATGGACTCTCAGGATTACCTGCGGAATCAGAAGGGCTGAAAAGGCTTAGTATTGACTGAGTCAGTGGGTAGCACACTGGACAATAGCCCACTAGTGAAAGGCCATGCATTTTAGGTCTAGACCAGGGTGGCAAAACTCCTGTGCTGAAGGGCAGCAGTTATACATGGATTTGTGTTTTCCCTTTTCTGTCCCACTAAACACAGCCCATGATGGTCTTAGTAATTAAGTAATCAGGTGGGTTAAATGAGGATCTCCAGAAGAACGAACACCCCTGGGTTAGACCTTCAGTGCAGTTTAAATGAAGAAGGTCATTTTATGAATTACAGGGCCTTAAAATATATAACTGCCATAAAAGAAAGAGAGGATGTTTGTGATGTTGTATTGCTATCAAAAGCAACCAACAAATGAAGAGGGTTACTGGTTTGGTTTTGGTACTACTTCTCTACATTCTTTGGAGAAACTGAAGAAATGCTACTGTAAGAGCAAGCCAAAGGCCAAAGATAAATGAAGAGCTCAGGTCCACTGAAAGTCTGGGCCAAGACTAGAGAAGAATTATATATATATATATATATATATATATATATATATATATATATATATATATATATATATACACATACATATACATATACACACAGTGCAAAAGTCTTAGGCACATGCAAAGAAATGCTAAAAATAATGAAACGAAATGTTTCTACATTTAAAAATACTATAAAGAGCAGTAAACAGTAATAAATGAAACAAAGTCAATATTTAGTGTGACAGTCCTTCACTTTAAAAAAAAAATAGTCAGTCAAATCTCAGGTACAATGTGTGCAGTTTTATAAGGAAATGAGCTGCAATACGGAGCATCTTGCAGAAGCAGCCACAGCTCTTCTGGAGACTTTGACTGTCACACTTGCTTCTTATTTTTGCAGCAAAACCCACCAGCCTTCATTCTGTTTTTTGTCTGAAAAGTGGTCTCTTATGTAATATACTGCTTTCTTTACTGACAAACATTTTTTGTGTAACATTTAATTTTGTGCTGGAAAACTAATGTTTGGAAATCTAAAAAGTTTTTGTACTGAATCAATAATGTAGAAGTCATAAAATCAAAATCTATAACAAAGTTTGTACTAAAAAAATAAGATGCCTAAGACTTTTGCACAGTACTGTATATACATGCATACACACAGAGCTTAAGAGTTGCCTAGGGAAGACATAGAAAATACCAGACTGTACCCAGGAGCATTTTACCAACCGAGAATTGCACATCAACACATAGCAAGGTTGACTCAAGACAGAGCGGTGAGTGAGTGGAGAGCTCTCCTTAAATAGACCCAGGCACAGATGGTGCTGATTGCCACTGAGTATAATTAAGAGGGTGTGCTCTGGCTTTCTCTGGTGGCCCATTACAGCTATATTAACTCCATATCAAAACTCCATATCTGAGTAATGAGTTTATTAAAGAATATGGTCATATTTATGGGACATACAGTACCAGTCAAACGTTTGGACACACCTTCTTATTCAATGTTTTTTCTTTATTTTTATTGTTTTCAACATTGTATATTAATACTGAAGACATCCAAACTATGAAAGAACACGTAGTAAGCAAAAACGTGTTAAATAACCCAGAATATATTTTATATATTCGATTCTTCAAAGTAGCCACCTTTTGCTTTGATGACAGCTTTGCATACTCTTGGCATTCTCTCAGTCAGCCTCATGAGGTAGTCACCTGAAATGGTTTTCCAACTATCTTGAAGGAGTTCGCAGAGGTGTTGAGTACTTGTTGGCTGCTTTTCCATCACCCTCCGGTCCAACTCATCCCAAACCATCTCAATTGGATTTAGATCGGGTGATTGTGGAGGCCAGGTCATCTGATGCAGCACTCCATCACTCTCCTTCTTGAACAAATAGCTCTTACATAACCTAGAGGTGTGTTTGGGGTCATTGTCCTGAAAACAAACGATGGCCCCACTAAGTGCAAACCAGATGGGATGGCATGTTTCTGCAAAATGCTATGGTAGCCATGCTGGTTAAGTGTGCCCTCAATTTTGACTAAGTCACCAGCAAAACACCCCCACACCATCACACCTCCTCCTCCATGCTTCACAGTGGGAACCACACATTCAGGAACCATCCATTCACCCTCTCTACGTCTAACAAAGACACGGTGGTTTGAACCAAAAATCACAAATTTGGACTCATAAGAGCAAAGGACAGTTTTCCACTGATCTAATGTCCATTCCTTGTGTTTCTTGGCCCAAGCAAGTCTCTTCTGCTTGTTGTTCTTCTGAAGTAATGGTTTCTTTGCAGCAATTCGACCCTGAAGGTCTGACTCATGCAGTCTCTTCCGAACAGTGGATGTTGAAATACACCGATCAGCCATAACATTATGACCACCTACCTAATATTGTTTTGGTCCCCCTTTTGCTGCCAAAACAGCCCTGATCCATCGAGGCATGGACTCCACTAGATCCCTGAAGGTGTGCTGTGGTATCTGGCACAAAGACGTTAACAGCAGATCCTTTAAGTCCTGTTGCGAGGTGGGGTATCCATGGATCGGACTTGATGGCCAGCACACCCCACAGATCTGGCAGTGCGGCAGGGCACATTATTCTGCCGAAAGAAGTCACTTCCATTAGAGAATACCGTTGCCATGAAGGGGTGTACCTGGTCTGCGACAATGTTTAGGTAGGTGGTATGTGTCAAAATAGCATCCACATGAATGCCAGGACCCAAAGTTTCCCAGCAGAACATTGCCCAGAGCATCACACTGCCTCCGCCAGCTTGCGTTCTTCCCATAGTGCATGCTGGTGCCATCTCTTCCCCAAGTAAACGATGCACATGCACCTTGCCTTCCACATGATGTAAAAGAAAATGTGATTTATTGGACCAGGCCACCTTCTAACATTGCTCCGTGGTCCAGTGATACTCACCTGTCCATTGTAGGCACTTTTGGCAAGTGGACAGAGGTCAGCATGGGCACTCTGACAGGTCTGTGGCTACACAGCCCCATACGCAGCAAGCTGCGATTCACTGTGTGTTCTGACACCTTTCTATCATATCCAGCTTTAACTTTACAGCAATTTGTGCTACAATAGCTCTTCTGTGAGATCAGACTAGATGGACTAGCCTTCACTCCCCATGCGCATCAGTGAGCCTTGGGTGCCCATGACCCTGTCACTAGTTCACCGGTTGTCCTTCCTTGGACCATTTTTGGTAGGTACTAACCACTGCATACCGGGAACACCCCACAAGGCCTGCCGTTTTAAAGATGCTCTGACCCAGTCATCTAGCCATCACAATTTGGCTGTTTTCAAAGTCTCTCTAATCCTTACGCTTGCCCATTTTTCCTATTTCCAACACATCAACTTCGAAAACTGACTGGTCACTTGCTGCCTAATATAGCTCAACCCTTGACAGGTGCTACTGTAACGAGATAATCAATATTATTCACTTCACCTGTCAGTGGTCATAATGTTATGGCTGATCGGTGTACACTATATTACCAAAAGTATTCGGTCACCCATCCAAATGATCAGAATCAGGTGTCCTAATCACTTGGCCTGGCCACAGGTGTATAAAATCAAGCACTTAGGCATGCAGACTGTTTTTACAAACATTTGTGAAAGAATGGGCCGCTCTCAGGAGCTCAGTGAATTCCAGCGTGGAACTGTCATAGGATGCCACCT
>CM040993.1:6177181-6226184 GCA_022985145.1 Pangasius djambal | reverse complement strand
ATATATGTATATGTTATGATGGAAAATAAGAAATTAATTTATTAAAAAAGTGTCGATTATAGGAAAATTAATCTTTAAAAACATCATTACTGCTTTCCAGGGAATGCCTTACCTTTTTGTGTTTAACTAAAACAATGCAGGCACATATTCAACACTTACCTTATAACCAGCATTTTAGCCATTTGTTTCTTGCAATAAACTGAAACTTACAAAAATTAAAAGCTGATTAAAGAGGTACAATCAGCTGATTAAAGAGGTAGAATCATCTACGGCTCCTGCCTGGCTGGAACGAAAACCTGCCCTGATGGAACTCTGCACTATCTTTTAAAAAATAATCAAATAATGAAAATCCATTGCGAAATAAAATAATAATTTTTTTTTTTTTACATAGCAATACATTTAAAGGTGGGCAGCACTGAAAAAAAAAGAAGGGTCATTTGACAGCTTTCTATTGTAATGTAGTATTAGTTATTCAACAAATCTCTCTTTTTGGGAAAATTATTAATGGTATGTATATGTATAACAAAACAATGTTATAGAAAAATAGTGTATCAGGCATATAAATTAATTTGTAATATAATATAATATAATATAATATAATATAATATAATATAATATAATATAATATAATATAATATAATATAATATAATATAATATAATATAATATAATATAATATAATATAATATAATATAATATATGCTTATATCTAGCTATGTAGCAGTTACCACCTCCATTCTTCGCCCCACCCACCTCCATCCTTCTTTTTGTTAGCCTGTAGATAATTAGCTTACACAAGACCGAGTCTAGACCTAAATCACAGCATAGATCTTTTATTATTTATTTACATTTTCTGTTGTCAAATAATGCTAGGCAGCCTCAATAAAAAAAAAAAATCTAGCAGCCCCGGAAGTGTAACAGTGGTAGACTCTTATTTTGACTACCGGAGTTGCAGAAGAATAAAAGCTTGTGTAGGTTGACCAATAAGCTACAATCAGCATTTTAGGTCCACTCACTTGTCCAAACCAATAATCAAAATGTATGTTCAATTTATTTCTAATTTAATAATAATTAAATGGGGATTCGGTCGGCCCAATTCCCATTTCTTCAGCTAAAGAGAAAAAGAAGAAAAAGAAAAAACGTGTCTTTTTTCCCTTTTTTTTTGTTAGTTTCAATTTAATGCAAGAAACAAATGTCTAAAATTGTACTGACCCTCCTTGTTTTTGCTTTCCACAGGTGCGTAACCATCTGTACACAGTAAAGGTTTATCCTGATTTCACTTTGGATGCACGTTTTGCCCGACAGGCAGAGGAAATTGCAGATGCCATTGAGAACAACCAAACTCGCCAAGTTGCCTATCTGTCAGAAAAGATGGTGCTTGATTATGGTACACATGTCATCACTAGTGTGGATGCTGGTGCTATTTTGATGGAGGAGGACTATTTAAAATCATCTTATGTTACTGATGCACAGTCCTCTCAGTCTTCTGTTACAGCATTGGCTGGTTTCAACTTTTTTAATAAAACAAAATTTGATATTGCCAGTAAGGAATCAGAAGAAACATCTGAAACTAGGGCCTACCAGAATAGTATTACATACTCCATAACACTGAGTCATGGTGGGGCTTTGTTTTATCCTGGCATCACTCTACAAAAATGGCAGGAGAGCACGTTAAACAATCTAATTGCTATTGACCGTAGTGGACTACCACTACATTTTTTTCTCAACCCATCAACATTCCCAGACCTCCCACTTCCAACAGTAAATGAGTTAGCTCTGTCAGTGCGTAAGGCCATAGATCGTTACTACAAAATTAACACCTATCCTGGGTGTGTTAATCCGGACTCCAAAAATTTCAACTTCCAAGCCAATGTGGATGATGCATCCTGTGAAGGTCCAAGCACCAATCTTAGCTTTGGTGGTGTTTACCAAATGTGTAGTCTGCTGACTCCAGATGCAGATGCAATCTGTCAGGAACTTGAAGTGAAAAATCCAGCCACTGGGTTGTACTCCTGCCAATATCCATACACTGCTACACTACTGCGCTCTGAAGTGCAGGAAAGACCATATGATAGTTATGTGTGCAATAGAGAATGTTCTACATACCTGATCTTTTTCGAACGCTGTGAAAAAATATGTCAAAATGTGTATCGTGTTCGACGAGCACAGGTTGACACTTATTGGTGTTCCACTGATGACCGAGTTCCAGAATTCTCAGGATATCTCTTTGGTGGTCTATTTGGCCCTTCTTTACAAAATCCATTAACCAACTTCAGATCCTGTCCTCCAAAATTCTTTGCCTTGAAATTTTTATCCAGTGGCATTATGATCTGTCTAAGCAATGACTATGAGGCAGCAACAAGATTCTCTGTTCCCTTTGGAGGTTTCTTTAGCTGCCAGTCTACCAATCTGCTTGCAGGGAGTCAGTCGCACTGCCCAGCACAGTTTAGCCAACATCTCGTCGCCATAAGCGATGGTTGCCAGGTACTTTACTGCGTTCAGTCAGGTATTTTCACTGGTGATGATTTACCCCCCATCCATCTACCACCCTTCACAAGACCCCCAGTGATCAGTATGATAGCCACAAACACTGTATGTGTGATGACTGAAGGAGACCAGGCCTGGGTAAGAATCAAAGGCACCAAGATGTGGAAGGTGGCCAAGCCTGAGGACATTGCAAAAATCTCCAGTATATTTGAGGACCCTTATACTCAGTCTCAAAAAAAAGTGGTTGGCATAGCTCTTGGTGCTGTAGCCTTGATTGCTGTTGTGGTGGTAGTAGCAGTGTTAGTGGTGAGAAAGAGGAAGATTCTTGTAAGCGGTATAGGCTACACGACGATTCATAGTGAAGGACAGTGTGAGACTACTGAAGAATACCAGACAGAGCAACAACCTGAGAGTCTGACTGACAGTGTCTTGGCATAGTGTTTCTGTCCCCGTGCTCTTATTAAAACTCCCCATTAAAATAAGGACATATATACTTTACATATACAGTAACACAAACACTTATAATGACCATATAAAATATTTATCTCCCTAACCTAATTCCAGCATTAATATAATTGTACTGCTGTGTAGTTTCAAGTGTATTCTGATATTTACCTCCCCAATGCACTTCACTACATATTAATACAAGCAGCAATGCAGCCAGACCAATGACTATATATACACTGTATACAGTTACTGATCCAGACACTCTTGCTGCCACAGTCACACAGAGATGTGAATCAATTATGCCTTAATATGTATTTCTTGAACTGGCTCAATAACTAAGGTTTAACATGTCATCTTTAAAGAATAGAATATTGGTCATTCTCTTCGAATAAGCAATTTGGGAAATCAAACTATTATAATTTGCTAAATCCCACAAAGGCCTATATTGGATATTAGCATAATGCTGTGTCCTTGAGGATTTCTGGCTTTGGTTTTAATTTTCATAGAATAGAATAGAATGCCTTCATCTTCGTTGCACTTTGCTGTACAGCAAAACTTAGTGTGCATCTTCCAAAGCGGTTTTGTTCTTTTTCACACATAAAATTAGAAATTTAAAAGGAATAATACTATATACTGTAAGCAAATAAGTAAATAACTAAATAAGTAAGTAAGTAAATAAATAAATAGGAACCTAATGTCACAAAACACAAGTGCTAGGGTTACACAAGACCTAGACAGACCTTCCAAATGAATTTACTTTGTTGTAAACAGGATGTGGCTAAAGGTCTTATGTTTTTTTTTTTTTTTTCAGAAATGAAACTAAAAAAGATTTAAAAAAAAAAAAAACAATGTCAAGACTAAGGTAACTAAGACCCTCCCATGATGTGAGAATGTGTGTATGATACTAGTTCAGTCTCCTATAGCAGACATGTACACCTGAAGGAGTCTGCAAGCGTACACCTGACCTTAACCATATGCTTGTGCATGTATTATGACACTGGGGGCGTCGCTTTAGAGCTGACTGTTTGGTTGTCCAGAATGTGATATACTGTAAGTCATACTTTCTTGACATGCTGTAAACAGAGACCCTGGCTAAGGAACTTGAAAAAAAAAATACAGAGTAATCAAGTAAAAAAAAAAAAAAAAAAAGGTGTGCTTAAAGTCTCTGACGATGATTAGGTGGAACTAATGATCCCATAGAGCATTGCATATTAAGACATGAATCCAACTGAATCCATTGTGCTTCCACAAAACCTGTGCTTTTTTCCCTCCAAAGTCAAAGAAGTTGGAGACACAGAACTCTTGTGTCTTCTGTAAGAATGTATTGAAATGACTGACCACCACTTTTTTTTTTTTTAACACATGTACCCACTCACTGCTTGGAATGAAACTGGAAAACTGTAATTGGGATCTGTTTATTATTATTATTATTATTATTATTATTATTATTATTATTATTATTATTATTATAGGGAAGTAATATATTCATAAATTCATAAAATATATGGGTTCCTCCCTATTTTCCTGTCTTTAAGGCAGAATTGCCTTTCTATGTCCTCTCTTTAAAGAATATGGTGCATGAGAATGCCAAGAGACTCTTGATGTATTTTTGATTACTTTTTTGAAGAACGCCACTTATACATTTTTCTGTTATTTTATCCTTTGTTCAGTTGTTTTTTACATTGCTTCTTGACACTGATCATTGTCAATTTATGCTTGTACTTTTCTAATTTGTAATTGTAATTTATGCTCAGTAACAATTAAAAGAAAAAACAAACAAACAAAAAACACAGATACATTATTTTTACCTTAGCATCGGGCTACCGGATGTGCACCACAGTAACACTGATATGTAATTTTTAAAAAATGTAGTCACGTGGTACAGGGTTTTTAATGTAGGCTCCCTTTCAGCCATTAATTTATCTTTAGCTTACTCTTTAACAGTTGTCACTGCATTTGTATCACGTGGATGTTTTACACAAAATAAAACAAAATAAGTGAGTGTAAAGTGATAAACAATGAAAGTTTCAAAGTTTTTTTTTCAATCACTAGCTTCCAGTGTTGTCATTATAAACACTTCATGCCCTGAATCCTTGTCTCCTTCCTCTGTCGCCCTTAGCCCTTGCTCTTGTGGCTTAATGGGCAAATCCCCACAGCCACAGTCCAAAATCTAGCCGAAAGCCTTCTCAGAAGAGTGGAGGTTATTATAACAACATAGAGGGACTAAATCTGGAATGGGATGTTCAACAAGCACATGGGTGTGATGTTCAGATGTCCACAAACTCAGGGTCATTTAGTGTAGAAGCAATGACATGCTGTTGTACAAGATACAATAATTATTTACAGTGCAGGTGTCTGAACAAACTGGGAGTGTACCAAATGAATATACTGTAAGAAAGAAACCATAAAAGTTACTATTGTGTAACTGTTCTTAAAAAAGCTGAGCATAGTGATTTAATTTAATATGCTCTAGAGGGCAGCATAGCATGTAAACAGAGTATAAAGTTAGCTGACCTGAACTAACCCTAACTTCTGTCCTTGTATATAAAATACAACACTGACATCATTTTGCATATTCATAATATTATATATATTAGGAATGGAATTGGAAGTATACCTTTTTATAGGAAAGTCTTTTACATTTATGTAAGAATACCCAACATTAACATTAATTTATTTTTGTTCATAAAAATTTGAGCAGTCATAAACCACATATAAACACCATGTGTAGATAAGAAATAAGCTAAACTGGGATCTCAGTGATTTTGAGCGTGACATGATTGTTGGTGCCAGACAACAAGATGCCCTGAGTTTCTTGCCTACATCGGCGTCTTAACTATACTGTTTCTTTCTTTTTAAAACCAATAATTTTGCGCTATCGTTTTCATCTGTTGTATTTTTCACGTTCTCTTCTACCATTTTTTCATTTTTTTTCTCTCGAAGAGCGCTTTTGTATTTTGTCAAGACAGCGAGCAGAGGCCATCCACACCGGATCCACGCCTTAAATAGCATGTCTAACATTCATCTTGTTCAGTGTGTTGAGTGCAGGATGTTTAGTCACTCTTCCTCTGTCGTTAGTAATTGCTTTATTTGTGATAAATGCATGTTAGTTAGCTCTCTGAAGGAAAAGACTGCAGCATTAGAGGTGCACATCCAGACTCTAGAGAGGGTTAGTGAGAGTGAGAGCAGCGTAGTTTCTGTAGGGGAAAGTCTGGATGCCTTAGGTGGAGTTAGTAATCCCCCAACTCCGGTATTAGAGCCCTCACAGCGGGGCGAATGGGTGACGACTCGGCAGCATAATCACAAAGCCAAAGCTAACGCTAAGGCTTGCCCACACGAGCACCACTCCTCTCCGCTTCACGTGTCCAACAGGTTTGCTCTCCTCGGTGAAGCACCCACTGAGAAACCTGAAAGAGCTCTGGTTATAGGTGACTCTATCTTGCGGTACGTGATATTAGCCAGGCCTTTAGGGGCACCAGCAGCTTTAGTTAGGTGTATACCGGGAGCCAGGGCGCCGGACATAGCAGGTAATCTTAGGGTCTTAGGAAAGCACTCTCACGCATTCACTCAGGTTTGTCGATGGTGGAGTGGCTGGCTGCCTCATGTCTGTGTTAGCTTCTGGCTCTCCCTTTTATAGGTAGTCCTAGCTAGTTTTTGCCGGAGTCCCTGCTTGCACTCTGCACGCAAAGTACATTGTCCTTAACCATTAGAGGACAAAAGCTTACCTAACAATCTCTCCCTCTCTCTCCCTCTCTCTCCATCTCTCTGTTGGGCTACACGTGCTACTTCTGAGATGCTAGTGATCCTGACCCCTTCTGCTCTCCGGACCTGCCTGACCCATCCTGATGCCCTACTTCTGGTTGGAGTTCTCATCGGTTGAGTTCACTCGCTGCTGCTGGGGGGGCCCCATATGGACCACCTGAAGAACTGTTTGGATTGCTGGGGATGGTTCCACCTGGGGCTGGGGAGATGGCTTGGGGATCTCATATGGGGAGCTGTACCGTAATGGCTTGGGACTGTGATTGCTGTGATGGCTTTGGGGCTGCAGTTGCCACGAGCACCTTCATACTCAAGACTCCATCAATGGACAGTGGATAGATTTTAACCAACCGGACTTCTTGAGAAAACTGTTATGAATTTACTGATTGCACAATTGCACTATTTGTCCATATATTACACAACCATAGAGGAGATTTATTTATAATTGCACTATCCGTTGCACCCAAATGAGGATTGGTTCCCTTTTAAGCCTAGTTCCTCTCAAGGTTTCTTCCTGATATTGTCTCAGGGAGTTTTATCTTGCCACTGTTGCCTCTGGCTTGCTCATTAGGATAAATTCACATATTTACAATATAATTTTTGAATCCATTTATTTCTGTAAAGCTGCTTTGTGACAATGTCTATTTTTAAAAGCGCTATACAAATAAAACTGAATTGAATTGAGATATCCACTCTGTACAATTGTGGCGAGCAGAAAAGCATCTCAGAACGCACAACACGTTCAACCTTGAGGCAGATGGGTTCCGCTGCGTTTTACCCATCTTCTAATGGCACCATGTCACAAAGAAAAAGTCGTCTCAAACTGGTTTCATGAACATGACAGTGATTTCAGTGTTCTTCAGTGGCCTTCCCAGTCACCAGATCTGAATCCAGTAGAACACCTATGGGATGTGGTAGAACGAGAGATTCACAGCATGAAAGTGCACCTGAAGAATCTGCAGGAATTGCGTGATGCAGTCATGACGACATTGACCAGAATCTCAAAGGAATGTTTCCAACATCTTGTGGAATCCATGCCATGAACAATTGAAGCTGTTTTGAGAGCAAAGGAAGGCCCTACCCAGTATTAGTAGTGTTCCTAATGAAGTGATCAGTGAACATAGTTTATTGCAAGGATTTCCTGTGCCATTGTGTTCCTCAAACATAAACTCCAATGTCACACATGCCACTAATGAAGCACATGTATCCTTAACATTGGGGTCAGCTATTTTCTGCCTCTCCTCTACATCTGCATTTACTCTATGTGGAAGCTGCATGCATCCTCTTTGGTCTTTCATGTATTTTATATCTATGTATATTTCTGGTGTTTATAACTGCGAGTTTCATACTGATTAGCCTATGCATGAACGACATGTCTTAAAACGAGTATAAATAGCCATTAAACAGGTTCAACAAGTTGTTTATTTTATGCATGCACAGAATATTTCCAGTTTGAAACAGTGATGAGAGATGAGGGGGATGAGGGATGGAATGTAAACTGACTACTAAAACCACCACTAAATTAGTACATTTAGTACACACTTACTTATACACATCTTCACACACACATGCACACACATTTAAAAATTTTTCTTCCCCTTACAAGTGAAAGAAAAATTAACTGACCAGTGAGTTATGCAAGACTGTAAGACCTGGCACATGTCTAATGACTCATATTGAAGAAGGCCACCCTCAGATACACTAGGTTATTCCCCAAAACCAAGGGAAATAGCTAAATGTAAACTAGAAAATCAACTGTTCATTGGCCATTATGCTCTACAGTAATATTATGTTGTTTGCCTGAAACTAATAAAGGTATTAGCACACATTTCACATTCTTTGATACAAATAAAAACATGTATGTTTTCTGAAGACACACAAGTTTCTGCTCTATTTTCAGTCATGTAGTTTGAAGTATTATTCACGTTTCTCTTGAAATCTAATGTCAGACTTAATTACAGATGTTATGCAAAATGTTTAAACAGAGTATAAATGAAGTCTTAGATTGTTAAAGAAAAAAATCAATACAACAAAACCAAAAAAAAAAAAAATCAGAAAAAAATCAGCTTGTTATCAAGACACTCCAAAGCACAAGATCATCTGTTCTGAAGACGGCGGTGTGTTGGTAAGCTTAATTTTACAGCTTTACCTGTTACAAAGCACTGACGCTGAAGACTCCTTCCATTAAGTTAACGTGTCCTTACAGAAAGTTTTACCATATAAACAAATATAACAACTTTTGCTAAAACTTTTGTTTTTCTTTGCTAAATAACATTTTTAATGTGTTTATTATTATGCTTAGCTTGTGTGGAGCATCACAATAGAAATGATAATGTATTTTAATAAGTGCATTATACCTACCCCTATAAAATGCTGAAAGATGCCTAGTTTTGTCAGCCAGCAACACAGCCATGGACACACAAAACACTAGTGTATTTCAAAATGCCTGCTTATGCTCTGTGCCCTTTCATATTAAAATTGGGCTTTCTTTAGGTTTAGGGTTTGATATTCACACTTAATCTTACAGCCATGTTTGCTCCAACTAAGAGGCATTTTCTTGTGGCTGTGATCTTAGAATCTCACTTATATTCAGCAACCCAAACAACACCTAAAACATAAACAATGGCATATCCATGAGCAGCGAGTCAGGTGTCAACCATCCAGTGATGGAGGATGGGAATGACCTTAATTTCTTTTGGCTGGAGAGAGAGGAAAGGTTGACAGATGCAATGCTGCAATAGTGTACCATACATGGTGAGGCACATTCCCACAGCGCAAGCTCATTCGCTTGCCACACATGCAGTTCACAAAGCTCAATATCATGTTTGAACTACACATAATAATTAGGTTTTTGAGGCCATTAGGCATTAACTCCACATTGCATGGTCAGATTCAGCTTACAGCAAAGTTAGCAACATTGTTGGGTCAAACATTTGACCAATCTGAGCTTATCCTGAGCTACAATTTACGCTAAAACTGAATTTGGTCAGATCCTTTTACTTAATCCTATAAAATGATACCCACAAATATTGTATAATTCACTTTTTTAACTTTAATTAAGTAAATGTAATTATGCAACTCTGTGGCTTGCCTCTTTGTCATTTGATTTTTGTCGTATTGTGACAAACATGAAAGGGTAGTTGTTATCATTTCCTACATGGCACATTCAAACGAAAGAAGGGGAGTATGCAGAAACAAGAGTAGAAGCTCAGTGAGATACTTCCAGGCACATGGCAGAAGAAAGCTGGAGTCAGCTCAGACTCTTCCAGATTATTCGTAGTCTGATGGTAACACTCTCTGACCATGTGCACATCTGGACATCTGTTTTTCAGCTGCAAGAGCTGACAGACCTGCTGTTCACTGAGAAAGAGGAACAATAAAACAATGTCATTAGAATGCAGCAAGGGGACATAAAAAAAAAATACAGGTTAAATTAATAGCCTATAATCTCCATTAAAATAGCTTATATTTTAGCATGTTAGTGAGCTAGCTTGCACAGTGACTGTCTGATACTGATTCTGCAGGTCCAGCCTGATTGCCAGTGCAGCAGTGTAACTGTAATCATCTTGTAGGACAATAGCCTAGAGAATGAACTTCAGCATAGCATTAGCTGTCTAGTTAAAATGCAAGCTCTGGTTAAAGATTGTTCTGCTCATTACTCTCACTGGACTGCTGGGTGAATTTAGGGGCTTTCCTTGAGGCTGTGAATATTTCTGAGACTGATGTAAACACAACAAAATCACCAGTTAATCACTTACCAGCTAAACAACTGCAAATTTTACATTTAAATTGGCCTACTCTCTTCTGTGACCATGTCATTGGATGTTTTCTTTCCTCAAGATAGGGCATGATAAAGGTTGACATACAGTATGAGCTGGCATATGATGTATCAGTATAAAATTCCGCCAGTTCCGAGCGGACACCACTGACACAGAGCTGACTAAATATTACCGTAATTCACTATTAGGGGAGTATCAGGGTGACTCACAGCAGCTCAGAACCATTGTGACAACATTGTTATAGTCTTTTTGGTCCTCGGGCTCAATAATCATGCATTACATTTACATTTACCTTTACAGCATTCAGTAGATGCCCTTATGCAGAGCAAATTACAGAAGCACTTTGTAGTGTCTATGAAAAACACATCCTCATGCTAGTTCACTACATCAGCCTGTACAAAGAGTACAGGCTAAATTCCTGTTGGGTACAGTATGAAAAGAAAATGATAACACAAGGATAAAAAAATAGATGACCAAAGTGCTATTTCAAGTGCTTGGTGAAGAGGCAGATCTTTAGTCTTCGTTTGTCTTCTTTGTACATTGGGCGATTTTGAGATCATGGTGCTGAGGGCCTGGAAGGAGTGTGATGCAGAGCGGCTTGTGAAAAGTCCTTTAAGGTATACAGGCTCTGACCCATTTTTGGCTTTGTAGACAAGCATCAGAGTTTTAAATCTGATGCAGGCAGTTACAGGAAGCCAGAAGTGTAACAATGGGGTGCTTAAGGAGAACTTGGGAAGATTGAAAAGTCAGATGGCACGCAAGGGCAGACCTACGATGACCGAGTTATAGTAGTCCAGTATTGAAATGACAGAGGTCTGAAAAAAAGCACCTAAGCTACCTTTCCTGTTACCTTTGTAGATCTAACAGAGTCAGTTTAGCAATGTGAGGCAAGAAAGACAGTTGGTTTGGTCCATGCAGAAACATGAGTGTTCAAAAAAAAAACACCTGCATGACAAGCAAAATCCCATGCACTGTAGCTTTAACTAATACATTACTCTGTTTCCAGTGTAAATTTTCCTCAGTAGCTTCTTATATCTAAAGGACAAAAATTCATTTGGGCATCTGTACAGACACAGATAACTGCAAATGTTATTAATGTACTATGTGAAAATTGAGTGTATATGCATAACATATTGCAAATATGTGCTGCGTTACTTGCCCACACCCACCTGAGGTCAGGGTGGTGTTTTAACAGCGCGCAGATTTCTAGTTCAAGGTTTTCTGGATCTTGCTCCTTTATCACTTCTGAAACTCTGGGCAAAATTTCTGATAGCCATTCCTTCTCCGATCCCTGTTGGAATAAAGTGACCTCTTATTCCCAATCACACAAAAAAAATTGCTCAAACATATTCTTATAAATGTATAGTTAGAAGACCCTCAGCAATAACTGGGATATGCTTTAACCTAAAATTAGTTTTAAAAAAAGATTTTATTTTGCACATTATTATTACTCAGCCAGGGGCAATAACGTGCATAACATTTCAAACATTTAGAACATATATTACATAGATGATAGCAGCATAAGCGGATTTGCTGGTGTATGATCTGGATAAATAAATCTGGAGCAATGAAATTAGATATGTAGCCTTAGCACTGTTGAATTCTCAGATCTGATTGGTCAGAAGGTGTTGATTGGTTTTATATAACAACACGACTCTGAGAGCAAAAAATTAGCTGGTTTAATACGTTGCTGTTTCTATAGTAACAACTTATTCACAAAGATTTGTATGGTGAACACTCAATGTAATCTAAAGCTAATAATAAAATGATATTATTTAACAAAGAAAAATGTATAATTTTATGTATGATTTGGTGGATGACTATTTAACATTTATGAAAGGAGTCTTGAGTGTCAGGGTGCATTTTTGTCTTATTAACTTCAGGGAAAAAAAAGAGAGGTTGGTAACTGAATGACTGAATGTTTATAGCTGCTATAATGTATGTTATAACAAGAACCCACTTGTTTCACGGATGTTCCACAACATTAAATGTAACTATAAATGGTTAAAAAACATGACGCATCGCTTATTAATAACTAAAAATTTGTCATCATTAGGAAATTGCTCTAGTTAAGAAGATTAAACCACTTTGGGATGTACTGTTATAGAAAAATAATCAACCTGTAAACTTGGACTAGTACATTGGTCCAAGTATATTGAAGCAAAGCTGTTTGCAGTGGTAAACTGTTATATTGAAAACTGTTATATTGAAGCAAAGCTGTTTGCAGTGGTAACAACAGCAATATATTTCTCATATTATGAATTATTATGAAATGCTGTCTTTAACATAGCATGTAGCTGAGTGGAAAGCAGTTACTGAGGGATTTTCCTTGGTTATGTAAGCAAGCATGATCGCAAAGTTTGGTAAGGTAAGTGACGCTTTCTATCTACTTTTACAGAATTTGAGACTTAGTCTTTGTGGAGTGATCAGGATAAGAGTTTATGCAGTTCCACAGGTCCAAAAAAATGATCAGGAATTTAAGATTTGTATGAAGCCCTACAATTAACATCATGAGTCAAGCAAAAGATTTTAAAATATGTAGGAATATTGAACTAATATTACAATGTTACACCTTCTGAAGTGATACAAGTGCAATGACTTTTGCTTTGTCGTGCTGTCTGTATGTGTGTATGTGTGTGAGAGGCCTACTAACATTTGTGTAAAACAGAGTGTTGATTCTGTCACTGTCCTGACACAGAAGGCGTGCAGCTGCCTCCTGCTTGTCCTTGTTTTTTAGTTTCAGTTTCCTCTTTAGCATCCTTTTGACATATTCAATCATCACCTCAAAATGCAGCTGACTCAACAGCTCCTACACATGCACACACACACTTAGTTATATGAGAGAGAGAGAGAGAGAGAGAGACTATATGCACATGTATGCTGTTATACACACTGCTGGTTCTTTTTGTGGTGGTGATTCTGACCTTTCGACAGGTACTGTGGAGGCCCTTCAAAGAATGAATTTTCTCATTCAGTGTATCTTCTAGTTTGTCAATAATCTCTTCATGCTCTGAAAACCAAGCTGGAGTCCACAATTTACAGTAATTCACCTGTGTGAATACCACAGAAAGAAGGGTGAAGATGTAAATATGACTAAGGCATTATAAATATGTAGTATGGAAAAAAAAAAGTAAATCTACTGCCACATTACAAAGAATCACTCTTTGTTTAATATCAACTTCAAGTATTTTTTTTTTTTAAGAAACATACCAACAGGTTTATTGTCAACTCCAAAACCCATGGAACACTTTAATGAATTTGGGCAAAATTAAATATGTAAAATGAATAAAACATGCAATGTGTATGAGTATGATTCTTCATGTAATATGCTGTATGTGAACACTTTATATTTTCACATTTGCACATGTGGACTACCCTTACAGTCCGCTCCAAAAGTATTAGAACAGCAAGACCAATATTTGTGTTTTTGCCATACACTGAAGTCATTTGGGCTTGAGATCAAAAGATGAACATGAGATGATAGATCAGAATTTCACCTTTAATTTCCTGGTATTTAGACCTAGATGTGTTAAACAACTTGACACCTTTTGTTTGAACCCACCCATTTTTCAAGTGATCAAAAATAGAGTATGTGACTGACAGGTGTTTCAATTCAATTCATTTTATTCAATTCAGTTTTATCTGTATAGTGCTATTAACAATGGACATTAACAATTAACAGCTCTGATTGTCTACTCTTGGTCTGAGCCCTGAGTTTCACCTGTAAAGACTGCATTTGTTGTTAAAAAGGACAAACCAACATGAAGACCAGACAACTGCCTGTGGGGAAAAAAAGCAAGCCATTTTGAAGCTGGGAAAAGAGGGGAAATCAGTCGTAGCCAATAAAGCAGTTTGGAATGTTCTGAAAAAGAAAGAAACCACTGGTTTACTAAGAACCAGATACCTAAGAGGTCAACCATGGCTACTTTCAGGCTACTTTCACTTCATCTGGAAGATTATTTTGTGTCTCTATATACTCCCTGTAAATACAGTCATTTGATCTCAACTTCCCGTCTGAGATGTTCCTCATTTCAATCTATTGAGAAATGACCCAAAATGTCTTTTTAAATTGTTGCTAAAGGAACGGGATTACTTTAGAATATTTCAATTCACACACTTCAAATACTTTGATCTTAGCCTTCTAATTACAAGAATAGACAGGATTCATTAAATCTGGTAATTACCCTGTGACATCACCAACAAATTCCACAGGGCAGGGGTGAAGTTCTCACAATCCACCATTTGAATAAGACTTCAAGACAGAAATATAGAGGCCATACCACAAGATGCAAACCAAGATTAAACTCTACCAAAGTGAAGAAAAGGCCAAAGTGAAAGAAAGGATCTGTTCTTGATCCAAAACATACGAATTCATCAGTCAAGCATGGTGGAGGTAGTGTCATGGTCTGGGCTGCTTCTGGAACTGGCTCACTAATCTTTGATGATGTAACTCATGCTGGTAGCAGCAGAATGAATTCAGAAGTCTACCGAGAAAGTACAAAGTCTGCCAATTTACAGAGAAATGCGTCCAATCCATTTGGGAGGAACTTCATCACGCAGCAAGATAATGACCCAAAACACACTGCCATCACAACAAAGGACTTCATCAGGGGAAAAAAGTGGAAGGTTTTAGACAGGCCAATGTCAATCACCAGACCTTAACCCAACTGAGCATTTCACCTCCTGAAGAGGAGACAGAAGGGAGGAACCCCCAAAACAAGCAACACCTGAAAGAAGCTGTGGTACAAGCCTGGAAAAGCATCACAAAAGAAGAATGCAACAGTGTGTTGATTACAGTTGGTCGCTGGCTTGATGCAGTTATGCAAACAAGGGATATGTAACCAAATATTAAGTGTTATTTACTTTAATTTACTTAAAGACTATCTGTTCCTATACTTTCACTCACCCAAAAATTGTGTGGTCTGCCGTCAAAGGTGCCATGTTCTAAGTGGTTTAACACATCTAGATGTAAATATCAGGGAATTAATACTGAAATTCTGAGCTATCATCCCATATTCATCTTTTTTATCTCAAACCCAAATGACTTCAGTGTGGCTTTGCTATTCCAATACTTTTGGAGGCGACTGTACAATTTCCACATGAAATGAAGCAATGAAGAATGGATTCAAACACAGAGAAAGCCTACACTAGCCTAGAGAAAAATAACCTTGCCAGGAATAATCAGTTCAATACAGTATATGTAATTTCACTCATGAACAGCTCTTACAATCATTTAATGGATATTTCATTGATGAACTATGCCTAATAAATAATTTAATGGTAGATATTGATTGATTTTTCTAATTTTATAACCAGACACAGAGTGACACTAAGCTGGCAAACTTTCCCTCTAGGTTGTAGGTTATTTCTGTTTAGTGAATTCATGGACAGATAAAACTACAATATAGTGATGGACTTAGATGTGTGAACTTGGATGGAAACTTGGCTTTGAGGATGTGTTATGGTCTAGTCTAGGTATTTTGTTTGTAGATACCTTTAGTTCCTTGTGTATGGGGCTGAGGAAGTAACTGTGACAGGAGTCTCTTAGCTCTGATGCAATTGACAGCCAGGCTACTTTCATTTCATCTGGAAGATTCTCTTGTTTCTCTATATACTCCCTGTAAATTCAGTCATTTGACATAACAACTTCCCATCTTAGACGCTCCTCATTTCAACATTTTTGAAAATTACCCAAAATATATTTTTAAGTGGTTATTAAAGGAACAGCATTACTTGCAGTTTACACACTTCAAATACTTTGATCTTCACAAGAATAGACAGGAATAATTAAATTTAGTAATTACTCTGTAATTACTATTATTATTTTAAAATAATTTAATCACTAATAACTAAGCTGTTTTTATCTGTTTTTCAAAAAAAAAAGTGGACTTTTCATTATGTCTTGAAAAATAGGAATCAAATTTCATTTTTAATACTCTCACTAAACGATGCATAGATCCTGTACACCGTCCTTTAGCATTGCAGTGCCCAAAACTGGTTGAAGAAAGATTTGTCCTAATGTTTTAGGTAGTTTCTTCATCAATAATGATGAAATTTTACTGGCAGCTATACATGCCCAAACTATAACATGACACCTGTCATGTTTCACAAATAAGATATTATGCTTGGATCATGAGCTGTTTGTGTTTCCCCACCAATTGTAGGCTATAGAACAATTCATTTTTTTTAGTAATGTTTAGTTGTTGTTGTTGTTTTTTTTTTGTTTTTTTTTTTAGATAGTTTATTAATTTTTAGTTTAGTTATTTTTTCTGCAAGTAAACATGGATACCAAGGGCTTGTTTCTATGCTTTTCTCACCTTATCTTGGTGATATTAAACAGCTGGGCTTTCATGATTTCAGTCATGTTCGTCTGCTGGCTTTTAAGAAATTCCTCCATGGAGTTCTTATAACTGTCAAGAGCAAATAAATATCTTCATATTTATTGAAAGCTTGCTGCCACATACAAATAGTCAAACATTTAGCTAGTTACATAACCTGTTGAGACCATTCAATTTGGTCAAAAAAGTACAGTATACAGTTCAAAGTACAGCCTGACTATAAGATCCCAGTCCAGTCTCATTTCTGCCTGGACTAGAAGTCCATATCATTAGAATATTGGTTTATATTATTCCTTAGTTTTTGTCTGGAATAAAGTGGCTTGATAATAGTTTGATCATATACATATGAAAATACCTCATTAGGAAGCCACCTATCTGCACCAACATTCGCTGTGCTTTATCATTTCCCAGAATGACTGCAACCTCTTTTATGGCTCCATCAATAACCTGTTAAATTAATCACATAAGACCAGAGAAGAGGAAATGTTAAAGACATAACATGCTAACTTACATAATCTTAATCAGTAAAATGAGTCAACCGATCCTGATGCACATACCCCTATAACATCTAAAGCGAGACTGCAAAAATAATATTCATCAATAAGTTCAGGTTTTTTATTAGCCTGCCAGTCTGCCTCCTTTAACTTAAGAGCACTGGACAACCAAGTCTTGACTTCTTTCTGTAAACAAGAGAAGATGAAAAAAGGAAAATTAGCATATCCCAAGTATGCCATTGCACTGACTCTCCACTTTAATAGGAACACATGTACTCCAATATATTGCAATATATATATATATTGCATTTATCCAATCAGCCAATCATGTGGCAGCAGCACAATTCATAAAATAATGCAGATACAGGTCAACAGCTTTAGTCAAGGTTCACATCGAAGATCAGAATGGGGAAAAACTGTTCTCAGTGACTTTGACAGTGGTGTGGTTGTTGGTGCCAGACAGGCTGGCTTAAGAATCACAGAAACTGCTGAATTTACACAGAATAGTGGGAAAAAGCAAATACTGAGCAGTGGTTCTACAGGCAGAAACGGCTTGTTGATGAGAGAGGTTAGAGGAAAATGGCCAGATTGATTTGAGCTAACAGGAAGTCCACTCAAATAACCACTCTTTACAACTGTGGTGAGCAGAAAAGCATCTCACAATGCACAATATGTTGAACCTTGAGGCAGATGGTCTAAAACTGTAACGCGGCAGGTGCCTTCTCAGGCAGATCCGCGGCCACCTGCACGGGCTTTTATAACGCGGTGGTCTCAGGAAGGTAACCAGCGTAAATGTGCAGCACCTGGCCGCACCTCTTTATAAGCCCTCTGATTGCCTCACTCCGCGTGCGGACACAGATCTGTGCCAGGTAACAGAGCAGCGCCACGCTACTCTGATCGGTGATTTTGATATGTAAAAAAAAAAAAAGAAGAAAAGAAAAGAAATAAAATATTTAGGTTTAGAAAGAAAAGGAAAGGGAGAGAAATTATTGAGGGAAAGAAAGAAAAGAGGAAGTAGGCACAAAACTAAAGAGGAGGACAGACTGAGAATCCTCACTCCCAGATAAAGATTTAGCCATCTTAAGTTAGAGATTGTTTTTTGTCTCATTTGGTGCCTTTAAGTTCGGCCAGAAGGAAGGCCAGGTTTGAGTTGTGTTTTTCGCCGCGCTGCGGCACTTTTGAGTTCAGCCGTTGGCTCTGAGCTCCCCGCATTTTAGGCGGAGTCTTTTGATCCGTCTCCGCACTTGGCTCCTTTCACACCTGATATATTGTCCTCCCGGGCAAGCGGGGCCTGCGCGACAGTTTTTGAACATCTTATCGCCTAGCCCCATAACAAAAACAGCAGAAGACCACATCAGATTCCACTCTATCAACCAAGAAGATGAATCTGAAGCAGCTGAAGTTTGGAATAAGACCAGACAATATTCTGTTGTAAAAAATTTTTAAAGAGTAGCTTGTCAGCTTGAGCCAGTCTGGGCATTCTCCTCTGACCTCTCTCAACAACAAGCCATTTCTGTCCACTGACTGCCACTCGCTGGATATTTTTTTCCTTTTTGCACCATTCTGTGTTACTCTAGAGACTGTTGTGTGTGAAAATCACAGGAGTGCAACAGTTGTTGCAATACTCAAACCAGCCTATCTGGCACCAACAACCCCGCCATGGTCAAGGTCACTGAGATAAAATTTTTCCCAATTCTGATGTTTAACTGAAGGTCTGAACATTAACTGAAGCTCTTGATATGTATCTGCATGATATTATGCACTGAGCTGCTGCCACATAATTGGCCGATCGGATAACTGCATAAATGGGCAGGGCTACAAGTGTTCCTGTTAAAGTGACTAGTGAGTGTATAAGATACAAAAATATGTAATAGTCTTCTATTATTTTCCATCACCTCTTTGTGTGACAAATATTGCTCCTCCAGTGACTTATGATCTTCCTCAGTTAACAAAGCTCCTAATGATTCAATTGTGACGTGTGGGTTCAGTTTGTCCTGTTGCAAAATATCCCTGAAAAACAATCATTAAATATGTAGAGCTGGCTTGATGAGGTGTATCAATAAATCTGGTTTGTATTAACATGGAATCTTGTTTCTTAATAAGATACTGTGTTGGTGATATTCTTGTTTTTCTTACTTTGAATAACGGTTTATTTGTTGCAGTATGAATCTGTAATCCTCCACAGTAACACTGAACTGTAGAAGTTTCTTGAGTTTTGTTGAGAAAGCTTGATGATAGAGCTGGGCATACATGTCACACACGTTGAAATCTGATGAGTAACATTTCTGCACATGATTGACAACTTGAAGCAGGTCATTCTGAATGACGCTGCCTATCCGTACCACCTCACTTTTCAGCACGTTTGTGTCAAGCTCTTCTTCATTTACTGGCTGCAGCCGTACCTCCACCACCTCCTTAAGTATCATGTCATGGATCTGTCGGCATCTCATGGGTCGCCAACATGGGGACTCCTCTGCTGCCTCTTCCCAGAGCCTGTCTTGTTCCTCCTGCTGAACTATAGCAATTATAGCACTTCTCAGCATCTCCTGATTCTCCATGTTAAAGGAATCTTGGACAGCCATCTTCAGATGATCCATCAGAGTCTCATAGTCCTTCCTCAAACCCTTTTTTTCATCTTCTGTGCAAATCACCTCCTTAGGTGATGACTGTGAGCTAAAGAGGCACTTCTCCCTTTCTAAAAGTTGCTGGCTAGCTTCTGCCAAATATCCCAGTTCCAGATTCTGACTGAAATCCAAGAGCTCTGAAATAATGTCACAATTTTCCTTATACAAAATATACAAATTTTGACCACAAGCTGTACAAAAATCATTTCAGTCAAACGTACCTGGATTAGATTTTGAGGAATGTTTTTTGTCTGACTTTTTTGTCTTTAACGTGAGATTTAAGAAATGTCTTGCAGAACCACTTGAGGATTTTTTAGTTTGTTCAACCATCATTGTGGAAATAGAGTGACCTCCAACCCCATTATGCTCTAAGAATTAAAAAAATTAAACAAATTATAAATAAAGAGGAAAAAATCCACAATCAACAGCATTTCAAACATGTGTCCATCTTCAGATTAAATAATTCATACAGACTTTTACATTTTAGACACTGTGCTATGTTAGGTAGTAGATTTCCAGGAAGAAGGTAAGATATTGAGAAATAATTCTGATGTGATCAGTAATTAATCACTATTTATTATAATAGAGCCATGGTTAGCTAGTAATAATTGTAGTAGCAGGAGAAATGTAAGACCCAGTAATTGCTGCTTAAGACTCTGTAATTACTGCTTAGTTAATAGTGAATACCTCCTAATATACTTAACAAGTAATTAAATAGTGGTTCTTAGTAGTTAATAGGAGTAACAAAAGTGTTAATGAATAACTACCCATTTGTTCCTTCTTAATCTCTGTGTAACAGCTTTTGACTAGGCTCAGGGCTACAGGTAACTTGTGCTCCAAAGCTGCCGATAGAGTCCTATTAGCTCCGTATTTTTTCAGTTAGCTTTAAACTGTTTTTGTGCTGAAGTGGTGAAGAGGCACTCTTCCCATTCTAAAAGTTGCTGGCTAGCTTCTGCCAAACATCCCAGTTTCAGATTCTTACTGAAATCCAAGAGCTCAGAAATAATGTGATACTTTTTGAAATTTTCCTTACACAAAAGATTCAAATTCTGACCACAAGCTGTACAGAAATCAGAAGTCATTTTAGTCAAACTTACCTGGATTAGATTTTGAGGAATGCTTTTTGCCCAACTTTTTTGTCTTTAACATGCGGTTTAGGAAACCTCTTGCAGTACGACCTGAGGATTTTTTTTTAGTTTCTTCAACCATCGTTACGGAAATAGTGTCACCACCAGCTCCTTTAATATCTAAGGGGGAAAAAAGAGAAACAAAACATAAATAAACAGGAAACATCCATGACCAAAAGCATTTTAAACAATTGTCTATTTTCCTGATGATAACCCAAAATTAGAGCCAAACTAGTGAAATCAGACTAAATGTTGATGTCCCAAACAAAAAGTGCTGACAAGCAGCAAAACCCTGAAAATAACTTACATTGATTCAGCAAGTTCAGTCCTCTGTGTGGTCTGCGTTAGTACTGCATTATTACTGCTTTCTACCACTACTACTGCTGCAGTAAATCACGGCACTGTATATATATATATACATATATATATATATATATATATATATATATATATATATATATATATATATATATATATATATATATAGGAAGTATTTGGACAATGACAGTGTTTTTGTGATTTTGCCTTTATACACCACCACAATGGATTTGAAATAAAACAATCAAGATGTGATTGAAGACTTTATACACATACATACATATATATAAATATATACCTTTTAGAGACTTTATGCAATTTATGCAAATGTATACAAAATTGTATATCATAATATTAGGTTTAATTGATTAAATACACCAAGGTTTTTATGAAAGCTTGTAAAACTAGACAAATCTTACAACACTGTGACAGTAATAACACTCAGCCACATGAAGCCACATGAACTCTATTAAAGTCACATGAACTCTATTAAAGTCAATTTCCGTGCGTTTTAAAGAAAACTGACTAAACACCATTCAGTATGATCTGATGAAGCTGACTGGACAAATGGAGGAATGTCTTGACCCTCCAGACCTTATAAATGTGTTTTTAAGTCAAGTTGCATATTATTGCTAATAAATTCTTTTTTGCATCTTCTTTGCCTGGTGCTGCTCCAGCACAATTCCCTCTCCTCTAGCTGCTCTGACTTTCCGCACCTGCAGTTCAATCCTCACCCTCACCTACTCAGCTTCTGTCAAAACCTGCCATATCACAAAATGCTTAATGTTAACCAGTTTGTCAGTCCAGTTAGTGAAATCCACTGCAATGCTAAAGACTTAAAAATGTATGCTTCTAGATGGGCTGGTGCCCATATTTATCTACATGAGTCATAAGTAGCTTAAACAACATTTCAGATGTAACTGTACTGCAATTGTACAAGATGAATTGACAGTTTCTAACAGCAAGCTGAGGCTTAAGAAAAATGGGAGTTTGCATTCTGCAGAGGTATGGGGGAAGGGAAGAGTCAGTATCTAGTCATGACTAGCTAGCTAGTGTTAGCTAATTCACCTTCACTGCAAGCAGCAATGTTAATCCTGTTGGTGTTGGCATCAGCAACAGTCTCAGTAGTATCCATTGTATTGATCATCGTTTGAGTAATGTTAGCCACAGTACTTGGGTCTTCACTAACATCTACTGGTTTTAAACAGGTCAAAATTGTTAGTACATCAGCCAGTGCTGCTTAGCCATGCTATTAATCCCCTTTTGCTCCATTTTCAAATTAGGCAGGCATCACACAAATTTATCCTTAGCTAACAAGATGTTGATCTAGATGCCTAGATGTACATCCTTGTTGTCTGACTGGTCTAGGTGTCATCAACAGAAAAATAAAAACCAATAAGAGACAGTGTTTTTGTCTGAATGAAGTCTACATGAGTTATGCTTATCGACTTAAAAATCATAAATTGTCACTTGATAACTTTCGAACTTTCATTTTAAAACTTGGAGGAAAAAACAGCCTACAGCTTGAGGTCCCTTGGACTTAGTGGTCCATCACCAGTGGAGCAATGGGCCCTATGGTTAACTCATCCATGGATAAAAACTGTTTTTAGTACTAGAGTATCTTCTTCATAAGTTCTATTTCACTCCTCCTAACAAGGGTGGTGTTTTAACACCTGGATAACTTCTTGGACACCTGTTCACACAGGCCAAGACCTTACCACAAAGTCACATGGTAACTGAATGACAGCATTTTCCTATAAAAATACCATTGTCAGCGGCTATCTGTGCTTTATTCTTCTTGCCTTGTATATATGTCAGGCCTTTTAAATATATTTTGAAGCAACAATCTGAGTGGTCTCGGGACCGCTCTGTGCTCTGTGCAGCGATGTGTCTGTGCTCACTTAGTGGATCCATGGCATGGTGTTCTGTGCGGTGTTGCCTGATGGCATTGCAGCTGAAGAGGCTGTGTAGGACATATCTGTCTAGGCCTTTAGTGGGACTATGAGCAGCTACACCACTGAAACTAGATCCCCCCTTTTGGAGGAATCTGTATTTTTGTTTTTTGTAATTGTAATGTGACCTTGAGTGTGGGTTACATGGGCCTTGTAAGCTCTCAAGTGGAAACTGTTTTGCAATGATGTGTACTCCATCATATGGGCCCAAAGTACTAATGTTTCTACAACAAATACCAGGCAAGAAAATAAAATCTTGATCTACTTTGAAAGTATATGTGCAGTCATTACTGCACACCACATCACTATGGATAGTGTCTCATTAAGCACTTGTTGCAGCCTTTCTGAAGGGAGCAAGGTGCCTTTGCCCACTGTGCATCCTCAAGAGCTCTGCCTGGAAATTCATCTTTGGTTTAGAGTCTCTTAGGTCCTTCCCTCATGAGCACATACAGGATAATGCACTGAAATTGATTTGTCTGAAGCTCGCCTTCCTGCTAGCAGCCACTGCAGCAAGAAGAGTGGGAGAGATGCCAGGGTGGGCTTATGCTTTAACAATCAGCACACCCTGCATACACTGGTAGCCAGATGATGCGGGTGTGTGGAAACACTTTAGCAGTTTGTTTTGGAAGAACTTACCTGGCAAACTATCAGTGGTCTTCAACTGCTCAACATGTTTTGCAGAAGAATCTTCAGGACCTGTTTGTTCATTCATTGCTGTACAACTGAAGACACAATGAGTCTGAATGATTTTCCTGTCAGGGGGAAAAAAACAAAAAGGTGTAAAGTATGGGTAAAATGAACACACAATTCAGCTAATGCACTGAAAAAATAATATCTTAGCAAGTGAAAGTTAGCAAGTGAAAAATTATCTAGTATTCCTCATTATGAAATTAATATACTGTATAACAAATATAAGATTATTCAGCCTATTTCTAGACATCATGAGTAGTTTCACACTTATAACCGTCATATTTTATTGGCATGTGTTGAATCTACCAATAGGATAAGACCATTTCAAGCTTGAAATAAGTAAAGACATCTAGAAATAGGCTGAATAATTATAATTATGTTTGTTTAAAAATAAAGAAAGTAACGTTAGATAAATTTGCCTATATTCAAGATATTATTACTGGCTAAGATATTAATTTTTGCAGTGTGGCTTTATTTTTGCGTGCTTCAAAACCTAAAGAATGTAGTGAGTATAGTAAGTGAATAATGCAAAGACACAGGAGAATATGGGATATATACAAGATACACTATATATATACTATGTGGACACCTGACCATCACACCCATATGTGCCCACTGGAGTTCGTCCCCCCTTTGTTGTTATAACAGCCTCTACAATTAAGGCTTTCCACTAGATTTGGGAATGTGGCTGTTCAGATTTGTGTTCATTCAGCCACAAGAGCATTAGTGAGGGTGGGCACTGATGACAAGTGAGGAGGCCTGGTGTGCAGGTGGAGTTCCAATTCATCCCAAAGGTGTTCAGTGGGGTTGAGGTCAGGGCTCTGTGCAGGCCTCTCGAGTTCTTCCACATCAGCCTTGGCAAACTATATTAATCTTGATTTGTGCACAGGGGCATTGTCATACTGGAACAGGTTTGGGGCCTTTAGTTCCAATGAAGGGAAATCTTAATGCTACAGCAAACTAAGACATTCTAGACAATTGTGAGATGCTATGGCACCTACAGGATCCAAATAAAAGGCAGGAACAATAATTTTATACTTTCATGCAAGCAGGAATGGACAGTCAGATATGATGTTTGAACTTACTATGGGAATGGGTGTAACTGACCAAGTTTCTGATGGAGTCTGCGGGAGTGGGATTTTAAAAAAAAGTCTTGGGCCCATCTCTAGCAGAAATCCACTCCACTCCACTCCACCACTCCAGTCTCTGACCTTTAATTTTTAAAGAAAGAGAATTTTCCACTGTTGACCTCATTCCCCAAGAATTCCCCTCTGTCAGAATGAGCCTCTGAATTAGTTTCAAGGTCTCGTTCTACTCCACAGTTTCAATGTCTGTTTTTTCCCTAATAAAAAGCCATGGATGTGCTTCTGCTATTTCCTTGGTGTCACACTCTGAACCTCATGCAGGGTTTTCCCAAGCGTAGGAGCTTTTCCTGGCTTCAGTAACACATTCTAATGTGCCTGATCACTATAAAGTCCCTTGCTGTGTTTCTACTGTAGGACCTACTTAGCTCTTTAAAGTCTGCCCATTAAACAAGTGGGTTGGGTAGTAAACATGAAGTCATGACAGTGTTTGTTCAAATAAAATACTGGGAAACACTAAAGGATGCAGTTTTCACTGTCATATCATCTGAAGAAGACAGTATGTGATTGCACTGTTGGGCAAGATATTATAAAAACCTAGCTATATAAGCTACAAGTTACTTTACAAAAAATGGTTCCTAAATCAACAATCATGTTCAGATGCTGTTGTTTTAGAGAGTTTCAAAGACTTTCAAACTGAAGTAGAATTGGTAAAAAACTGGGGAAAAAAAGAAACTGCTGATGCAAGAAACAAGAAACTGATTAAGCTGATTTCAGAGGGCTGGCAGGAAGATATGATTATTTAATCAAAGTCTTAAGCCATGTTCTGTGTACCAGAACACCTTCCTAGTTTATTCTGTATATTGTGGTTATTCAGTTTATTCATAGTGTAACACATTTACCCACCCCACCAGGAGAGGTCATGTTCCCCTGAATACTAGCATGAAGTCTGCCAAGCAGTTACAGGTTACTTTCTGGGTTTGAATTATTTTAGCAACCAAGTAAATTATTTCACTGTGAAGTTTTATGATCTCTTGTGTGCTGAGTAAGTTCTGAGCCTTTGTTCTATGCTGACCTGTCTGTGTTTTACTGAACCTTCGCTTTGTTATTTGGATTACTTCTTTGGATTTGGTCTTATTGCATATGATCCACTGTGTTTTGAATATGCCTTTTAACCTTGCTTTTGGATAATGTTATCACTTTGCCAGGATTTGTAATAAAACCTCCTTGAACATGAACCCTCCTTCTGTGTCTGAGTCCCATATGTTACAGAAGACACCACCCATCTGCTCCACAGACCCCCTGGCTATGCTCCCTGGACCCCAGGGACACATCTTCTTTCTGGTTGGAAAGCAATTATTACCCAGAGCCTAGTATTTCAAAAGCAACAAAAAGGTCGGTTCATCTAAACTGTTAGAGAGCATATTTTGTGATGCTCATTCTACCAAATATGATCTTTGTACTGTGATGCTTTTGGGAAACTCATGCTTGAAATTGAAACTCAATTAAATTCAGCTCAAAGTCCAAACACTAACCCCTCCCTGTCCCTGATCTCAGTCCATAATTTTCATTCCAGTCAAAGAGATCTGTGCATGTTCTTATGATTTGGTTCTGTGAGTGACTGGATTAATCCTGTTTGTTTCTACCAATATTAGCCTGCATGCAGCTCGATTATGAATTCTGCAGCCCTGGTATCTCAGTCCCAAAGCACTGAATAATAACAGGTTGATAAAATTTTAATTATATCAAGAATTTATTTACTGAGCAAAATCACACATGCTAGTTCTGGCACTATAGTATCTGAAGAAAGCAAAACACACCTAATTATACATATTACTGTATACATACAAGACATTAGTGCAAAAGCAAGACAAAGTGAAGATATACATCATCATCTAAAACATTCACATCTGGTGTGTGTGCATTCACACATGAGCAGAAATGGTCAGTATCATGTAGCAAATCTCAATATTGTATAACAAATCTCCCCAGTGATGGATAAAAAGGCATTGCTTACCTCCTTTTTTCTCAGGCTGGGTGCGGTTGTGTGGATGCTGAAGAGTGGTCCTTCACTGACATCACTGACGTCATTGTGAAGCAGGAGGAGAATGTGTTTCAGTTTCAGTTCTATGAGTCACTGGTAGAAATTGCCTCAGGCTTTTCCTTTCCTAATCTCCTTCACCACAGGTCTATTTGCTTAACCACATTTATTGATGCTTATAACAAGACAGCTTACAGCTTATATTTCTAGCTCTCTTTCTCTCGAGTGCCCTAGTGTGCTGCCTTTTGGTATCTGCTGTATAGTAAGAGCTAGTGCTGATTTCTGAGAAACCACATGATTTCTCACTCTGCTAAGCCTCACCACCCCACCCTCACCACTCAGCTGTAACACCTTTTATTGGCTGAAGAGACATCACTAAATTTGTAATAGATAGATAGATAGATAGATAGATAGATAGCACATAGTGCAAAAGGTGCACATCTTAACCCTTGTCCTCCTTTTGTTAAAGTCAGGTGTCTTAATCTTAATGCTACAGCATACAAAGACATTCTAGAAAACTGTCAGGTCAGGTGTCCACATACTTTTAACAATATATTGTATTAATGCTTATTAAATAAATTGAAACTCCAAAATATGCCAAAAACAACCACAACGGAGGAAACTATGATGCAGGCATTGTAAGTTAGCCAGCCAGTTATCCTGGTATTGTATATGTATACAGTAAAACTTCAGAAACAGATCCCACCTTTGTATAGATTGCACTCAATATGCTATGCATAATGTATTCTGCAGGCATTTTTTAAGAGGCCAAGGACTTATAAAGCCCATAATATTTTCATGAACCACACTGTGGGTTAGTGTGGCTTTTCCCATCATGCTCTTAGTTCAGATTTAACATCTGTTTATGCTGTTTATGTATCTGTCTGCTCTTGACTTGTTGCCTGACTAAGCTATCTGTGTTATGGGGCTAGGCGATAAGATGTTCGAAGGTGTCACGCAGGCCCCGTTTGCCCGGGAAGGCAATATAAATATATAAATATATATATATGGTGGGAAAGGAGCCAAGTGCGGAGACGGATCAAAAGACTCCGCCTAAAATGCGACCGTCTAGAGCGGGATTCAAAGCGGGGAGGTTGTGAACCCCTAGCCGTAACGTTACCCACTGAGCTAATTCTATCATATAGGATTTGTGTGTGTTGCAGTGCTTGTGAAACTGGGACGGGGAACTCAGCACCAATGGCTGAACTCAAAAATGCCGCAGCGCGGCGGAAAGACACAACTCAAAACTGGCCTTCCTTCTGGCCGAACTTAAAGGCACCAAATGAAACAAAACAATCTCTAACTTAAGATGGCTGCATCTTTATCTGGGAGTGAGGATTCTCAGTCTGTCCTCCTCCTTATTTTTGTGCCTACTTCCTCTTTAATTCTGAGCTCCCTTCTCTTTCTTTCCCTCAATAATTTCTGTCCCTTTACTTTTCTTTCTAAACCTAAATATTTTATTTTCTCTCTTTTCTTCTTTTCTTCTTACGTAGCAACATCACCGACCAGCGTAGCGTAGCGTAGCACTACTCTGTTACCTGGCACAGATCTGTGTCCGCACGCGGAGTGAGGCCCTCAGAGGGCTTATAAAGAGGCGCGGCCAGGTGCTGCGCGTTCACGCTGATTACCTTCCTGAGACCGCCGCGTTATAAAAGCCCGTGCGGGTGGCCGCGGATCTGCCTTAGAAGGCACCTGCCGCGTTACAATCTGTTTATTTTCTAGTCTTATATTTAGGTGTCTTAACCACAAATGACCAAGTCAAGGATAATCAGCAGCAACATATTTAGCCAAACAAACTCTCAGAACTGCACAGAAATAGCCAGATAAATGTGCAGCCACTCACTGGTCAGAAATACTGTGGTGGCTGAGGGCTGCTTCTAATAAGCACGTGAGATTACTCAGTGTACAGAGTACTGAGTTTTACTCAGTGCTTTCTAAGCTGATCACAAAACAATATAGATGCCAGACTGACTATTGGAACAGTGTGTTAAGGATGGATAAGACAGAGCCAAATGTAATGGTAAATTAATTATGGCTTATTTCGCTTTTCTGCTTCTGGGACAGTTTTCTCCTCTCGGAGTGAACTTTCAATTTCAGTCTCGCAGGGACATAGGAAACATTGCACTGGACATTTTGTTGCACAATATGAAGGATTTGAGGGAAGAAAGTCTTGAAGAAAGAAACAAAGAAAGAAAGAAAGAAGGGGTTTCTGCTACATCAGCAATTGAAGATACGAATGAAGGTAAAATGTTCTGTAGAATCATCTCAGTGTCACTGCTACTGTAACTGTGATTAGATTAACTTCAAAGGTAAATCTGTTTTTGTCCAAATACTATGTTTGTTCATTTTGTTTCATCTTTACTAACTGCATTATCCTGGTCAGGGTCATGGTGGATCCAGAGCCTATCCTGCAAGGCGGAAATACACACCAACGCAGGGCACCACACACACACACACACACACACACACTCATTCACACCTAGGGACAGTTTTGTGTAGCCAGTCCACCTACTGGCATGTTTTTGGCAGTTGGGAGGAAACCCACGTAGACACAGGGACAACATGTGAAACTCTCTCTCCTATGTCTTCCTACTAAATTAACATGGCAATGGATCCTTAATTAATCAATGACGAGACATAAAATCACTAATAATTATTCCTACCACACATGAATCATGACCATCACATACTTTTAATGCCCAGTAATACATTTACTGAATAAAAGGTTAGAATACAAAGTACTTGAACAAGGAAATAGTCTTTCATGTGTATATAAAACATACAACACATTGTGAAATGTAAAGGGAAGGAAACTTATATATAAATGCATACATCAAACAAATGACCTTTTGGACCTATTACTTGTAACAGAGCTACTGTACATATCAAGCATGATGCACACTATCCGCGTTGGGGTCCTCAAACAAAAAATGAATACTGGGAATACACAAATAACACACACAGTGCATTAAAAACATTAAATGTATATTGTGTCTGAATAGAGGTTACCCATAGGACCATTCTGTTGGGTTGCTAACCACTCCCAATATGACAGAACAGGATAATTAGGAGTAAAATAGGAAATTGAAAAGTCACTATGTAGAGTTTCTTACATAACAGCAGACATGAAATGTTATATGATTGCGTTCTTGTGTCCCTAAAAATGTCTCTCTTTCAATATGTAATCTATAACTAGGCTAGTGAGGCTAGCATTTACAAATAATGACCCTCTATATTTGTATATAACAGTTTTGTATTTAACACTATATAACACTGCTTTATATTAGCAACTTCTAAATGGTTCACTTCAGCTACAGTGACGTGATTAGACTTCACTGATAAAACACAGTCTTGAAGTTCCTTTTTACAGGCACTTTACAGAAGAAAGCTGGTGTGGGCTCAGCGTTCGGTGAATCCCTATTCTCATGCAGGCTCTTTTTGATGCTGCGCACATCTGCTTTGGAGAGGTTTGCCTTCAAGTCCAAGAGTGCAAGGACTTGGCATTCACTGTTAACAGAAACCAGGGAAAATGTGGTTATTGTGTTATATTTCTCAATAAGCAATACATAGTCTCATTTCAACACGGAGTAGTGCAAGAAGTGTTTTCTGTTGCCAATTTTTGATTAAAAGCATTGATCACTCCTAATGTCATCACCATAATTTTATCAGAAATCTAACTTGAAAGATTCTCTTGAAATCAGTTTATTGAATCCTGATGAAAATAAAGGTTTAAACAGCTGTTGCTCAGTGGGATGGAAACGCAGGTATAATGATTGTGGTATGGGTTTTTACATGATTATAAAATACATCGCAAAACACCTTTTGCACCTCCAAGAAAGTGTTTCAAATCACCTGAACACCTGTCAAATGAGCTTTGAATAAATATAACATAGGATTTTTTTTCTTGTGTGTTCCTGTGTAAAGAACTTGAATATTTTATAGGACATTTGAAGTGTTATTATGAAAGATGTTAAAACATATAATGTTATCACACCTAAGTTTCAGCCACAGACACAACTTACACTGGGGACGCACCCCCACCACTTTTTGAAACTGTAATCATTTTGTTCCATAGCGCTGCTGAATTCTTGATTCTGATTGATCAGAAATGTACTGATTATTGCCGTTGATTCATTTTCTATAACAGCACAGCTTTGACAAAAAAAAACCCCAGCTTTCTCTGTGAGAAAACGTTCGTTTAGAAACTTTGGTGTTAAGGGTTACAGGTTTGTAACAGTTAGACCTAAAGCTCTACCTTTAAGTTTTCGTACTCAGGAAAGCCTTCAGGACAGAGAGTTTTGCAGTATCTCTGTAACATGACAAGCTCTATTTTTTTGTCCTATTACATTCAGGAGAGAGGAAAAAAAGAGAGGCTGGGGAGTTGAAAGTAAGTGAGAACAGGAACTAAGTTGTTTCGCAGACATTATGAAAAAATTAAGTGTAACTAAATGGATAAAATGTACAATGTGTCATTCTTTAATAAATTAACAATTTTTCCAAATTGCTGTGATATAAAATTAATATTAAAAACTTTGCTATGTGCTGTTATTGAAAAACAATCAACTTCAGGGTGGTAACAGTAACATCCACTTCATATTGGACTGCATCACACCACCACATCACTGATTATTATAGATTGTACTTTATAGATTATAGATTATAAATTATTGTTATACTCCTTACATATATAATAGCTCTAATACACATTGTTAAAAATGTCAGTTTAGCCCCATTCTTGTTAGTTTCTCATGGTGGCATTTGTAATAAAATGTATCTTTTATTGATAAATTTCACGTATCTGGAGAATTTTAGAGATTTAAGAATGTAAACAGACATCTGTAAGCAGATCTTTGAGTTACAGTTGATGATTATTAAAAAATCAATTTATTTATAGAAATTTACGAACATGATATTATGGCATATACTGTATGTGAGTGTAAAGTGTGAGGCTTTATACTGGATGTCGTTGTCTTTTTAATAGTCACTCAGCATATGGGATCATGCTCTTTGATTTACTTTCCTTTTCCTATTAACTGATTCCCACTAAAGGCACAAGGTAGACGACATAAAGCATAGCAGCTATAAATTTTAAAAGAGTTCCAAAGCAACCAAATAACTTAAAACGTAATGTGGATTCAAATGATAATTAAAACAGAAACACTGGCCTATCACTTCCATGAGACATGCTTGATGCCAAAATGTAAAGCAGCTCAATGTGGACTGTTTTTGTTTTTATTATTATTATTATTATTATTATTATTATTTTAATTATAAGACCCAGCAGTATTCAAAACAAAGTTACACCCATGGTTTCAACCCAAGATATTTAGTATTTAGTCAGCACAAAACATTTGTTGCAGTTCTGATAAGATGTTCAGGAAACTGTCCCACGAAATGATTGAATACAGCATTGTTTAGAAAGATCTTATCTTTTTTTTTAACATGGCCATTATATGCACTTAGTATCAGAAGTGTATAGTAACAAAACAGAAATACTACTATATCTGAGTGTATTCTGGGAATATTTCTACTTTATTCATTGTATCAATATTTTTACTTAACTTTTATTTCATTGCATTTTCAAAAGCAAGCTACTTTTACTCCAATATATTTTCTAGACACTAATTAGAATGGTCTAGCAAGAGTTATGGAAATATTCTTACTCTTACCTGTTAGCCTATTATAATTTTTAAAAAAGAAACTTTGGATGTGGAAGTTAGATACTAACTAAAAATCACTGACTCAACTGAGAAAACCCCAAAGATGGCTACTGTAATTTTTTGGTAATTAATATTGCACTCTAATAGTAGAATATAATAAGATTAGAGAAGAGAGAAAGTTGGCAGATAACCTGTAGCTAGTTTTCCATAACCAGCAAACTGCTTCCCAATACTTTGCAAAGGCATGTGCGGTTGGAAGCGTCATCATCGCAATCATTAGCGCTAGCATGAAATCAGTGATTGAATCGTTGTTTTTTACTGGAGTAAAAATCCTGGGAACTTAGCTAATGTTAATAAGCTATTAAGTGATACCACTTCAGCTACACTGAAGACAGCAGAATGACAAGTGTGAATGTAATACTGCCACTTCAGACTGTCCTAAAAACACATACATGGCCTCACTTTATGAAATTAAGTATCTGCTAGCTACTAGCACCCACGTAATTATCAACCAGCTGGTGTGTGTGAGCCATAAATCATTTCAGCACTCATATCTGTCAGGGTTGAAGTTTTTTCGTCCAGGTGTATATGACAACTAGGTCTAGACTATATATAATATAATATAAAGTCAATGTAAAAAGAATATCCAACCTGATACAGATAAGCGTTGCATGCACTGCTACTTGGGAAGACTTTTAATGAATGTTATAATAATGTTCTGCTTATTATAGCTTCAGACATGTTGGAATATTTATTCAGTTGCTGACTCTGGTCAGTTATGTGCTATCGTGGCTTGGCAGAATTTTTTGTTCAAAACTGGACAGTGCTTGTAAGAAAAGTGAGTGAATGAATGAATGAGTGAATGAAAGAATGAATGAATATAGTAATTCACTTTCTCATTTTCATTTTCAGTAACTGCTTTATCCTGGCAATGGTTGTGCTGGCTCCAGAGCCTATTCTCTGGGCGTGGACAAGAATACACCTGCGGGTAAATTAGTGTAGCCTACAGGTGTGTCTTTGGAAAGTGGAAGGAAACCAGAGAACTAGGAGGAAACCCACCATGGGTATTTTTTTTACCTTTACTCATTTTACTCATATATGACTGTTGGTTACTTCAGATAACACTGGTTAGGATTTATGTGCCACGTTATCTATTCAATCCAGAGCACGCTGTACACTCACCTGATGTCAGGGTAGGTTCTGGCCAGCGTAACTATCTCAAGCTGAAGTGCTCCTGGGTCCTGCAGCCTCACCACTTCTGACACTTTGGGTAAAATCATGGAAAGCCATTTCTCCTCGGATCCCTGTGGGAACAAGGCAAAGGCTATTCACATAATCATCCGTTTGTGTATAATTGATTTAACGTTTTCCATAAAATTTTACTAAATGTCATCCTCAAGCATTTGCAGGGATTTTTTCTGTCCATAAATTCTGCTTAAAAAGACATCCAAGACATGTTTGACTCTGAAACTGCAAGGCTAACATTACTCACAAGTAAGAGATGCTCGAATTCACCAGTATACGCAGACTGACAAACCTTCAAACTGTGTTGTGTTAAGTAATCTCAAATAGATTTGCATGTGGTTTCTGACACTATATGACAAACTGTTTTCAATAAACATACTAAAGGTACTTTGTATAGCTGAAAACCAGCCATCTTAAACCTAGACTCCATGCAAACCTCAGACAGAAATAAGAAGTGTGGCCAAAAGATTTGAACTATTGAACAGTGAGCTCATGTATGTGGAAGAGGGAAGGGCTTTGCTCTTAGAGTGTTAGCAGGATAAGCAGTTGGCTTGGCTGAGTTACATGTCTGAGAGGAAGCACGTTAGACCTCACCCTCCCCGTTGGTAGCTGTCGTGTGAAGGGGCACAACTGGCTGGCAGGTGGAAACTGGCCAAGGCCAATGTAGGGGGGGAGGGGGGGAAGGGAGGGGGGGAAATGATTCACTTTGATTTGTACACTCAAGTTTTACATGTTCAAGATTTATTTTAAATACAGGCTTATTTTGCTCATGTTTATTTCTCTACAAATGGTGTTACTGTACCGAACAATGTCTTCTGAGGGAAGAATGTAATTATTTAGGCTTGCAGTTTGCACAATGGCAAACTGGTGGCTATAAGCTTCTCTTGCTTGTCAGCAGCAGTACTCTCACAGTGCCAATGAAAGACTAAAAAAAGGTAAATTCAGGCACCAAACATACCTTGACATATTGACACCATTTAGGGTAAGTGAAAAATGATGTACGGCTCATTTTATTTTAAGGATAAAATGTATTGTATTGCTATAAAATTCATAGGAAATGGATTTGAGAAATGTAGATTTTTTTTTAGCTTGGGGAAAACCCCACAAAAATGACTTTCTGTTTCACTTTTGCATTTTTCAGATGTGTAAATACACAGGGGTTGAGAGAACAGACTTGCCTTTCTGTACTCTATGTGGGTGGTTGAAGGCAGAGAGATAGAGGAGGGCTCCAGGGATATAAAACATGTGTTTTATTTGTTTGTGCTTTCTATTAGGTCAAAAACTTCCTAAAATATTTCTATGACAAGAAAATGTGTACATGCAGGAAGTCTGTCTGTGTGTGTGTGTGTGTGCTCAAATGCTTAAACTGCTTTTTATTTAAAGACTTTCCCTCTAAAAAAAACCCCCACAAAGTTTTAGCTTACATAGATTTAAGCGTGAGCATAATTTTAAGCAGCTTTGGCTAATGTGACACTGTCAAGGACATTGTGGGAAACACAAAAAAGCAGTCTAATTCAAAAACCTTAGAACATCAGCCGTTTGGCTACTAAGTGTATGGAATATAGTACATACATATTGCATACTTACAACTGTGATGAACAGTGAATTTATTCTTGCACTGTCTTCACACAGAAGGCATGCAGCTGCCTCCTGGTCGCTCTTGTCTTTTAGTTTCAGTTTCCCCTTTAACATCCTCCTGACATATTCAGTCATCACCTCAGAATGCAGCTGATTCAACAGCTCCTACACATGCATATTCAGATTTCTTTTCACTGCACACATCGTGCTACATGCTACAAAGCTTTTACCACCGCTGAAATAATCGAATCATTTTTTTGTTATTAGATCTTTTTAATACAGTTTCTGACTGACCTTCTTGCAGGCAGACTGTATGTCTGAGAAATGCTGAACCATCTCCTCGAGAAAACTTAGTAGACCTCCAGTAATCGTATGACTTTCTGAAAACCAGGCTGGAGTCCACAGCTTACTATATTGCTCCTGTGGGGAAATAAATACCAAATACCAAATTCAGCAACTAAGGATTGTTCTTTTTTAATGATCTTATTCAGTTAATACTTTTATTCAAGAATACATTATTTAAACTGAGACAAGTTTGCTTTTGGCTGTTCCAGAAAACATTGGTTGAAGTTCAAATACATCTGAATTTAATCTTCACACATTACTGTCTTTTTTTTTTTTTTTTTATGAAATGGCACACACATGTTCCTAGTACACTGTGTTAATGTTCCTAGCACACTATGTTAACTGCTGTCATCCCTTAATATTGAGAGCTTTCTAACAGTTACATTTTGCCTATATTATATATGTATATTATAGTCCTGAAAGTATTATTCTCAGTAAATAATTTGAGTAAATAATAGACTTTCTGACTTTGTGAAGATTAATGCAATCGTTTTAGAGATAATCTGCATTAGGCTTTCGTAAGTGATGAAATAAAAAGTACTTGACAATTCACCCAGACTTTTAGACTCTGATAAGAGTAAAATCTCTATATTGTTGTATATTGCACACAGATTGTATTAGATATGATGGATTATGCCATGCCGTGAAAGTCAGCTAATAAAAGAAAAACATTAAATTTGCACAAAGAATGGACAGGAGAAAATACATTTCAGTGAAACTGAGTAAGAGGTGTTTGTGTCTGAGGTAAAGATGTTATTTATGGTATTCTCAAAAATGGCATAAAAAGGTACAAGGTACAAAGTTACAAAAAGGGCACAAAATGAAAACTTGAAATATTATCAACTGTTAACACAGTTTCGGAGGAAAGGATGCTCCAGTAGATTTGTCTTTTGCCATAGTTTGTTTATACTACCTTCTAATTTGCCAGCTCCCAACTACTAGCTAGCGCTCCCCTACTGCACAAGAGAAAAAAATGCTCAAAAACTGAAAATCTGATGTGTTTTAGTCTTGATATGAAATTATGTATTAAATTTAAAAAAAAGGAAAAAGAAAAAAAGAAAACGCTTAATGATGTCCAAGCATTTTTGAATAGTTTGCCTGTCCATGTCTCTGCACTTAGATCACAGCTTCAGGGTCCTTCTTTTATGCAATGTGATTATGAATATAATGAAAGACTAATGAGCTGATAAAAATACATGTCTGCTTTTTCTGATTCACATTTACAGATTAAAAGTTGACACTGACATTGCAATCTTATAATACTCGATATGGGAATGGGAAATACTTGATCATTTTGACTATATTCAAGATTTTTCCACTTGAAACTGATGAATAAAGAAAACTGTTGGTGGAATTTGCTTATGCCTACTTTACAGTCAGACGTGATAGTATTCAACTTTGATGAATAAGGACCACTGACTTATAAAAGCTTTATTGTCTAGTCTCGATGAATTAATTGCAGATACCTTGAGTTCCTTGTGTATGGGGCTGAGGAAATAACTGTGACAGGAGTTTCTCATCTCTGATAGAGTGGACAGCAAGCTTTCTTTCACGTCATCCGAGAGATCCTCGAGTTTCTCTATATACTCCCTGTAGATACAGTCACTGAGTATTACAACTGAACAACAGCTGTGACATGCCAACATTTTTGCAAGCATCCCAATGTCCATTCATTCATTCATTCATTCATTCATTCATGTTCTCATTCTTTCTCTCTTGAAATTTTTACATTACAAAATTCATTTTGAAATGATTTTGCATATGTCTATGTACAGTAAGACATTCTGGAAAATAAGGATAAAACTGTGTATGCTAACTTATATGTACTGTATTTACATATGCACTGATGTGTATTATTATGTGTTATAATCTCACCGTAACTGCTTGATGTTAAACAGATTGGCTTTCAGGGTGTCGGGGATATTGACGTGCTTTCCTTTGATAAGATCAGCTATGGATTTCTTATAGCTGTCAAGAGAAACAATATTCTTATTTAAATATTTATTTTTTCACCAACAGCACGCGCAATTTCAAAGTTCAGGTTCGGTAATGTACAGGTAAAACAGTTGCAATACGGTATTAAGTATGTACAGTAGACATACAATGTATTACACAATATTACTATGAAATAGGCAGAGTGAGGCTAGTGACATCCCTTTCATTCCTTTTCTTTTCAAAATCCCTGTTCTCAGGACAATAAATTGAGTCACTGATGGCTTTTGTATACATATTCTCAAGTGTTAGGGAGAAGAGATATTTCTGTATTTGCTGTATAAACAGAGTCAATGGTCATATTTACATGCAGTGAAAGCAAGCGGTTAGCAAACTGTATTGTTAAACAGTAGAAAACTGTGTTGTTAAACTGCCAAAGCATTAAATGCATAGGCTGGGATTGGGACAATCATATTAAACATACTTATCTAAATAACATAGAACTTAAATGTGACAGTACTATTTTGTGTACCTCACTAGGAAGCTGTCCAGCTGAAGCAGAATTCTCTGAGCATTATCTCTGCTACCCAGAACATTCACAGTTTCATTCATGGCTCCGTTAATAATCTGTAAACGAGAGGGTAACTTAATTATATGACACATGGTTTAGACAAGAAGAAATGTATTTTTGTAGCTAACGCAATGACAACAACACTGCAAAACATTGACATCATAAGCAAGTAAAAATATCTTGAATATAGGCAAATTCAACTAATATTACTCTTTACCAGTTTTTTTAGACAAATATAAGATTATTAAACCTATGTATAAGAAAGAAATATAAGATATTTCTAGATATGTTTTACTCATTTCAAGCTTGAAATTGTCTTATTCGTCTAACAGGTAATTTAGCTTATTTCAAGCATGTCTTTCTAGAAAGAAGCAAAATTATCTGCCAATAAAATAAGACAATTTTAAGCTTGAAATGAATACCCGTATAGACATAAGCTTAATTGTCTTAATTGTCTTTAACTGCCACAAACGTCATATAGGTCATGAACGAAATGTGTCAATGCAGTATTGTTCATACAGGTATAAGATCCAAAGCAAGATTGGAGAAGTAGCACCCATCGATGAGCTCAGGTTTATTACTCGTCTGCCAAATTTCCTCCTCTTTTTTAAGAGCATTGAACAACCATGTCCTGACCTCCACCTATAAAGAAGATATATAAAATGACATTAAAATATAATGGACATTCAGAAAATTCCCACATAACTGTGAGTATTTTTATTTTTTCCTGACTTATACACTTATTTTGCATATTTTAAAAGCCTTTCTTCCTTTTTTTACTTTTCTTCTACTACTCTGAGACCGCCTATTCATTTGTGTCCTCAGTAGTGAACATTTTGTTTTTGCAGCTCCCCTTTCACTCATTTGAGTTACCCTATTAATTTCACATATGTTCTACTTATTTACAGGATAATCACGTATGTTTGACTTAGTTACAGGATGGCGACGTATCTTTTACTTATTTACAGGATGACTTTATGTTTTACTTTGATGCAGGGTGACAAAGAATGTCTATTCCTAGTAAAATGGTAAAATGTTCATATCATTATATTCATATCATTAATTACATTTAAATTGACCTGCTGTCTAATACAGTGGGCACACTAAAACAATGTTTTAAACATAAAAAGTCTAAATTGTAAGATCTTTAATACTATATAGATAGAAAATAACAAAAAATAAATAAATTGGAAGACATCAGTTCTTGGAAGGATAATAATGGTGACATGAACATTATGAAATTACAGAAAAACTATTTTATATCATAAATTCTTAACAATATTCCGCATGAAGCTTTGCAAACTCTTGGCATCTCTGAGGCATCAGCCTGCCTCATGAGGGAGCTTCACCCAGGGTGTTTTTTTTTTTTTAGTTCCCGAATAGGCTGACTTATTGACTGTGTTTCCTATTTGTTTTAAGCAAAAGCTACTTATTATAAATACATTTTGATTGAGAAATGTAGTTATACACTAGCTTTAACAACACTATTTGTCTTAAAAATCAAATATCAACTATAAGATTTTATCGTAATGTGTTTGAGACGATAAAAATCTATGTTTTCAATTCAGCGTATCCAGACTTTGTACATGTCAGTATGTAAGTATTGCAAATCTTCTGTCATTTTGCATCACCTCTTTGTGTGACAGATACTGCTCCTCCAGTGATCTTACGATCGTACGATCTTCCTCAGGTAACAAAGCTCCTAATGATTCAGTGTTGATGTGTGGCTTCAGTTCATCCTGGTGCAAAATATTTCTGAAAAATAATGATCCCATATGTAAAACTGGGCTGTTCTCTACTCGAGGGGGCGCGCGGGGGGGGGGGGGGTTGTTTGCACACTTGACCGTTTTTATTAGTAGTCATCCATGAGCATATCCCTTACCTTGGATAATAAACATGAATCCAACTTAGGATGTAGATGCAATCTTGAAATTCAATGTTGGTTCGAGCAAGCTCCATCAGTTTTGTGGCGAAAGCTTGACGGTAGAGCTGGGCATACATGTTGCAAATGTCAAACTCTGGTGTGTAACATTGCTGCACATCTCTGACAACTTGGAGCAGGTCCTTTTGAACGTGCTTGCCTATCCGACACACCTCTCTCTTCAGGGAGGTGGATAGCTTGTCTGCCCCACTCTCTTCTTCATGTGTTTGCTGCAGCCGTACCGCTACGACGTTCTTGAGCAACGTATCATGGATCTCTCTGAATTTTAGGGGCCTCCAACATGGACGCTTCTCTTCTGCTGCTTCCTCCCAGTGCCTGTCTTTTTCCTCCTGCTGACGTATAGCCTTTATAGCACTTCTCAGTCTCTCCTGATTCTCCTGGTTAAAGGACTCATTGACAGCCATCCTTAGATGAAGCATCAAAGTTTCATAGTCCTTATTCAAACTGTCCTTTTCCTCCTCAGTGCAAATCATTTCCTCATCTGATGATTGTGGTCTGAAGAGGTGCTCTTCCCGTGCTAAAAGTTGCTGGCTAGCTTCTGCCAAATGATTCTGTGCTAGATTCTGGTTGAAATCTAAAATTTCTGGGATATATGAAAGAATGTGAGAATATTTTAATGCTACAACTTTTGAGCATAACCTGTACTGAGTTCATTTTCCAAAAGAGTCCAGGAAATTAGTCATGATACTATTAATTTAAATCTAATTTGTGGAAGAAAATCTGTTAGATGTACCTGAATTGTCCATTACGTCTGCTTTTTGGTGGTTTTTGCCATTAGTTCTTTTCAATAAGCCTAGAAATTTTAGCTTATTTTTGCATTTCTCCTGTGCTGGGCCTCCACTGAAGGACTCCTCAGATTGCTCTTCAATCACGTTAGTGCATACAGAGTCACTGCTGTGAGCTTCTGCTTCACCTGTAAAAGTACAATTCATAAACCAACAGACAATGTGTTAGCTGTCAAATATGAAGCATGTTTTAGTAAAATAAGAACAATTTGACCTCTAAAATGAAATGTTTACTATAAAACCAACAATATATCATAAATTCCGTATGCTTATCATTTAATATAATCAATTTATCCTTGCATTTATTCAGCTACAGAACACACAATATATGTATATTGTATGTATTATATGTATATTTATATGTACTGTCTCCACATAAACAGATCCATCTGTCAACCTTGAAATCCCTGAAAGAGAAATGTGACAATAAACAGTGTACTCGTAACTGTACATAATAAAATGTGTTTGTGTGTGTGTGTGTGTGTGTGTGTGAAATTCTTTTCACCACATACACACAGAGAAGCCAGTTGACTTGGGGGAAATACTAAAAACCCTAAAAAACCTTTCACTTTCAGTTTCATGTTTACAGATTCCAGATGTGCAGACTGTGATGAGAGAGCGAGATGCCTTAGATATGAGTGGTTAAATAGAGTGGAAATTCAGGAAACAATGTGTGTGTGTGTGTGTGTGTGTGTGTGTGTGTGTGTGTGTGTGTGTGTGTGTGTTTATTCAACATTTCTTTATGATTGAATTGATAATGTGTCACATCTGCTAAACATAACTGCACATTCCAAGCCTGCTACAACATGCAGTTTCCCAGAATGCTAGATTTACTAATGATCTATAAACCGGTATAAAATCCCTGGCAGGAAAATGGGCCCAGGAAATTTAATGCATATCTATGGCCTCTGGTTTTAAACATAATGGTTAGGTTGCTTCCATATTAGGATTTTAATGATAGTGCTTTTGTGTCATAACTGTAAATAGTTGTAATTGTAATTGCACTTATATGTACACTATATGGCCAAATGTTTGTGGACACCTGACCATCACAACCATATGTGTTCCTTCCCCAAAGTGTTGCCACAAAGTTGGAAGCACATAATTGTCTAAATCTAACTCTAAAAAAAGGTTTCTGCCAGATTTACAATAGTTTCAGTAAAGTTGATTTTCTTTGTACTCACGTGTGTATGTTGATGAATGCCAATCACCAGTAAAGTGCAAAGCACACAAAAAAGCCCCCCCCCCCCCCCACACACACACAATTCCAACTTCCCACTTCCAAGGTAAGTCAAATGCAGTGTAAGTTATCTATCTGAATGGTGATGAGCACTCTTCTCTGCTCTGCTCTTTCTGTTGGTGGAGTAACTGGCTAATCTAACTACCTAAATGAGTCCACATCATTTATTTCAATGTAACATGACTTGGGCAATTTTAATATTGAAACCGAAGTATTATTATAATGTAGCAAGGAAGCTTATATTTCATCTTCCCTTTATGCTGTTTCAATTTGACAGCTAGCCCTTTATGGTGTTCAAGCAGCTAGCTAGTTAACAAGCTAGCTTAGACATGAACATGCGCAACGAGCAGCAAGCAAATTTACTGTTTATCCTCCCCTAATAATGGCAACGCCAACACTTTGGGTCCACCACAACCCTTGCCAGGATGAAGTGGTTACATAAGATGCATGAATGAATGAATAATTAGCTAATTTTAGGACCTAAATGACAAATTAAACAAACCACTAAATCCTTTTGGGAAAATTAAAGTAGGAGGATATATCTTTTTTTTTCTTTAAGGATTTATTGCTTATGTAGGCTATAGGCCTAAGTTTTAAGATACTGTATACCAGGAGTGTCCAGTCTTTGCCACAAAGGGCCCGTGTGGGTGCAGGTTTTTATTCCAACATGCAGTCCACCTGATAGTCCATTGATCAACTGATTAAACAGCAGAATCAGATGTGACCCCTGCTTGACTGGAATGAAAACCTGCACCCACACTGACCCTTTGCAGATACTGGACACCCCTGCTGTATACGCTTGTATTTAGGTTATGAATAACTACTTATTAAACTTCAACCAGTGTACATTTTTGGAAAACTGGAAGCTATAGCAGGCTTGTAAGAATGAAGCCTGAAAGGTGGGAAATATATTTTTCAATGTCGTCCAATGTTTTGCACTTTTTAGACGGTCCCTAAACGTCTCTTCTAATATGTAAAGCTGTACACTTCTGCTGTTGTATAAAATAAATAAATAAATCACCTTCTGACTCGGGAATTCAAAAACATGTTGCAGTGTAATTATTGTAATCGACACATATTCTCTGTCAAATAAATAAATAAACAAATAAATAAAATTATTGTCGTTGTTGTTATTATTATTCCGATGTGACGTCATATCGGACGTCACACATGCTAGCGACTCATGGTGGAAATGGAAAAACCTGGAAAAAAACCACAGACTCCTCCCTGTTCGTATTTTGTTAGCCACAGGCTATCCAGCTAACTTGACAAGTGATGTATATTGTCGTCCTGAGACAGAGAACTGTATAGTATAGTTAGTGTTTTAGATACACTAGAACCCGTTTAAAGGTAAAAAAAAAAAAATACTCGTTTGTTTGGGACGATGTTCGCCGCCATGTTGTTTTGACGTCACTCGATAAACTGGGATGGAGCTCCGAGTTAACGAGTAGGAGTTTCATGTTGATGGAGCGTTTTATTTGGCTTTTACTGGTTGGAGTTTGGGAATCGCAAACTGCGACCTGATTATTTTCAGAGAAAAATGGGACGAAAACGTTACGAAATGTGTAGCATTGTAGGCTGTTCACTGTCTTTTCCAGAATAATATATGCGGGTAATCATCGTGGGGCATTTATTTAAGAAATGGATTCAGTTGCTACAGATAAAAAAAGGAAGGGAAGGAAGGATAATGGCATTTAGACATTTAGATTGCTATCTACGTTATTTGCCTTATAATAATAATAATAATAATAATAATAATAATAATAATAATAATACTTCACTTCACTATTAAAACTATCACTATTATCACTATTAATAATAATAATAATAATAATAATAATAATAATAATAATAATAAAGACTATGTAATACCAGGATAATTACAAGAATGGAGTCTTTAAGACAAGTAACCATCACCATGCTTGCTGTTATTACTCTGCAGTTTTCTGTCATTTCATTGCCTATTCAAGTAGCATAAGTGTTTAATAAGTAACAACCATTTAATCATTTACTCATTTAATCATTTAAAATTATAATTATGATTACTTTTAAAGGTAGATGACTAGAAGCTATGTAAATACTTGCTGCTGCTTAAATAAAGATTTTCCTGACCTTTACTTTTCCTCCGAAAGGGTACTCCGGGCAGATGGATGGTCTTCATCATGATTAAGCCAGTTTTTTTTTTTCTTTTTCAGGCTCTTCTGTGAGTCAGTGCAGTCGTGTCTCCGTTCTGTGTGAGACTGCTTCTCACTGTGATGCTTTATATACCGATCATGTCATCAGGGAGGAGAGAGTTGTGGATATGCCCACTCAGCCAAACAGGAAGCCTTTGCAGTTTCAGTTTCCTTTAATTTTCCTTCCACATTAATCATTCTAAGCCAGTTCTCACCAGCCCTGGAAATCTCAACCCTGGAAATCAAAAGTTCAGATACCTCAGAAGACCTGTACTAACTAACAAGCACAAGCTTTCCATGCTTTATAATATGTCATTTTGTGCAGGATGTTTTCGGGAGTCTATTGATAGACAGAGTAGCTTAAAGTAGATTACATATTTAAAAAATAATGTTTAAGAAAGACAGAATAATGGAACAACTGAAATCTGAGTTACTGCCAGTGGATAATGATAACTGGTGATACAGGCATATGTGGTATGCCTCTGATTTTGTGTGTTGCGTTAGTTTGAATGGATGTATTGGCTATGCTATATAAATGCTATATTTTAACACACTTATCACTGTTTGACTCTATAGTATACCTTTGTGAAAGAGTAATGACTCATAATGCGGTATCACCCAGAAGAGGATGAGTTCCCTTTTGAGTCGGGTTCTTCTTGAGGATTTTTTCTCGTGTCTTCTCAGGGAGTTTTTCCTTACCAGTGTCGCCTCTGGCTTGCTCATTAGGTATCTAAAACTATATACGGACTTCTGTAAAGTTGCTTTGTGACAATGTCCACTGTTAAAACCACTATATAAATAAACTTAACTCTCTTCCATACACTACGTTTTTGTGAGACACCGTTACTGGATCAGACACTGATGTGGAGGTGCTAGAGGTGGTTTGGTGACCACTGTCCTACATTACGTTATTCTATATCCATTTAAAAACAAAACCACCATTTTGCTGCCTTACAAAACCAGACCGGAGGCAATTGCTATTGCATCATGTTTATTTTGTTTGGGTCAAAAATACATTTACATTTTTAATAATAGTCAAACTATACTGATACAGTTTAAAATTACTAATACATACAGTACATCTAAAGGTGAAACTCTCCTTTATTAATCGTTTATTAATCATTTTATTACCAGACCCCTCTGAAAGTATTGGAACAGCAAGGCGAATTCTTTTGTATTTGCTATACACTGAAGACATTAGGGTTTTAGACCAAAAGATGAATATGAGACAACAGATCAGAATTTCAGAATTGCACATCTAGATGTGAATATCAGGAAATGAAAGCTGAAATTCTGATATATCGTCTCATCTTTTGATCTCGAACTCACGTCCTCAGTGTATAGCAAAGACAAAGGAATTTGCCTTGCCGTTCCAATACCTTCAGAGGGGACTGTAAATAAAATCTTTTTGTTTTGCTGTTCTAATACTTTCAGAAAGGACTGTATATAGAATAAGACAAGCAGTCAATGGTGCCTCTAAACTAGTTAGACATATTGGAAAACAAAGGATGAGCCAGGTGCCTAAAAGAATCTGTAAATATCCAAAGCTGCCTTCTTCGCCATTCCAAAGCATTTCTGCATCAACAAATCTTTAAGTCTTTGGGTATGTCAGTATTTCAAAGTTATAGCCGGCCAAGTGGATTGTAAATGAACAAACAGTGACTGCAGGATCTGCAGGAAGGCAGACCCTTGTTCACATGGGCATGGATGGGATGTGCAATCAAGGAGTAAATAGGTAATTCCAATGTTTTCATAATTAACTTTGTAATCGGTACAGATTCTAAAGGCACTGTTTATGAAGCCGCATCCTTTCAATGACTATCCTATTTCAGGTACACTCAATCATAGGTCTCAGTAGGCCAGCGTACATAGGCTTCCAAGCCCACAGTGCCCAATTTGTAAGGTTTTTTTTTCCATCAAGAGCTACCAATAGCACAGAGAAGTGACAGTAAAGTATGACTCTTGATTGTTTTTTAAGCTAGTACGTATGACAATTTCAAAGGGAAACATCTTATAGAGCTAATTTATGACACCCATATGCACTTGTTGAACATCCTATTCCAGATTTAGTTCCCCTTTTCTGTTATAATATCCTCCACTCTTCTGGGAAGGCTTTCCAATAGATTTTGGAACATGGCTTTGGGGATTTCTGCAAATTGAGATCAGGGATCTGTGCAGGCCACTTGTGTTTTTCCACTCCAAACTTGGCACACTATGTCTTTATAAGCCTCGCTCTGTGTACATAGGCATTGTCATGCTGGAACATGTTTGGGCTCTTAGTTCCAGTGAAGGGAAATCTTAATGTTACCGCATAAAAAGGCATTTTAGACAATTCTGTATACTTTGTGGCAAGGCCTCATTTTGAAGAAGGCTTACATATGGGTGTGAATGTCAGGTGTCTACATACTTTTGACTATATAGTGAACTTGCAGCATCAAGGTATTATTTTACTACCATAGGTTTGGAATTGTTTGACACTTTAGTATGTATACCTATCTTTGATATCTTTGTAAAGATTTGAGGGTGCACTTTGATAGTGGGTGACAATGTGAGTTACAGTGGGGTAATAATGAACTTTTGGAATCACAATCAGCATATTAACTGCTTCCTTCTGCTGATTATTCATTGACTAAAACGAGCTCTGCCTGTCTACACTAGCCATACTGTTTATGCACAGGTTATTCATGGTGTGTGTGTGGCTCGTTTTTCTGAATGTTGAATTTGTTTTTAACTAAGTAGATTTTTTTAAATGAATAGTTATATAACAGTTATAACTAAACGCATGAGCCACTGTATATTTAAATATCAGTGACATGCATACTATAGATAAATTTTTTAAAAAAATACAGCTTTTTTTAAAATGTGAATAAAAAGTCTGATTTATTTCTGCAACTTTACATGTAACCCTTAATTTTGGTCTATCAGTTGAGCCCTCTTATAAACAACATATATAAAAACCACATATTATTTAAGAAACATATCCAAAATGAAAATATGGTAAACCTACATGATGCTGTGAAACTACTGCATGCTTTCATAACGTCTAGATTTCCCTTGTCGAAACATGTTTTTGGCTGGCTGCCTTGCTTGCTTTTTGAGACTGGTTTAGGTAGATCTGTATATGATATCCTGTTACCTTTCCAGGAAAAGAAAGGATTTTGCAGAAAGTTATTGCTTAATGACTCTGTAGAAATAAGTAGGATGTATTTTGGTTTACAGAACCGCCATAGTACAGATTAATTACTGGCTGAAGTAGTCAATGACCTTCTGTTTGCTGTTTTGGTATTGCTGGTCTTGAGTGCAGCATTTTACACCAGTGACCGTGATAGTTTATTGGACAAGCTTAGTCTTTTTAAACAGATAAGTTCTTGCCTGTTTTTAGATCTTAATCAGTGGCCTAATGGTCCGAGAGTCAGACTTGTAACCCGAAGGTAAACCTGAAGGTCGTGGGTTCGAGTCTTGGGTCCGGCAGGGATTGTAGGTGGGAGGAGTGAATGACCAGCGCTCTCTGCCACCTTCAATACCACGACTGAGGTGAGACCCTTGAGCAAGGCACCAATCCCCCAACTGCTCCCCGGGCGCCACAGCTAAAATGGCTGCCCACTGCTCCGGGTGTGTGTACACTACTGTGTGTGCGCACTTGGATGGGTTAAATGCAGAGCACAAATTCTGAGTATTGGTCACCATACTTGGCCACACTTCACTTCACTTTACTTAATCGTTACTAGTTTGTTCTTCAAAGCCTAAATAAGTTTCATATGGCGTCCTATGAGGTTCTGTTTTTGGGCCCTTATTGCAGTCTCTTTATATCCAGCCCCTTGGACAGGTAATTCACAAGCATAATGTTGGCCATCAAGTATAAATACACAATATTATTTTTCAGCTCCACCTAGCTACTTAACATGAAAGAAGAAAATGACATACAAGCCTGAGGCAAAAAGAAACGTACTTCTCCTAAATTCTGATAAAACAAAAAACTCTGACGTTAGATGCTAAGGTTGTCTTCAGTTAGGTTGCTGATTTTGCCATAGTATCATATAATGAAGGTGCAGACAGGTGCAATTGCAGGTTAAGCAGATATATAATATAATATATAATATTTAATGCAGAAAACACAGGTAAACTAATTGAAATCATACGGCAGAGTCAAAGTCAAACACAGGCAAAAAGGTCAGGCAATCAGCAAACAGGGTAAACTTTCATCCGAAGTGACTTCTGCTAAGACTGTCTTCTACAAAGAAAAGCTGGAATCCTCTGCACAAGATCCTCGCAAGCTCCACAACATCTTTTCTTCACTACTCAACCCACCAGATCCTCCTGCTCCATCCTCCCTGACTGCTGAAGACTTTGCTGCTTTTTATGATGAAAAGATTGGAAAGATCTGCCAGACCTTC
>CM040993.1:6122924-6174428 GCA_022985145.1 Pangasius djambal | reverse complement strand
TAGGGATCCCGATGAGAAGAGAGTTGCAGTAGTCCAGTCTGGAGGAGACAAAGGCATGGACGAGTTTCTCAGCATCATGTAGGGAGAGTGTAGGACGGAGTCTGGCTATATTCCTGAGGTGATGAAATTATGTTTTGCAAAGATGTTTAATGTGAGCCTCAAAAGTTAAATGAGGGTCAAACCTAACACCAAGATTTGTAACTAATGGTGATAGGGGGATGTCCTGGCCAGAGAATGTAATGCAAGTTATGGTAGATGTTCTGATCTGATGAGGGGAACCAATGAGGATGGCTTCAGTTTTTGAGCTGTTCAACTGGAGAAAGTTATGATTCATCCGTGCCCTTATCTCCTCCAGACAGGCAGTGAGTGTTGGTAAAGTTGATGACGATGATGACGATGATGATGATGGATAGATGTCACATGTGCAGTTCATGGCTTCTGTGTGGGATGTTACAGGCAGAAGGGAATGTGGGTGTGTGTGTGTGTGTGTGTGTGTGTGTGTGTGTGTGTGTGTGTATTATGTAATCTTTTTTTGTTGTTATTCTTTCCATTAGTATCAAAAATGTCACACCCTAGATGCCCTGTATCAACAGGATGCACACCAAGACCTAGATAAGAGAGACATAGTTTCCACAACTAATCAGCTTTAGCTTTATTTACCAAGCATTGAATTATTAATTAGGATTGGCTGCAGTTGCATGGCTTGGTGCTTGAACACTTCAATTTATTTTGGGCCTGTCAGTGTCTTGCAATATGGACTGCACCAAATATGGACTGCAAGACAGGATGGACATCCATCAAAATATTCGTCTATTCCACAAGGCACTGTTAAGTTCTACAGCAACGGAAAGGAAAACCCAATGCATTTTCAGTAATTGACTCCAGAGATGCTTTCAGTATCAGGGCTGTGACAGTAGTGTTACACGAGAAAAGGCACAGCGCAACTGCTCCGAATGTGCTTGGAGACTAGTCTGAGATTATCAGGAACCTACTGTAGAACTTCACCAAGCTTCAATATTAACGTGTAGAATATTACAGCTTTTGGAAAACAACGTGACCTTAATGCTTAGTTTGAGTTGCACTGGAATCGATCTGATACATGCAGGAAGAGGATGACACAGCCTTTCATAACAGGGGCTTACGTCACTCATAACTTGATCCATGCCTTTACCCAAGGAGAAGAGATCCAAAGGATGCCTCAGATTTCATTATACATCTCATTACCGCCTCTGGCTGCCACACTTACAGACTCTGAATATTGTTTCTTCAATTTAGGTTCCAGCATCTGTGTGATGCAACCAAATACAATAACACTGTAGCACTGCATTACAGCTTTGAAATACCGTAAGAAATTTACAGTGTGAATATTGTTCACAGAAGGACGTAGGATACAGCAACATTAATATTTTTATCTAGACCATTTTGTGGGTTTGAAATAGATATCTGCCGTGGAAAACTATGAGCTTGAAAACTATAAGATTGTAGAGGTCAGAAGTTATAGTTTGAACAATAATACAAATATGTTACTGTATTTATCTAGACTTTTGCCAAAAACAATGCCCTTAGAGTGATTAACAGGTATCTTCAGGATATGGCCAGGGCAAAAGAAGGCCAGTCAGCCCATTCTGTATGCATAAGGCAGTCTGTGCTAAATACTCCGCTGCTTCCCGGAAAGCACATGGTTTCTCCCTCACTGACAACCTACATTTCAAGCCATTCCAAGTCGAGGCAGCCTGCTCCTCCTCTCTCCACTAGAGTGGAAATTTTGTTAGGCCGCTGGGAAGCCCCTCACACTTTACTGTAAACTGTTCATGTAAAACACAAAAGGCTCATCCTATTACTACACTGAAATGATATATTCATATAAAAGCAATAGTTAGTCAATACTGAATTAAAAAAACCCTAACAAAATAATAAATATGTTTAAAGTAACACATACGACCACAACACTGCCAGTTATATGGCAGTATAGAATATGCTGGTCTTTATAAGTGGATGTCCAATTCTTTTGAAAGCCTTGCCATACCACTTTGTTTGCTGTTCTCTTTTCTCAAATAATTAAGTAACTAAGTGTCCTTTTTTTTCTAGTTTTCATCCAAGGAAAGCTTTATTTAATCATGAGAAACCACTAGTTGTCTCCTTTACTGCACAACAGCCACTAAAATGGGAGCCAAATTATCTTTGCAAAGTGCTATGCGTTACAAACTGTTGAAAACATACAAGTGTGCAACTATCTTCTGTTATATTCTCCTCTTTTCAAGAGACAACTCTAAAAATGTTAGCACATGAATATGAACAAAACATGACGTTTTTCTGTGTCCGGAAATAAGTGGGATCAAATATGTCAGTCATAATCATATGATTGATAACTAAGTATAAGTACAAGCTGTTTTTTTCTGCTATAAATATATGTAAATGCATTCCATAGGTAGGCTGACCTCCATTAATCTGGAGCAAAGTTTTACAATTTTGACATCCATCCAACACATTAGGGATTTCTGAAAAACGTTTAATGATATAGAATCATATCTCAGAGGAAAAAGTATACAGTATATGGATCACACTTCCAGTTAGCTTTCTTGGTGCAAAAAAAAAAAATCCTGTCTGCATTTGGGACAACTAATTATGTAATATCTCTGGCAAAGCCAAATATTATTTTTTTCTTCTTAAAAAAACTTAATACAAATACCATATTGTGTGTTAATCTGTGTATATCTGTATATTGTATTCTTAGTGGTTTAATTCTTCATGTTTCATATCAGGGATGCCAAACTGGAGTGCAAGGCAATGCAAAAATTAGTATTCTACCTCACTTGTTTAAACATTTCTGCTAGTTACAAAAGTATAAAAGGGTTGAATCACATGTGTAAGGAAAGGGAAATAAAAATCTGTGTAGGACTGTTGCCCTCCAGAGGCTGAGTTTGACGCTCCTTAGTTTGAAGCCTATAACAACATACATTTCTCTACTAATTTTCATTCCAGTTTTGATGCAATATTTGTGAGTTGTTAAGACTGTGACTGCAGGCTGCTAACATTAAAGTTCACAGTGTGTGACTGTGTCAACCACAAATGGCCACAGATATTTTAATGTTTGATTTGTTGATTGACGGGCAGTTGTGGTTACACAGTTCTGATAATAGAGGGTGCTGTGGCATACAGTTTAGTATGGCACATAAAAATACACAAATACAGTATATATAGTTTTATTTCTGACATATTTATAGCCTATAGAGTAAAGTTGGAAAAACCTTGTCATTCACCATACCTTGCTATTGCTCTGAGGAAACATTACTCATATCCCACCTGTCCTGGGTTCTTTGTATGAAGATTCATATATATATTTATATATATATATATATATATATATATATATATATATATATATATATATATATATATATATATATATATATATAGGTTATTTTTTCACTCACAACTAATATTATGTTGGTATTCCATCCATGGTTCTGTAGACGCATATATAGGCAAATAAACCTTTTACTCTAGAGATATGTCTTTCCTGACAGTCAGGGGCAGTTCTGTGATTAATTGAACTACTGAACTATAGTGTAATAGGCATTGTTCCCTCACTAGTCTCGGATTGATCAGCCTGTTTGTGTCAGATAGATGAGCACAGATGCGTTTTGACAGCGTGTGATTGAAAGCCCTGTCCCTGTGGTCGTTTACTCATGTATGAGTTTTTCCCATTTTATGTGCTCAGTTTAGTTACTTTAACAAACATTTTATTTTATTTTTTTAACGTGTTTAAAATCTATTGGTCTTCCGTAACCACTTTATCCTAGCAGGGTCATGGTGGATCCAGAGCAATCCTAGCAACACAGGGAACAAAGTGAAAGAATTCACCCAAGACATCACAGGGCACCATTCACACATTCACTCACATCTAGGGTAATCTAGCATAGCCAGGCCCTACACTTCATGTTTTGAATAGTGAAAAGAAACTGGAGAACCTGGCAGAAACTCACACATACACAGGGAGAAGCGAAAACATGTTTTTAAAATTTTTTTTAGCAAATTTAAATGGAAATCTTTCATTCATATAAGTATTCAGACCCTTAGCTAAGGAACTCCAAATTAAGCTAAGATGTATCAGTTTGCTTTGAGTATCTTGAATTGTCTCTGGAACTTCTACTTGTGGCAAATTTAATTGATTGGACATGATTTAGAAAGGCACACACCTCTATAGGTAAGGTATAAGGTATGCATAATTACAATGAAACATAGATTTGGGCAAGGGTATAAAACATTTCTCAAGCTAGGTATGTTCCCAGGTGCACAATGGGCTCCATCATTGTGAAATGGAAGAAGTTTGGAGCCACCAGGACTCTTCCTGGTGCTGGCCCTCAGGCCACACTCAGTATACAGGTTAGAAGGGCCTTCATCAGGGAGGGGACCAAGAACCCAATGGTCACTCTAACAGAGCTTCAGAAGTCTTCCACAGAGATGGGAGAACTGGCTGGAAGGACAACCATCTCAGAAATACTCAATCAATCAGGCCTTTATGGTAGAGTGGCTAGACTGAAGCCAGTCCTGAGTAAAAGGCATATGGCAGGCACTTAAAGGACTCTGAGAGCATGAGGAAAAATATTCCCTGGTCTGATGAGACAAAAATTGGACTCCAAAACTCTACTCCAAGCACTACAGCTGTTGAAAACTAGTTAAAGCAGTGAAAATGATGCATATTTGTGGGTTGAACTGCATGAGTTGATGAGAGAAATATTTCAGAAATCCAGAAATAAATGCAACCCGTTTCAAAAATATTTGTGAATTAAAAAAATATTTGTGCACCTCATTTTATTCATCTGTGGATATCACTTTATATATATACATGTATATTTATATATATAAGTTGTGTTATTTATTTCTAAATTATGCAATAAAAATACCTCTATACATATTGTACATAGCATCAGATCCACCATGCTGTAGTTGTCACTTTCTCTCAACAGAGGGAGATGTAGGTCTTTTTATTAGAGTTGATCTGAATCAGTTCATAGGCTATTTGCAGCAGCACCCAAACTCTACGCTGAACTCAAATTCATTTATATCACCATCTGGATGTAGGTACATGACTGTAAGAAGTACTGTACTGATAGTACAAAACATATATTACTATAACTGAAAAGTCTACAGCATGCTGAATATCTGACTGAAATTACAATCAATAGGTGAAAGTTCACAGCTTCAAGAAATGATGCCAGAGGTCACTGTGGGGAACAGCTTCATGTATTGTCATCATTGAGCTCAGGCAGAGAAAAGGAGGGAGATCCCTGCAAAGTAAGGAGATTAAATTCTATGAGCATCGAATGTGAGAGAGCCTGGCTGGCTTTCACAGTCACGACAGCCCTCTCTCTCTCTCTCTCTCTCTCTCTCTCTCTCTCTCTCTCTCTCTCTCTCTCTCTCTCTTTGCCACTCGAGTGTCTGCAGAAGTGGAATGCATGCAATAGGCTTTTTTGAATGATCTACACATTGTCTCTGCTCTCACTCTGGTCTACAACAACAACTGAGTTGCGATAACTGGAGAAAGGTAAAGCATTAAGAATCACCTGAAACACGAGCTGCTAGTAAATCATCAGTTGCCCTGGATCATGTGCCCTGGTATAGATCTTCTTACTGGACAATTAATTCAGAATTCGGATGTAAGTATTCATGAAAGAATGTCAAAACTTCTGGTAATAATGAATTTGTTCAGCTGTATGGCAGTATCCATATATAGCTAAAGCTAGTGTGCTCTTCAGTCCCTCATCTTTGACAGCATCATCTGCTCATTCACATTCCCGATGATGGCTCATCCTGTTATGATTCAACGACTGCTACTACCATAAGCAGTGGGAGCTGAAATCCAGGAATACTGGAGTGTGCTTATTTAAGAAAGGGAAGTAATACACTTTTACCATGAGTATTATACACTGTTGCTCTCTCTAAGCATAGCAGAAGTCACAAGATGATGTCAAGAGTCTGTTTTCCCAGAGCTGTCATTATATTCAGCTCACATGAGTGGGAATGGGTTACATCCCAGTTGTCTATTAGTCAGTGAAAGACCTGCTTACATAAGCAGTTAGGCCATGCTGCCATGATTTTGCATAGATTAATGACAGTATCTGCACACAATGGCCCCCCCTTCTCTGGCAGTACAGCATGGTAGCGACAGCTGAGCGCTGGTGAAGAGGGATTAAAGACAGAACTGATTCACAGTGCTTGTAGTAAAATCTGCAGATGAAATAAGACTCATTTCAGTGTATCACATTCACCGTAGCAATTAGGGATCTGCTATAAATATGGATGGATGCACAGAAGAGCTTCTGATCTGGAAAATTAATGATTACTACCCATGAAAAGCATATTAACACGACCTTAAAAACTACAAATAAGCAAGATCCTCCAAACATAGCATTGTGCATTGCTGCCAAAAAGTTTCAATTTTGTCTCATCTGCCTATAGAACATTGTGGAACATGCAAGTGTTTTTTTTTGTTTGTTTGTTTGTTTTTGCAAATTTGAGACATTTTTGGAGATCAGTGGCAGTGTTTCCTTCTAATACCAGTATCAAAACCTCATCCCAACTGTGAAGCATGGTGGAGGGAGCATCATGATTTGCTGCCCCACCTTACACTTATTTTTCCATCTTATTTCTCATCACCAAGATCTGCTACCCACCATGGACCTTTTATATACATGTTATATACATGTTATATACATGTATACATTTATACATTTATATACATGTCAAGCCTTTCATAATTTAGCTGAGTTTCAGAACTTTGTAATATTTAGTACCGTAGTTGCCTATGTTCAACCTTGGACTCTTATTTTGTACAAGCAATTAAAAAAAAGTTTTCTTCATATGTATTGTCTTTTTTAGTTAATCATTGAACATTCTTCACTGAACACCAAGCTGAAATCATCCCTGTAACTATATATATATGGCTTTTATCATAGATCTTCCTGCTAAACTTGAGCTGGTTTACAACTTTATGCTCTAGTTGGTGTTAACTGCAGCCTGTGTAACTTTTTCTTCATTACCTATAAGTAACTCTTGTCATTGCCATTGTCTTAGAATGGAGTATGTGCTTTGTATGTTTTGTAATTTTCTCTGGACAAGATGGTAAAAAGTAAATATAATATTTATGTTTTGCTTCACATACATACATTACCACTGGAGATACACATGACATAAGTATGTTCTTTCCTACCATAGAAGGCTGCAACAAAGAAAGGGTGAATACTGTAAATACTGGTATTACTAAAATTGCCCCTTAAAATTACTTATTCTTTCACTGCAACAGAGAACAAGGTCCACATTTCCCCTGTTAGTGATGGTCTTGGAGCGTAATATGTGTCCCAGATCACCTGTGCTCTTCCAGCCAGACTCACACAGGCTGTACAAGGCTGCTTTTGGAAATCCCTCTTCTGGCTTGCCTGCTCCATAACGATGATAATCGCCTTGGTAACCAGAGGCAGGCCCTAATCAGCCACCCCTCGGCTCATCTGCAAGCCGGCTGAGACCGAATGCAAATGTGCTCATTATCACACGCCCATCTGAAGGACCTGAGCTCCATTCTCTCCCTGTCCAAACAGCATGACAGTGTTAAAAACAAATTAAGTTTCTTTTTTTCTCTCTTAGAGGTCTGTGTGTTTAGGATAGCTGTTTATTCCGATCTATGTTTTGCAACATTTCCGTGCCAATATTATTTCCATTGTGCTGAATCGTATTTGTAATGAGTTTGACTGCTAAGTGGGGTATTTTGCAGGAGAGAAACTTTTTAAAATGCAATGGAGATTACAGGGTTTATCATATGTGACCAATCTCATTTCAGTCCTCTTAAACGCATTATGAAGAATCAGAGAGACATTTACAATGGATTAATAGTAGAAGAACTCGCCTATATGAGGAGACACTTGATTTAGTTACTGATAGTAGAAAGAAAGATGGGATGAATGTAAGCATTTTAATGAATGTAAACATCTTTGATCGTTTAATGAATAAAACCATAAATTTAAGCACCCTGAGGGCTATGCACATATGTCAGGAGGCATAGCGGAAAACGTAACTTGATGAGTTATTGAATAGAGATAATGTGTAAATTATTATTTTTTTTTTTCTGATTAATGAGGCTAACATGCAGCTAATCTACAGCTGGTTTTAGTAGACGGACAAAATTCTGCACAAAATTGGCCCCTTTCTAATTGACTAATTGCACAAACACTTCCACTTTCTTCTTAGTACTGCTTCTGCTTTTCTGGTTCTTTCACTACACTCACAATGACTGTATTTAAATAAGCCTTCTGACAGAACTTTCATCAGATATGTAAGAAAACATCCAAAGCCCTATCTAAGCAAGCTGGAGAAAGTCTTCAAACTGCTTCACAATACATACACAACTACGAAGGTAAGAAAATAGCTTCTTTTTTTTTATAACTCGTATGCAGTAAGCACCTTATATAAAAAAAAGGAATAAAAGTTAGAGAAACCTGAAGGAGTTGCTACCTCACTGTAAACTTACAAATGTTAACAGTGATGCTGGAAAAGTGAGAGCAGCACAATTTCAAAATGGAAATGCATCATAACACTGATTTCAAGGAGCCCATTGCGCAAATAGTGCATCAAACAGAATGTGTAATCAATATATAAATGTTCCATTTCTCCATCAGTTTTTTTGTGCTGATTTCAGACTTTTTCATGATAATCCCTAAAATGTAGGCTCTGTGTATGATGGGCGGAAAGGCACTTTGCTTCATGCACAAATGTTTAAATTGTGATTTTAGGCTTGTATACCTGTTTCATATTAACACTCAATAATTAATTTGTGCAGAATGTGGCCTTATTATGCCTAAATGAGCCTCAAACAGCTTAGTACATTTGGCCTAGAGCATAAAAGATAGATAGTAAATATTTAAAAAGTAATACTTCATAAGGAATAGATTAATGTTGTGGTGAAATGGCTAGATTTACAAATGAGGTTTGTTTTGAAGTCACATTCTATCTCTGACTCAACGCTACAGTTAGTAGGTGAGTTGGTGGGTGGGTGGAGATTACGGGGTGGGGGATAGCGAGTTGGGTTAGGAGTGTAAGTGGCGACAGTATGTGGGTATGCCTGACAAGGTTAAATTTAGTGGCTGATTAGACTGTATGAATTTTAATCTTGCTCACACACAAGCTCTGTCTTCCACGTCTTCCTTTCTTTTTCCTTATCTTGTTTTCCATCTTATCCTTTCACTGACTCTTTTACTCAGACCTCGCTCAGACCGCCTGAGCACATGGGGAGATGATGATGCAGAGACAAGAACGGCTTTAAATGTGACACAAGTTGGATGGCCACAGCGTGTTGCATCTGCCTCTTCTGTGAGGAGAGTGTGATGCAGGAGCATGCTTGTCAGTGCGTGTCGTATATCCTCGAGTACTTCTCATACATGACCCTGCGCGTGTTCTGAATTTGTTCCCATTCTGTTAATACCTTATTACAAATTATCAACACATACATAACCACTGAGCTAAAAATGCCACAGCATATACCTGATGCCTTGAGAGTCTAATAACGAGGAGGATGCAAGTGGGCACTGCAGCTCTTATGCAATAGGAGAGAATTTCTTCACATCCATTACTAGTGCCAACTTGACTAAAACCCGGAAGCAAATCTCAGCTCCAGTGAGTGCTATTGGCACAAAAATCAGTGATTACTGTACTTCACATCTGTTTCAAGTATATTTACTTCATTGTGGTTTTTTCCACCTTCTATGTGCTATGATCTACATTGCATTCTACAGGTAAATTTCTTCTTTTTTTTAACGATTATTTTCTTTAATGCATAAAAATTCAATTCATAGAAATTGTTTGCTCAGTGTGTAGCTTTAGTGTTTTAAACATAATTATCCAATCAGCCAAACATATGGCTGCAGCACAATGTATAAAATCAAGATACAGGTCAAGAGCTTCAGTTAACATTCAATCAAAAATTCTGAATAGGAAAAAAATGTGATCTTAGTCACTTTGACTGTGGCTCTGATGTTGGTGCCAGACGGGCTGGTTTGAGTATTTCAGAAACTGCTGATCTTCTGGGAATTTCATGAACAACAGTCTGTAGGGTTTACACAGAATGATGAGGGGAAAAAAACATCCAGTATGTGGCCATTCTGCAGGTGGGATGGGCAGAGGAGAAGACAGACAAGTTTGAGCTGTCAAAAAGGCTGTGGTAAATGCAGTGGCCACTGTTTACAGCCGTGGTCAACAGAAAAGTTGTGCTGTAACATTGCTTTATACTAGTATTATATTTTTTTCTGTATTTCACCAATGTGCAGTTAGTAAAGACAAAATAACTTCTGACATAAGAGAAAAATTACAGAAAGAACATTTGACCCATAATGATAATTGAGCTTTTTGCTCTCTTTCATGTAAAGACAAAGCAATACTTCATAAAACTTTTTGTCATCTGGCACATTTTGACATAAGCCTTAAATAAATCCTCCGGTATAGCTTTATTAAAATGTATGTAGTGCATATCAATGTGTTATGAAGGCCCAAAAGTAGGCACCCTTCAAACAAAGTGTACTTTATAAACAATTCGTAGGATGACTCTTACGGATGTGTCGTAAAGGCCCAAGGTAGGTACGCTTCAAATAAAGCATTGCAACTCATTTAACCTTCAACATCGAATAGTCTGTCAGATGCCTTCATACATTTAACAAAGCAGAAGTTTGGTAAGAAACTTTGAGTTTTGCTTCTAACAATTCTACCTTAACCCTAGGAAAATATGAATGCTATTTTTCTATCACTGACTGGCGAGCTCTGTGAGTAGAGCTACACTAAACTCCAGTATTTGGCAGTTGCAGATGAAAGCCAGTGGTGTATCCTTGGTAATGAGATCCCCTTGGATTTACATGAATAAAGAACGGCTGTTTGCTATTTTAAAGGCAGAATGAATTAATAAAGTTAAAGCAAGCCAATCTGAATAATATTAACAACCTCCGATCACTTTCTGAGTAAATCACTGATTGACAGTGATATCAGTTGATAGTGTGTTTAATACACATGTGGACAGACTGTCATTGCATGGTGGTGCTTGTGACTGTCTTACAGTACTCTTCCTCTTTCTCTCTGTCTGTCAGCTATAGATATGTTGATGTGTGCTCGTGGACCCTCTTGTTCTTGTACATGGTCATCATGGATGATGTCTGCAGACAGGCGCTAATTGAGGCCAGCCTATCCATCTTCTCCATTTCATGGCTCACACACTTTCTGAATAAAGCCATAAGATGAGACAGACTTCCTGAGAGGGAGGACTGAATATTTAACCAAGCTCCCTCATCCATCTTCCACAGAAGTCCTGTCACAGAACTAATGATGTCTAAAGATATCTGTGATATAAGTTAGATACAGCATTATACCATTAACTGTAGGTTTAACTACATTCCCAGTAGCTAAGAAACATGTTACCTCTCTTGTTTACTGAATAAACAGTTTCATTTCAGAGAACAAGCTTTTATTTATTTGATCCCTAAAGAGCACTCATTACAGGAAGACTCCATGTTTATTTTTATCTTTATTATTTATTTAAGATGTGACTCAATAATTAAAGCCAACTATATTCAACTTCAAGAAAACGGGCAATAAAGTAAATGTGAAAAGTGCAATGTACAAACTTACGAAATAAACTATACTATAATATAATAATAATGGAGCATCTTAAAGAATTTAAACAATAAATGCAAATTAATTTGCTAGATAAAACTTGCTGAAACTCTGTTACTGCCTTTGACCAAATTTTAGGTTTTGCACATTTTAAATCACTTTGTTATTAACATGGTCAATCCGAAAGAGCTTTCAACACAGGGTGGGTTGTTGTCCTGCACGAGTCAGGTGATGGGTATAAAGTCATAATAAAAAAAACATTATTATTTTAAAGTGGAAACATGTTTCACCCCCTACCCTTGATATGTGGATTAAAGAGGGGTTTACTTGTATAAAGCTAGAAAAAAATTCGATTCTCACTCACAGGCTCCTTAAAGACATTTGATAAGGTTCCTTTTGGATAAGCTACTGGTTGACTCTCCAGACAGTTAAGCTGAGCACCTCCTCTTTTTTCTTTTTATTATTTACTTCTTTACTTCTTTGACTTATTATTTATTTTCTTATTTATTTGCTTATTTTTAAATTATGTGTTTGTGTTTTTATGCATCATTCTGTTCTAATTATATTTTATTGCCATGCATTATATTTTACTGCTTAATTTATGTAATTTGTTGGGGCTTTGTTAATTGGGGAAATAATCTTGCGGAAGCTTAACTTATGGTGAATGTTTCTGTTATCTGTACGCTTGTTATTCTGTGTAGAAAAAATCCAATATAGAAATTTAAAAAAAAAGAAAAAAAGTTTCAAACAACTGGACATGAATGGGCATACATATGATTGATTATGCAGAATATTTTAACCCAAAACCTGGTTGCCTCTGCCAAAAGCTTAAGACGTCTTGTAAAAGGAGGGTTATGGAGACAGAAAATCAGTGTTTTTCAATGACCATCCCAGTCTCCAGATCTTTAGAAAACCCATAGTCTGAATTGCAGAAAGTTGTCCACATATGCAGACTTAAGAATATGAAGGAATTTGAAATGTTGTTAGACATTGCAGAGGCTCAGAGATGTTTCTCCAAGGGAGGCTTCACTAAATACTAATTGTAGAGGTGCTAGTAATTCTGCAACCTATACTGTATGTTTAAGCCCAATGCATGTCATTCATTCATTCATTTATTCATTCATTCATTCATTCATCTTCAGTAACTACTGCTACTCCTGCTGTGTTACTGTGGCACCTGCTTGTTTTTTGCTTTGTTTTGTTTATTTATTTATTTATTTATTGCATTTCTCTGAAGGGTGCCATTACTTTGGACTGTAATGTTAATACAATAATACAGTGTTAAAGACATTTTAATGCAGTTAAACATAGTATTTTACATAGTATTGTAAGTGTTCTGTAGCTTAGACAGTACCTGTTATCTAGCAATACTAATATAATATTTTTCCATATTGCACAGTATCTGCTTACAAATTTGCACTCTCATATAGGATTACATAACACATAATACATTAAACTGACTTACTTGTCCTTTAGCATTACAATATACACAACGTGAGTTTGTGTCATTTTCAAAAGATATGAGATACAACAAACCTAGAAATATGTTTTGGTGATGTTATTATTTATACAGACATGGCTGATATGGTTCATATTGTATTACGGTGGTATATTGTCACAATAATGCACCATCATACCCTTAGTACATATCCAAGCACTTTTATACTGATCATATTTTACAGTTTTAATATGCGAACAGTTAATCCCAGACCTCAGAAGAAAAACAAGACCAGGTGGCTGTGTATTTGTAAAAGGCTGGCACTATTCAGAGTGCTAACTAGGGTTGGTAGAGTGAGTTAACTAGAGTTGGTACAGATCACCCTGGCACACTTACAGAAATAAATCTTAAAGAAAAAGAGAGAGAAGATTGCCAGCTGTGCAAATACACACAGACAAACACACACACACACACACACACACACACACACACACACACACACACACACATACCTACATACATACTATATACATGCATACTGTACATACATACATAAATATTTTGTTATATGTTTTATGTACTTCAACATTATTACTAACATTAGATATTACACACATTTGTCTGCACATATGAATATTAATATATGCACTAGACATTCTTTTTTATGCAGGCATAACTGGCAAAAGTGAGATGATGATGATGATGTGAGTTATTTAGATAATTGGATAATTGAATTTACTACACATTACACACAGAAACTGTTCAACGCCAAACCCCAACATTTATTTATACTGTAGTTGTCTCGTATCTTGCTTGGTGAAAGCCAACCACTCAGGTGTGAAGGATTTATTTGTGAAGTGTGTGAGGAGATGAAACTGTGAAATTGAATACATTTCTTCCAGAAAGCAAAAGAAACAAATCAATTGTTATAATGTCCATAAAGTGACATGAAAACGTACCTTTTCTTTTATAGATTGACTTACATGCTTTGAACTGATATAGAAACAATTTACTGCATCCATTCAAGGCTTTTAAAGGTTATTTCCTGAACAATAAGTACACTCACCATTTTACAGCTACAGCTGATTTTACAGCTACATAATCACCTTGGCAGGCTACAATTGTATTGGGGAAGGACCCTGGTGAATGTTGCAGAGCATTGCGACATGCCCAGACAGCCATTACATAATGCCCTCAGCAGTTTTCTATGAGGGAGTGCGTATGCATATTTGTGTGTGTGTGTGTGTGTGTGTGTGTGTGTGTGCGTGTGTGTGTGCACGCACATGAGACCCAGTCGGGGCTCATCTCAGCTGGAAGAAACAACTGGGTTTGACATTTCCACCGCAAATATCAACTGTTATTTTAGTATGGCAGCTGGGCGACTAGCAGGGAGGCAGGGTGAACTTTGACTCAGTATGCGGGCTCTGATCTCTGTGGGGCAGTGCACCACACACCACTCCAGTCGCAGGAAGATAAAGAACCACCCTGACACGCACAAAAACAACCAACACATTTGATGACCAGATATAGCTGTAAGATATAGATCCGGGTCATACCTGTATGTATGTTTGTGTGCATCAAGCAATACCTCCACACATATATATATATATATATATATATATATATATATATATAGGCATGTGTTTCCACCTAGGTGTGTGTGGAAACATCTATTTATTTATGTGTGTGTGTGTGTCTGCAGAACAGCACACATTCACATTCATCGCAAGATATTTAAGAAATGCCGTACTGCAGTAACAATTTCTTTTTTTCCACCCATCAGTAACTATAAGGAGAATAAAGACACATGGTACAAAGAAGGCAGTTAACTTTACAATGCCAGATCAAACTGTGTGCTTCTCCATGTAAAAATTGGCGAAATCATTTAAAACCCTGACCTTTCCTTGGGTTATTTATTTCTTCCTCTTTAGAAACAGAACAAAGAATGGCATCAATTTCACAAGCAGTTCTTGAACTTTCTCACAGCAAACTCTGTTCCACCCACCCAGTCTCTCTCTTTCTCTGTAATTCTTTGTCTCTCTGTCTCTTTTTCTCGTTCTCTCTCTCTCTCTCTCTCTCTCTCTCTCTCTTACTCTCTGTCTCACATCTAAGATGTGGCAAATTATTCTGTGAAATTCCCTCTTAAGTGTCATGAGTAGGAGTCATCTAATTACCAGCTGTTAAGTCTCTGCAGGTAAAGTGTCCCAATCAGGGCCACAGGGAGCACAGTCACTATTCAGAGTGTTGGGAAGATGAGTGGGAAAAGATGGACTGATATGCTCCGGAGTATATGTCTTTAAAATAATTCGGATTCATTTGGAGAATTGTATGGTCCTTACTTATACATGATGGATTTCTTTGGGAAAAAAGATTAATAATCAAAGTACAACATGGTTAAATGCAGGGCAGACTTGATCCTTGATGAGTTCACTATTGATATATTAGCAATTAGAAATATCTGGAAAATAGAGTATTAGATTGTGTATTTCGAGATTTTTTTAGATTGAAACTGTTTTATTCTATTGGCAAATAATTTTGCTTCGAGCATTTATTTCTAAAAAGAAGCAAAATTATCTGCCAATGACGTAAGACAGAGTGTTAAGCTTGCAACTGAAATATTTGTTATGTAATAATGTCATAATGAGAAATATTAGATTAGAAATTTTCCTTTATTTACTGACTCACACAATACTCAGTCTCAGTCTTAGAATAATTTTTTAAAGCGTGTTTATTTGTCTTATTCCTTGTTACAGAGACATGAGAATTTTCAAACTATGTTACATAAGAGTAGCAATTAAAAACTGAAGACTTCTGCGGGAGACAGGCAAAGACAACGTGTGGGTATGTGGAAACAGCAGGCAAAGCAGTAGACAGTAGAGTATGGAAGTGTTTATCCTCACTATTTCCTCACAAGAGAAACCACTACTCTGAAGCACTGCTTCCACACCAGCAAGCATTAAGTGCACACATTTCAACAGACATCACTAAGAGCTTGCCTCTCTCTGACTAAATACTCTGATTCCAGTGGTGTAAAAAAAAAAAAAAAAGGACTTCTGAGACTTCAGAGCTCTATTCCCTCTCACTACCGAATAATAGCATAGCTAATGTGACAAGACACATGGGTTCTGTTTCAATAACAGTCGGAATCTAAGAAGAGCAGGCAGGCTAAGTGCTCTGCAGTGAGCTGCCAGTAGTGAGACACGCCGATGCTCAGATGACAATTGGGTTGCTGTGGCAACGCAAAGTGACGCCAGAAGATGAGTGCATTAGAAGGGCCAGTGGACAAAAGAGAGTGTGTGAACATGAGAGAGAGTTCGTTCCTGCTCTGCTTTGAGAGAGTCAGAGAGAGATACGAGTCTTAATGAAGAGATGAAAATGGAGGTGGCTGGTGTGGGAGAGTAAAAGGCCAGGTAGTATGCTCTTTAGAGAGAGCTAGGGACCTACTTCCTGCTGCCAGGCCTGATTGGCACAATAGCAAACAGAGCTCCATGTCTCACCGGGCGTGGGTTTGAAAATCCTTGTTCCACTGCATCAAAAGGGTTGTGCTGAAGTGAAAGACAGACCTAGGGAGCCTGAAATGCTGGGCTAATTTAAGAATGGATGGGGGCTGACAAATCACTGCAAACAATTGCGAGTATTTATACCTTCTCTTGGCCTTGGAAGTCCTCCTTACAATATGCCAATGACAGAGAAAACAAGCTGAAGTGTCCGCCTACTTTTTTACATTATCAAACCTGGAATAGAACTTGAGTGTGTGTGGGACTGTCTGTCTGTACATAGTTGTTTGGCAGTATGCAGCGTGTAGGTGTGTATGTGATGTGGAGGGGGGATTCTGAGTAAAGTATTGTGAATGTCTCCATGTAGGTGTGCATATACTGTATGTGGGGTTTGGCAAGCGTGGGTGTTTAAGTGTGTGTGTGTGTGTGTGTGTGTGTGGGTGAGCGAGCATGTGTAGGAGCACTCAGAAATCAGAGCCCGACTCATGTGAGCAGCCTGGGTGAGCCAGTGACAGGAGAAGAGCAGTGCTTCTCCACAGGCAAGGCTTCTGACTCCTGTTCCCTATGGGAGCATCATGTTTATTTTCAGTACCTGCTCTATCAAAAAAGGTCACACTGATGGAAAAGTTCTCTTCTAGAGAAGAAGTGAAAATCATCTCGGGGCTGTCAACTCACGGCTCAGGCACTATGTGACTCAACTTGCTAGCGCCTTATTTCCCAAGAGTCACCTGTGTGCTTTTATGGCTCTGTTGAGGGAGAGTCTCCATCCATGAGGAATAAATCTAAGTGACAGCCTTCTATAGTACCTTTCCAGTGTGTGAGAAGAAAGGAGGGTGACTCTGAAGTGGTAATGCTTTGAATTCTGCTTTGAAACAGATACAGCTCTAGACCAGATCCAAGAGATAAATAAGTATGAAATAACCCAATTTAGACAAAATGCTCACAATTTAGGAAGATAGTAAGCATCTTTATTACGCCGTCTCACTGGGATTAATTTAAGATGAGATTACAGTGGCAAAGATGACCATTTTGACTGTGAAATGGACAGCTGGCACACTTCGGACACAAAGCGTGTGACAGCTGCTGTGGGGTGTGTGCCGCCAGACTTACTGCTTGTGTCACCACTATCTCAATTCGATACCCCCATCATCTCACACCTGACATCTGTCCTTAGAAAGGCACTGCCATTTCTGATCTTAACGTAATTGCTTTTCCTATGTTATGAGACCAAGCAAGTTAGCATCTCACTAAAAAGTGATCAACTCTGGAAACAATTTGGTTGTTTTTTTTGTTTTTTTTTAATGTTTTTACACTAACTGGACATTCATGGCATATCACCTAGATAGATTATTTTGAGTTTTTTGCTCCTTGAAGGATGGTTCATGTGATTGTAGTTTAAAAAATTAGAATTATTGAATTAGAATTATTTAGGTAAATGCAGTTATACACATGCAATGAGGTACAACATATAAAAAAAACAACATCTTTGTGTATGTAGATGGTTAATCTAACAACAGAAACACAAGCAGAAGCAGAAGAGGTAATCTGCTAGACAGAACAAATAATAATAATAATTAAAAAAAAAAAAAAAAAAGCAACACGTACAAGTTTGATTTCTATTTGATCCAACCAGAAAGCTGCTCCCTAGACATACACAATAATTTTGGGCAACATTAGCATGCTGTAGAGATAAACACTGTCCTATGGCAGCTGTCCACTAAGGTGACTTATTTTGGCCAGATTTGAAGGCAATGCAGCATGCTTTTTTCCCCCCCAATGCAAGCAATTCCATAATATTGTTCAGAGGACATGATGGACAGAAGGCATGATGGACCAAACTGTCAATTCGATGGAGAAATATATTTACAAATGTAAGTGAATTGTTGTTTCATAGATAGTTAACATTTATTTACGGTTCTGCTTAACAGATATAACAGTCATTTGTGCTCAGAGCATTTCAGAAGTTGTTCTGTAGTTAAAAATTAACTAGCTAACATGATGCAGCCTCGGTTTCTGGAGCTACATTATGTGACTAACTTTTATCTAGCTTAGTTAGCCAGCTAGCTGTTATCCAGAGAACACTAATTATGTATTATGATACTGAATGACATTCTGAACCAGATGTCTGCCAAGTTTCCTTTCTGATTAAAATACAGCCAAGTGAGGATACAGTTACTAAGGCAGCTGCTTTCAGACTGGAGCACTACTTTAATGAATAGCTGCTTTAAATTGAACTGAATATATGAGAACACACTATAAAATATAATCTACTGTACATTTCAAAGTTCATTTATATTTGTTAAGAACATCTACTGCAGATAAACTATACATCTACATTGTTTGAATTTAGAAGATTTGTAGATATGTGTGTGGTAGATCAATAGGGTCAAATATTTAAGTTATATTTAATATTTAACTTTGGTCCAAAGCATACATACATACATATATATATATATACATATATATGTATGTGTGTGTGTGTGTGTGTGTGTGTGTGTACATGTATGTACGATTCCAATAAATCACTTAAAAACAGGTACAAATTAACAAATCAATGTTAGAATTATATATGAATCATAATGTTATGGGAAAGAAGGTACAACTCATTCACAGTAGCTGGCTACCACTAGAGTTTGGCACGCGAGTTATTTCAGGAAAGTCTCTCAGGCCTCAGCTCCCCCTACTGGATTGGAAGGTCTATCAACAGGTGGGTGGCTCTATTGCGGGTGATACTGTAGTCAGACCTAACTGTAGGAGCCTCCTGCTCATTCTTGTCCATCATTAAGACATTCATAGTTATAGGTTGGATTGGTGCCAGTCAATGCCCATCAGTTCGCTGCAACTCTACCAGCTTCCTCCACCTCTGCTGTCGGATCTTCATCTAAAAAAAAATGTTCACACTGTCATTTAACATTACAGCATCACATTTTCAACCAGTGCCTCAATGTGTGTTACATGGCAGGGCAATTAGTAATACTGCCATTCTTACAGAATGAGCTTCCTACATCAGCAAACTCAGGGTTTCACTACTAGAAGGAAGAAATGTAGATTCACCGGAGGCTCTAACCTGCTTTCTGGGCTGGAGGATCTCTGGTTTCATCTGCAGGGCTCAAGTCATCGGGAGGCCATCGCAACTCCCCACTCTCCACTTCTCCAGTCTCAGTGGGCTCCACCACGATGGATGGCAAGCGCTTGGATAGTTTGGGGTATCGCTCGTGTGATTCTGGGAAAATCTGGAACATGGGAGTCATTTGAGTCAGTTTTTTCATCAGTGGAGTCATAACCAAAACATCCACTTGGGTTACTGAAGGCATCCATTAGAGCACTGAGATCTCATTAATAGCAGTGCACCATGCAAACTCGACCAAAAGCTCTGGAAGTAAATCAGCAGGCTTAAGGCAGTCACAATCTATATTCAGCTGTGAGGGATTCAACACCTCACTATTAATTGTGGCCATTTAGAGAAACTGTTGCAGCATCAGTGCATGTTTATAGCGGTTCCCCTGAGTTTACTAATCAGGATTGCTAGATTAAAAGGTATGAAATGGGACTCCGATAATCAGGCACTTAATTCAACTCAAACCAGTTTTGGATTCATAGATTATTTCTTGTGAAATTGGAAAGAGTGGTAAAAAAAAAAGACACAGAGGAAGGTGAAGAGATCTGAGAACTAGATGAATAATAGGGATTGGAAAAGAAAGGGTAGTTGGTCATACAGTATTGAGAATTCTCCCTGCTGGCTGCCAGCACAGAAAGAATGAGAGACATTCAGCCTACATGTATTGGCAGTGTTCATCCACGCACATGCACACAAAAAAGGTAATGATGATAATTTCCTGAAAAGATTGTGACCTTTCAAATCTCTGCCAAGCTCACTGGGAGCAATCTGAATTCATCTGGTCTTTATGAGTGAACAGACATCGGATTGGCTTTGGGAGCAATGAGAACAAAATGAAAGGGACAGCAATCAGGCTGAAGTGATGGAGTGGCATTCAGAAATAGATCCTGACAACAGAGAGCAATGGAGGGACATTTACACGAGCCAGCCATCCTCAGGGCTGCTGGGGAGCCACAGATGAGAAGAGGAAAGCAGCAGTGGTGAAATCCCACAGAACACTCTGTGCATTTGCGATTGTATATGTAGAATATGTGTCACTTTTTTGAGTGCATAAACCTGCACATTTACAATTTAGAGAGTTTAATCTAGTACATCTGTAATGATGTTGGTGATGAGCAGCCTCAGTCAATGAAGTTGAGCAATGCACTTGTTATATTTGTGTACATGTGTGCATGTGTGTAACAGAATTCACAATATTGTGAATTCCCTGTAACGCCATAGCCCACCTGAAAACCGATCTTCTGGTCTCCAGATGCACTGTAGTCCCCCACGGTCGATTCACAGGTGTTCATTACTTCTGTCATAATGTCCTGCAGCTCAGGCCTAAAATAAGTAGTGACAAGGAAGTGAGCACCACAAAGCCATTACTGTTAGCGTGTAAGACAACCCATGCACCCATGCTCTCATTTGCCTATGAATGAGGTAGAGCCAGGTTCAGACAATCCACCTGTACTAACAACAGCTGAGCTCTTCTCTCCTTTCTCAATTAGTCGCTCCAGCCTAAAAGACCTGTCCCTCCTTCCACAGCCTTTAAACCAACTCAGTCTTGGCTGATTCAGATCAGCAAATCAATCAAACGAGACTGCAATTACATTCACACATTATCAAGGCTGCTGACAGTTACAGAATCCAACATTTGCCTGGGAGAAAACATTTCAGATGTAGTTATAGTAAAAATGAACCAGACCAGAAAAGAAGGTTTTCTCTTCTCGGCATGAGAAACAAATAATGAGACCAGCTTGACTTATGGACTTTTTTTCTGATCTTTTTGAGAAACAACTCCTAAAACCACCCTTTTTTTAAATAACTAGCATGGTCTGCTTTCAACATAGAAAATTATAATAATATTTATATGAATAAAATGATTTAACAACATTTAAAAGAGTGCGTTGTGAGTTAGTATGAAAATTATGCTAACAACCAATGTTCTACATTGATCAATATCAGACTGTTACAATTTTACACCTGAATATAAATATGGAAACAAATTGAAATGAAATTACTTCACTGTGTTTGGCATGGAATTTAAAATCGGACAGTTTTGCAGGGTGCATCCCTAGTTGCACTGTCCTAAATATCCTCTGTAAAAGTCTATATCTGGCATAGACCCCAAACCGATCAAAAATATTTCATGCAAATATAACTAATATAATGAAGACACATGACAAGATTCTGTCACATCACATTATTTTTATGTTTGTCGTATGATTATGAAAAGCGTGGTGATGGAGTGTGCATGTGATTGGTTCCTGAAGTGCTTTTCCTGACCCACATAGTCAGTAAAGACATTCCCTAGTGTGTCCTGTGGTACACACACACACACACACACACACACACACTGAGAAGACATGGTGGTGTAGAATTAGCTTGGGTTACTGTTAGGATTTGTTAATGTTGCTTTTACAGGTAGCACTAATATAACCTGAAAAACACATACTAAAGCATTCCAAAAAGCTTTTCATTAAGGCTGTTTATTTCATGGCCTGAGCATCTCTCTGTTTGAATTGATGACTCATGCACTGTAGCTACAGTGAAATAAAGAAATATGCCCTTAATGGTTCCCTGACATTCATTTATTCCCATGTACCACACCTAATCTCAAAACCGAGTGATTTTCACCTGGAATGTTTTTACCAAAGTGGGTTGTCTTTGCAATGGAATTATATACAGATTTGGCTATAATCTAAGGATAGCCCTTGTCCATATTAAGTTTAGTAGTATAAGCTTAAAGTCATAGATTTTTGTTGTAGTTTCACTTAATAGCTAGCATCATCAGTTATAATTTTTAGCAAACTAGCTAGAGAGAGGCAGTTTAAGATTTAAGGAAAAGCTACAAAGTTTATAATGTTATGTATTTAATGCTATTCCTTAATGGGTCCATTCCAACCTGTTCCTAAATTACTGTAATAGCAACTCTAAAGCGTAAAGATGATTAGGTTGTATTTCACACAGATTGAGTCAGAAGAAAAGGTACTAACACAAACCCTGTGCCTCACATTATCGCTAAGCCATTCTTCATTTTTTTATTGCATTTTTCATACTTCATTTTTTCATTGCAAACATTATACTGTGACGAATCTTCAATCTAAATTAATATTATGATATTTACAGTAGAATGCTTAGTTTCATCTTTTAGAGTAGTATCATGCAATTTCTGAAAAATCCAATAACTATAATTTATTAAAATTATAAATGACACATTCTGCTGACGCGACCCTGCGGTCAGTGCTATGAAAACAAAATGATTACTATTCCAGTTTATTTTTCCAAATCATTTCCTGGTTTATGCATCATGATCCTTTTCATCATAACTGACATTCTTCTTAAGAGGAGTGACTTCCTGTTTTCTCCTCTACAACAATACTGAGTTGAAAGTATGTTAAAATGACTAGATTACAAGAGAAACACAATGACACAATGTTTAAAAGTGCTGAATAAGTAATGCAGAATATTTGTACAGTGGCATTTCATCTACTGTGAAGAGATGCCTACTTTCCTGTCAGTCAGAAACCCTACTGAAAAGCCTAAGATTGTTGATTTTAGTCCAAAATTTTTAAAATATTTAATTTTAGCCATTGACAATGAGAATTTTTTTTACGTGTGATATTTTAAACCAAATGCCAGAGTAATCTGCTGAGTACAAATATTATTATATTTCTATAACACTATAATTGCTATAATTATACCATGCTGTTGAGTTCTTGAATCTGATTGGTCAGAAGGTGATTAACAGCAGCTCTGACAGTAGCTCCAACTGGAATTCAAACGATTGGTTTATATTAATGCACTAGTTCTAATACCTTATTGTTTCTATAGTAACAGCTCATTCACAGGGGCTTGTATGGTGAATGCGCCACATAATCTATTATAAGTTATTTAACTAAAAACCATGTTGTTGATAGGGAGACGTTTTCCTTTAGGAAACTTTTATTTGTTATTTATGGAAGGGTCTTAGGAGTCAGAGCTTTGTAACAATCAGAAAGTTTTCCACCATAGGAAAGTCTTCAGGACGGAGAAGTTTGTGCTTTCCAGTTTCCCAGTAACACGACAAGACCTAAAAAAGAGAGGCTGTTGTGGGAACAACTGTTTGCATTTTTCTTAACCTAAGTGATAACAGGAACTTGTCTTGCAGACATTCCATAACATTAAATGAAAGCATAAATGGTTAAAAAGTATGTTGCGCCATTCAAATCACTGTGGTATAAGAGGAATAAAACACTTTGTGCCATGCTGTTATAGGAAAATAATCCACTTTGAGGTGGTCACGGCCCTCCGCTTCACATCAAGCCACATCACACCACGTCGTTGTGGATTATTTTCTTATAACAGCATGCTCCGTCATGTTTTATTTCTTACGTATCACACATTTGGAAGCGTCATGACTATTAAGGCCTATCTCTGTTCTAAACAAACTGCCTCTCTACAGCACGCTAATCTGCCTGCAGCTGATCGTGGATAACACCACTCTCTTACGTCTTACTGATGTGAGATAAGGGGACAAGAAGGCTGAAGCTACGTGTCGTGGGCTTTGATGTTCTAAGCTCATAATCTCTTAAGTTTTACAGGTGACGGGTGAAACAACAGTACCACAGGAGATAAGTTCCACTTGAGCAGATTCTCTTTTGAGAAACTCTTATCCTAATAGCAGCATTGCAGCTTATCTTCTGTGATACAGGTGTCAATGTAGCTCAGTTTACTCAAAGAGAGAGTGATATTGGGGAAAAAAGTGAGGGGGGGGTTGCAGTGAGTGGGTAGATGAAAGAGAAGAGTAAAAGAGCAGTAATATAAAGCAAACAAGATTAAAGGACCACAAAAATGCTGCCAATGACCTTAAAGTGGTCAGGGTATTTCCATGGAACAAAGTTGGAACATAGCAGGTAGTGAAAGAGGTTGTCCAGGGGGGCAGTATTTAAACAAGTAAAAGATATTCTACTGTATGTAGTGTCCTGTCATAAGTGCAACTGACTGTAACAAAGGCCAAATTTAGAATAAACATGTAACATGACCGCAGGTATTGCGTTCCCTGAGCAGATCTTGGGTGTTTAATATTTCCATTGCGACTATGAGCACAGGTAATTCCATAACATTTTGGCATAACATTCTGAAGCGTAGGAGCCTATAAGTCGATTTTTCATTTAGCTGGATGTTTAACTTTCATCCTCTTCTGCCTGCTGTGGATGCCCAATCGAAGCATATAGCCATAATTCAATACTATGGTATTTTGTGGGAAAGAAAGTGTGATAGAGTCAGAGAAAGTGCTTGAGACACAAAGAATTAGCATACATGAAAAAATTTTTAAAAATCTAACTTTTTAGGAAGAGACCTGAGTTAAAAACTAGATTGACTTTTCTAGAATCCCTATCTAAATATATTGAACTACGTTAGCAAATATGCAAGTGAATTTTAAATCTATATTAGCCATCTTTTATCAAAGTGTATAGTGAACCCAGCTGTTTGACAGCACTGCATTGTGTCACTCACCAGGAAAAGTGGGATTTAGATTAATCTATCATCAAGGAGGTTAGTATATGATTAAGGAAGCAAGATTTTTGCGACCTTTGGGAAGTAGGGAAAGACAGGAATGGGAGACGGATAAGGAAGTGTAATTGAAATGTAGTCATGCAATTTGAAATTTTTCCAGGGACTCAAAATATCATTTTTGCCCCAATATCAATTTATGTCCATTTACACTTGAAGTGCTGCAAGCTGAGATAGGTGAAACGACATTTTCTACAGTGAAAGTGTTTGCTTATTTCGACGTTACAGCAAACAGCAAAACCAAACAGCATACAGAAGTACATATTGCAAAAATAAAGATAACACAGAAGACACAATGATGAAAGGTATATTTGGATTGTCAAGGACAATAGGCCTATAGTTGTGTTCCTTCAGATGATCAGTTCGTGTTGCATTGCTGTTGGTTTCTTTGTTTTTGTGACCAATGGATTAATAAATGTGAGCATTTAAATACTGGTTTTTAATAAAGTTTTGCAGGAGAGCATGCCTCCTCCAACCGTGCATCCAAATTACTTATACCCCTTCGCTGTACATCCTAAACAGCAGAACAAGCTCTCTCTCTCTCTCTGAAGTTGGTTGAGAAAGGACTGATTATTCATGCCTGTTACTATGATCACACTGACCAACACAGCACTTACAAATGCTGAGCTGTCTGTGGGCACTCTTGTTATCATACAAGCCTTTTCATTGGTAAATTTGAGCAGCAGAGACAAAGAGGGCTTGAGTGAGGGATCAAAGCATCATGTGTGTGTTTGGTGCCATTTATAGCAAGACAAAGAAACAGTCAAAGGGCTGCATCTGTGCACTGCCACACAAAGCCTTCATTTGGTCATCAAAACATTTTCAGAGGGTCACCACAGAAATACACTGTGTGGTTTGTCCAGAGATGATAAATTCAATGTGTAAGATTGTGTGCTTCTGTCTGCATCAATTTCCATCTGCGTGAATGTGAATAGTCCAGTGGAACTGATTCATAACATCTTATTACTGGAAGCTTTAACTGGTGGAAGGCGACACTCGGACAATAGAGAGGAAATGACTGATTTCCACAAACAGACTAGTTTTCTTTCAATTAATGGTGCCCTGAGGTGTTGCTGTGCAGGGCTCGACGGTTGGTAGGCAAAAAATAGAGATGGTTCCTGAATAATTTAACGTCACTGGGTGCAAGGACAGAGTTCACCCCCTCCCAGCTGTATGGAAAATCTTATTCAAATGCAGGGAAATGATGGATACTGGCCTGACTTGCCTTGCTGCTGTCATCAACCAGTGAGTAATGTGGACACAGTGTCTCACAGATTGCTAAGCATTATCTTTGCTTGTCCCAGGTGACAATACAGAGAACTGGGGCAACTATGATTAAAGCAAACAGAACCATCTAAAGCATGTGAATTGTGTAAGTATATGAGTATTGGGATGTCTCATTAGGTCAGAACAGAAATCCGAGCAAAGTGCAAGACAAGTCAAATAGCGACGAGCACAACGTGTTACGTCAGTGGGGAATGAGAAAGGTGATGTTTTGAAGATGTTCGAAAGTGAGCATGTAAATGAGAATACATTTAAGGTAAATAATTTCAACAATAATTATTCAACTGTAAGTTTAATGGACACACAATCAGCTGAGAGCATGGCTGTAATGAATAATGTCTAGAGGAGTTACATGCAAGATCAGTCTATAATCACGAGGAAGGCTAATCACGCAGTTAAATCCTTATTTTAGAAGCCAAGTCCATTAACCTGAGGTATTGCAAGAAAAAAAAGCATAAGCAGAAATGTTGTATGGTACTCTACAACATTTCTCTAACAAATTGTTTATTAAAAAGGATTTTTGGATTATTTTAGCCTGGAAAATGTTTAATTCCACAACTGTCGCCACTCTCAAAAGATCTGATAACATGCAACAATGTCTAAAATATGACTGCAAATCAATTATCATAGTTTAATTCTTCTTCTTATAGTTTGATATTTATTTTAGACAACTGACACTAGAAATTTTCCTTCCTATTTCCTTCCAGTCATCATCACTCTCAATAACATGTCTGATAACATGCAAGAAATGTAGAAAGCTGTTTCGTGTTTAAATTACATTGCAAAACAAGACTTCAGTTATCATTCTTCAGATTTCAACGAGTGAAAATATTGTGTATACGTGTATGTGTGTATTCCTGAGCATAATAAAGCATGTAGAGGATTCTGTATCTTGGGTTAGAAATGACTTACCTGTGTGCTGCGATAAAACTGTAAAAGTGACCTCTTTTCTCCGAGCCTGCTCAGCAGACTGATGTTAATCGCCTGAAGGAGATGAAGGAAGAGGGTTTTTTTTCTTCTTCTCTCCGGTGTGTGTGTATAAACTTCACATAGAGGCTCACAGATCCTGAGCGTCCGCGAGTGTCTGTGATTACAGAATGACAGGAGGCGCGCGTGCATGTGTGTGTGCGTGTGTGTATGTGGTGTGCGAGCGTGTGTATAGTGTAAAGGGGAGGGGAATTAAATTTGGCTGGGAGACATGTCGATCAGGGTTTCCTTCTCTCTCTCTCCCTCTCTCTCGCACTCTCTCTCTCTCTCTGTGCTCCATATAATTGGAGAGCTTGCTATTGCATAATTTTGAAAAAAAAATAATGCAATACAATATAATTTTAGTTGTATAGATGCCTTTTAGAAATAAATATTGTCAATAGGCAGCTTTATGGAAATCAGGATGTAGACTTAGATCCCTAAAGACCAAACGAGGGATTAATTAAGCAATTTCTATAACTTAGTTTTCTCAGGTGCTGTTATGCTGCTAAAAATATGTATATTTTTACTGGTATAGACATGAGTCAAAATACCTTCCACTTCTACCTTTGAGAAAGCCTCTTTTTTTTCTTTTCTTTTTTTTGCTGTTTACTTGTCATTTCAGCTGAGCTTCTGTGAGCTTTGCCTTTTATGGAGTTTTGTGGGCGTCACCAAAGGCAAATCAGCTCTCTCGGGCTTGAGCCTGGTCATTTACAGGTGTTTGGCATTCATCAAAATAGGCACATGAGAACGAAGGAAATCTGAGTTTTGGAAACGTTTGTAACTCCGGCAGAAATTTTTTGTTTGGTTTGGCTTACACAAACATTTAAAAGAGAGTCAAATGAGGATAGTGACATGATAGCGAGTAATATCTCTTCTATAAACGTATACTATAAACTCAAACAGTACCGAGTGTGTTTTGAGGATATTCAGTATGAGGTCATAGGTACGAATCTACAACATCCAGAGAAGGTTATTGGCTGAAGCAAGGGTGAGACCTGGGCATAAACTGTTTATGGGAAGCGCAATCTTTAGGGCATCCATGTGGGACCATCCACAGGAGCAGAAGGTGAAGTGCAGCATTAGGATTAAGCAGGCAGTGAATTTACTTTTCAATTTACTGTTGAATTTCTCAGCATGTGAATTCTATTCAAGTCATTTTTGTTGCGGTTTAAAAACCTGACCTAACACAATTCACTACGAACTGACGAAGCTGCTTGGATGAATGGCGAAACATTAATGTTAACTGGCCCAGTCAATGAAATGCATTACAAGGCTAAAGAAATAAAAATGTAGGCTGCTGCCCATACTGGTCTCCATGAGTCAGCAGTAACCTAGAAAACATTTCCCATTTGTTATGAATTAAGTGTACACTAGTTATGCTTATTGGTTTAAAAAATAATAAATTTTCCATTTGAAAAATATCAAATGTTCATTTACTCAAGGCAGCTTGGACTTAGAGGCCCATGGGCAACGGCCCAATCAGCCTTATGGTTAATCTCTCATTGCCATCAATTTTGTTGCAACTGTGGAAATTTTGAATCATATTTGACTGACATTTGATATGCATTTAGTGCACACAGCATTAAAGTGTCTTGAGTAGCAATGCTCAGTATTCATTTAAGTTCATCTGACATAAATGAACACTGCAAGAGTTAATTCAAAACTGAGGATTTTGCTGTGCAAGGACGATTTATTCTCAGTCATGTATTTTTAATTAAATGGGATATAAATTCTTAATAAACTGTTATTGATCATGTTACTGGATGAGACCGCCTGGTTGGCAAGTAAGACAGTAAAAGTGCTGATTACTCTTTTATTAAGTTCAGTAAATTTCTCCTATCCTACAGGATGACTGGGTATATCTGAGGGTAGATATGATGTTGTGTCTGGATGTCCCTAAAAGTGTTCTGATGGGGAGAAAGGGCCACTGTGTAATAGTAGACTATTTGTATCAAAATTCATTATCCACAGATTAATTTGAGCACAGACAGAAACCCTCCAGAGAGCCAAGGACAGGTGAGGCTTGACAGTCGTTTTGAACTTACCTGTTGGTCATGTGCACTCACATACCCCCACACATATCAGGCTGACATCATGCTGTCTCTGTCCCACACATATACACTGCAGTCCTGCTCACATTACACACTAAGATCACACACAGTCAAAACCAGGGCAAGAGGTGAAATGTCAGGGTCAGTGTCACGCCGTGAGCAGCTCACGTTCCCACCGATTCAGCCTCAATGTCGTGGAGAGTAGCTAACCAGAGAAAAGAGACGCTTCCATTCATAGCCTGTGGTGGTGATCGTCTCATCTCCTTGCTACCAAATGGAAAACTGTCAGCAAGTACACTTTTTCCAGTGTCTCAGTCACTGCTAGGAAAGGTGTGTTTGACACACACACAACCCTGAGCTTGTGAATCTTTAAACACAAACTGTCATTTTAGTGCAGCTGTCCTACATAATGCATGCTATACACAGACAGATGTAACGATCATTCCATTCGCTCCATCCGCAGCAAAAGCAGGAGTATTCCATTAAACAGCCTTTGCTCCATTTCAATTCAATTTCCATGTTATTGGTGTGGAGCTATGCTTTTATGAGGGAATAGGGAATTTGTTTCGGCCATTTTGCTTTATATGGCAAAGATGTCCTGTCATACAGAGAGTTACTTAATTACACAACATGATACTTTCATTCCAGCAGCATGTGTAAATGCTGCTGATGGACAGATTGAAGGATCCCACTGGCAACATGTTGGAAAAAAATCATCAAAATAAATTTCAGTGTTCCAGCACATATTTGCAAAAGGACACTGACCTACAGTATGAATGCCATCAGATAAGACCAACTTAATGAGTCTGCCTGGTTCAGTTGCTGAAATATGCATAAAGCATGTAACATGTGACATCTTTTTGCATACTTTTTTTGAGTACTAGGAATAGGAGAGATTATAATCTATGTAACACCATTATTATGTTGTTAACCTGATTACATGTTTCAAAAAATGAGTGAAGCAGGGCAGTCAAATATAGCTTTTATGATGATTTGATTAATCAGAGCCTAGAGCAGAACTCAAATGCTGACAAAAAGGTCATCCCTCTACGTGCTGGGAAAACACGCGCGCACACACACACACACACACACACACACACAGATGCTGTTGGCGTGCTTCAGTCTACAGGTGTGATTTTGCCCTTTACATCAGCAGTATGTTTTCTGTCAAGTGTTTAGTGCACTGACTGCAAAGCAGATTTTACTGAGGTGCTTCTAATATGAATTATTAAACACTGACTAATGACTAATGAATTTTGTTGTGTCGTACAGAAATGTTTTTTTTTTTCCCCAGCTAATTTGAATCAAACTTGAATAACTAGAGGGGCATTAAAACTGTCTGCACAGGTCTAGTGCTCCCTCTGGTGCACAGACATTTTAAAAACACATTTTAAAAATGTAGCTTGGACTTGTAATGAGAGTTTAAAAACTCTAGCAATGCTGCTGTGTCTCAAATACACATACATGATCACTTAGTCACCTTTCACTGACTCCCCCTGTTAAATCCTTATAATTTAAGAGCAGAGACGGTTGAGGTTTGAGCTGATTGGAGGAGCAAAAGGTGCAAAATGGTGAGATGTGACATGTAGTAAATTGTGTCAGAGTATCATGCATTCCTTTTTCATCCTGCCATCCCTCCAATCTCGAACAGAGGAGTGCGGCTGGGAGTAAGAAAGATGCACGTTTTCTTTAATGTAACACTTTTAACAGATTAGTGAGAATGAGAGAGCTGTCTATAAAGGGCGGGACAAACGCAGATCTTCTCTCAGATCAGGTGTCTGTAAGCTAAGATGTTGTGTTATGCCATAGTCAAAAGCCTGACACAAGGACCCTAGTCTTTACAAGTTTCCTAGTGACTCCTAAATCCAGTTTGATCAACTCCCATCTTACCATGCATAAGACTTATATTTGAAATTTGTTTGATTCCAGCTCTTCTGTTCTGAATACTGTCAGCTTTATTTCCGTGTGGGATATCAGGATATAGTATCAGGATCATTTGACGATTTTGAGAGTGAGGATGTAAAAATGGAATGAAATGGTGGTGAAAATAGCAACTCCAATTCTTACCAGTAGAGGACAGCATCCTCAAACATTTCTCCCTAGCACATGAAAGCGTTCACAGCAGAGACTGCAGGCTCCTCAAGAGAGATTTATTGTAGGATGCGATTCATTTTTATTCTGCAGTGACCTTGATATTCGCTTGCTCAAATTCCCTTGTTCACAAATCTGCTTCAAATTACCATGCAGAGACTACTGGTAATGCAGAGAGTACTGGTAATGCGGAGAGTACTGGGCAGAAGTAGAGGTCTGCACAGGCTTTAAATTGAAGCCCGAACCCGACCTGTACCCGAGATCGTTTGACCCGACCTGACCCGACCTTGAACCTGAAATCAGTTTCTCACAACAAATATCTTTTTGCAACATGCTGTATTTCAGGATTGCATGCAACAGTCAGAAAACAAACACATATAAACAAACACAGTTTCATCAAGGCATAGCACCCCCTCAGCAAACAAGAGCAAAAGAGAAAAAACACGTGCTTACCAGTTATGAAACTTTGCTTTGCAAAACAACAACAACAACAACAACCAGCTTTGCAAGCCCTGCACGAGCTCATACAGTAATTCTTCCACCGTGCAGCTTTCCCTGCATCGTCTGGCACTGTAACACTGTAAAGTTCTCTCTTAATATATTTTTTACTTTCTCTCACTTGTGCACAACCAGCCCACTAGCTAAAGGCACTCACGAGGTGTGCGTGCTGTCTGCCGTGTTGTGACAGAAAGCGCGTGCGCGTGCGGGAGCGGGAGCGCGTGCCCGAACCAGACCCGAACCCGAAGCTATTTATTAAAAAATGAACCCGAACCGGTGATTTTTTTTTTTCGGGACCCGTCGGGTTCAATTCGGGTAGCAGAGCTCTATATAGCCATGCTAACAGCTGTGATGGCCGAGTGGTTAAGGCGTTGGACTTGAAATCCAATGGGGTCTCCCCGCGCAGGTTCGAACCCTGCTCGCAGCGACAGATACCGTTTTGCCAGCGGTAACTCCGTGGGTAAAATCCTGGACTTCTGAGTGGATGCTGTGAGTTCAAATCCCAGCACAACCAAGCTGGCACTGCTGGGCCTCTGAGCAAGGCCCTTAACCCTCAACTGCTCAGCTGTATAAAAAATGAGATACACGTAAGTCGCTCTGGATAAGGACATCTGCCATAAATATAAATAATACTAAAAGTCATGGTTAGCGCGGTGGTACTCAGTGGCTACGTTTACATGCACATCAATAGTCCGCTATTAATCAGAATTTGGCAATATTCTAATGAGCACTGAGTCAGTCAGACTGCCCGATTCAGATTAAGACAATATTCTGATTCCCATCCCTGGAATATGTCTGTTTTAATTGGAAATTTGTTACATGTAAACACCTTGTTCAGAAAATCCACTGAAAGGAGATATATCTGCATGCTCAGTCCTCAAGGAATTGTGGGTGCTAACAGATGCTTAGCTGTAGGCTAGGTATTTAGGAATGGCAACTCAGGCATACTTACAACAGCCATGTATACAGGAATATTCCGATGCCTGTACGCATATAAACACAGTATTCGGAATATGGCTGCAACCCGAATATAGACCTTAAACGGAGTTTGATGTGCATGTAAACATAGCCAATGTTGGGCCAAGGGACCCCCAGGTGTCTCATAGGCAGGGGCTCCGTGATTTTTGAAATTTTTGCTACAGTGGTGGAAATCACAACCTACCATTATCAAATTTATTATACTGTATTTGTTGTTAAGGGGGAACGGTTAGCATGTTTGCATCACACCTTTGGGGTTGGGGGGTTTGAATCTCACCTCTGCTGTGTGTGTGGAGTTTGCATGCTCTCCCAATGCATCAGGGGTTTCCTCCCCAGTCTAAAGACGTGTTGCAGGCTGCCCGCCACTGCCCCTCAACTCAAGCCCTGTTACCCTTTCTCTGGAGACATACAGTGGGGTTTAGATGTCTGAAACCACATTGAAAATGTGGATTTTTTTTTTCATATAAAATCAGAAATAAACAGAAGGTTTTAGAATTTTGAAATATTTAAAACAATGAAAGTAAATATTCAATATCAATATTTAAAATTCATGATTTTGCAGTCAGGTCTCTATTTAAATTTAAGCAAATCTGTGATATTGACTGTGCTAATTTATTTGTACAAAAGGTCAGATTTTCCTCATGTCTAATCTCTTCTACTGAAGGATGTGTTCAGACGACACGAAAGATTTGATCTAAAATGAATCATAAGGTTTTGCACAAACTTGTGGGGTCCATGCCAGCCCAAGAATGCACTGTTATTAAAGCAAAAAAAGGGGACGAACCAAATACTAAGAAACACTAAATTCATGTAAATATTTAAAAGAGTCTACTTTTCACTCAAGTTGTTGCCAACTATATAATTTGTAATGAAAATTGTTGTTTTAAATTAGAAAAGAATGTGAAATAGAAACATTTCACTGGTGCTCTCAGACTTTTGGACCCCACTGTATGTAAATGATGAATGAGCTGCTGGGGATCACATGATCTCTGAAAACATTGTCATGACTGAATACAGACTTGTTTCTCAAAATCCTAATTAAACAAGGAGCTTTTCAGTTTTGGGGCGGCCATGCCCACCCGAGGCCTCCCCTTAGCTCCTCTGCTGTCTAACATATTTCTAACATATGTCTAAATATTAAATTGCATTTTGTCCCAAGGGACAGTAAACATGTGCATATGTGTTTACATATATGTAATGAATATATACCAATTAAATGCTATATAGTAATTTATACACTATATATACTAATCCATCCATTTCCATATTGCTTATCCTACACAGGGTCGCCTGGAGCCTATCCCAGGGAACTTGGGGCACAAAGTGGGGGACACCGTGGACGGGGTGTCAGCCCTTCATAGGGCACAATCGCACACACTGCGGATAATTCGGAAGTGCAACATATGTCTTTGGACTGAGGGAAGAAACTCCCAAGAGCAGGGGAGAGCATGTAAATGTCGTGCACACAGGGTGGAGGTGGGATTCGACCTTCAACCCTGGAGGGAGTGCTGACCACTAAGCCACCCTGCCCCCCTCATAGACTAATATATACTCATATATACTCATATATACGCTCATGCATTCATTGCTCTAGAAAGAGATCATACTTTTTTTTTTTTTTTTAGGATTTATAGATTTTCTGGGAACCATATATGGAGGAAAAACAAACCAAAAATCCCGCACGTTTAGCCTGGTTTGTGAGTGGATGACAGACACGGGTGGTGGAATACAGGGAGCTGACCGGCGATGAGGTCAGTGCTAGCCGGCTCCCAGTATGTGTCACTCAAGCAGTGACGTCACATCTGCTTGGCTTTTCCGGTACGGGGTGGGTGGAGCTCCGGTGTCCCGGGTCTGGAGTCTTCACTGGGAGAGAGAGAGAGACGAGGCTGGACGCGGATGTGCTGCAGCCATATTCGGCTTCGCGGACAACCTCACCGGCTAACACTGGGAGAATTACCGACTCCAGACAAACAAAAAAAAAAAACACACCACTCCCAAAGCGGGGAGTTTTTTTTTTTTTTTTTCCTTTTAAATTAGAGAAACTAATTTTCGGGATAATCACAGGAGAGAGACAGAGAGAGAATATGGACGTCCGGCCAAGCTGATAATTCGACGGGATAGAAAAGCCTCCCATTCCTGTTTCTTTCAGAGAGAAAGGTGTCGGGATTAACGTTAGCCAGGAAAAGCCGAAGCAGAAGCATGGAAGCGGCGGGGCCTGGCGTGTGAACCGTGACGGCTCGGCAGTTAGCGCTGCTAATTAGCAGGTCGAACCGATTCGAGCGTCGTTTAGCGAGCTGAGCATAATGTTAGGCTTGTTTTGCTAGCTAGCTAGCTGAATGGCTAGCTAGCAAGTTGGAGTGTGGGACTTGAGAGCTCCACCTCGGCCCAGCAGAGATTTATTTTTCTCTCGCGCTGAGCGCTCGCGCAGGATCCTCTCGCCCTGCTCGCCGGTAATCCCTTTCCGGGAAGGCGTTTTATTACTGTTATTATTAGTAGTATTAGTATAATTTCTTTTGGCGTGTGGTAGGAAAGAGTGGTCAGGCCGCTGATACAAAAATGTCGGCGAAGGTGCGCCTCAAGAAGTTGGAGCAGTTGCTGCTGGATGGCCATCAGAAGACCCCGAGCTCCCTGAGTGTCGAGACCCTTCTGGATATTCTCATATGTTTATACAACGAATGCAGCAGTTCGCCCTTGAAACGGGAGAAACACGTGACCGAGTTTTTAGAATGGGGTAAGTGGTTGTCTGACAGTGAAAACCCATCTGATTACTGATTCCGCCTGCCTGCCTGCCTGCCTGCCTGCTGTGTCTCAGTGATGTCTAGGACAGGAACACTGTTAGCCAGGCAGACCTCAGCACGTAGCCAAGGGGCTGTCATGATGCTTCATCAGTGATCTTACATCTTCCAGTCTAAAATCCTCCTGCTCTTCCTGCTACATCTCTTATCATCAATCAATTCATTATGTTTACTTCTCAGCTGTGTCACTATTGCATTACTAATGACCTTGGCTTATCTCTATTTACATTCCTTTTAAACTGGTGACTTCATGTCAGGAGAATTTGAGACGTTGCTGACTCAACAGGGATGACCACTTCCTGTTCGAGGTCGATCAAAATTCGCCCCTTTAAAACAATGCCAAATGTAGCCATGTATAAATAGATAGCGGTTCAGTTAATAAGTGAATAATTAACAGCCCCACACTAAAGCTGTTCCCGTTCCTCCTTTTTTTTTTTTTTTTGGCCACGATCACTGCGGCTCGCACTGAACTCTCCCGTGTTTATTAAACGCTTTGTCAAAGTCCACTTCAAACTGGACCCGGGGCAACTACATGTCTGAATGGGGCAGGCAGCACAATGAGAGGATTCTCTGCTCTGAGTGTTTCATTATCGTCAGTAATGAGATTACACCCCAGTGTGTCTGCTCCAGAAAAGAGCTCTGGTGTCCTTGAGGAACCCATCTCGACCAGGCGACACATTGCCTCCCTGTCGCTCACAGAGCGCTCCGACTGTGACTCAGGTTCCAGGTGGCAGGAAGTCGGTTTGTGTCGGTCTGCTTACCCACCCTGCTGCTGGCTCATTCACTTCCTGGCTGGAGTCCTGATTGGGGGAAAAAATAGAAACAAATTGTAGGTTCAGCACACAGGATCCCAAACCTGGTCCTGGACTACTCACTGTCCTGCACATTAGTGTTTTCCATGCTCCCTGGTTGACCTAATCAGCTAATTAACAGCCTCTTCTGGGTTGATGTGGGTGTGTTAGAGCAGCAAAAGCACTAAAATGTCCAGGAACAGGGTTGGGGTATAGAGGATGCAGTGTGGGACCTGATGTTAAGGAAGTTTCTCTCATCATTCAGGTTTTTCTGAACTCCTATGAACGGCTACTTAATCGGTCAAACCTGGTTGTGTGTGTGTGTGTGTGTGTGTGTGTGTGTGTGTGTTTTTTGTTGTTGTTTTTTTCCCTCATTGGGCCTAGGTGTTCCAGACAGTAGTGATGCAAACTGCACATCTCTCTTTTTAATTGGTTTATTTCCCACAAGCTTTGCAGCACAAAGAGTAACGGTCTTAGCTTTGGGGAACTGGTCAGTAGTCTCCATGACACATAACACAGCCAATTAAACATTCGTTTCCAAAAAGCACTGCCGCACACAGATCCCTGCCAAGTGGCATCAATAAAGCAAGCATCGCACTGAATACACGTTCTACCAGTTATGATCTTAACTTTGGGATGCTGTAACTTTTTAGGTTTAAACCTGTAATATCAGTCCATCGCTGGCATCGTTCTGAGGAATTAAAAGGATCAGTCATTTCAGCAAGTGCTGTTGAAATTAGTTGTCGAGATAGAGCGTGGTCTGCAGATGATTATGCACTTTGCTACCTTATAGCAAAGCAAAGTCGACCACTGAGGAAAAATATCGACCCGTTTGTTTCCTATAGTAGATGTCTACGTGTAGATTCTTACTGTGTTTATTGAGCATGTAATTTATAAATATACATAAATCTAATATCTAGCATTGAACATCTCTCTGGATATGACGCATAGTGTACCAGCTGAATGTTTAAATGTACTTCTGGTGCTTACAGGTGAACAGCATTGGGCTCTGTTTGCTGAAGGCATGTTGCTGAGCAGGTTATGCCTCTTTCATTCTGACAGACAGAGAGAGAGAGAACAGGGAGGAGGTATAGGAAACAGTGCTGCAGCTCTCTGCCTGGCATTTCCCCATGGGATCAGCACTGTTAATCTGTGCCAGTCTCAAACATCAAAGCCCCTGCTAGTCAAGCATGCTGTGCTGCTGCTAAGGCTTTAACTAGACAATACTGCACTCCAGGACCCTTCCCTTCCCTTCCCATTACGCTAGGTTTTCAAAAGAGTATATAGTGGGCAACAAAATACCTGGTCACGTTGTCAAAGGCCGCCTCAGGCTGGACCCAAGGCCACTACGATTTTTATAGTCTTCTTCACTGAGTGGCCGAACCCCACCCCATTTTTTTTTTTTTAATTCTTGAAAAGAATACATGGTATGTGTAAAACGTACGTCATACCAACCAGACATGAACGTTGTTGTACTACAGAATGCAGAAGGAGGGATTAGCATTAACCAAGAGGGCGAGAAGTGCGAGGGGTGTATAAGCCATCCAGTGTAACATTTTTTTCTGATAGTAACGATGCAGTAGAAAATTAATTGAAATTAAGGTATCCTAGACATATCTTTGCTTTGATGCTTAAGGTTAACGAGTGACTATTTGTCTGAATTTGTAGCACTCTGAAATTCTGAGTGCTGATATTTGCTCCATTGTATTGGCTTGACAGTATATGACCATGGTACTCAAAGTGGGGTCCAGGAAGCACAGCTGTGGGTCTGTGATACTATTTGTACTTATAGTTATGAGCCTATTTGACTGGTCACTTGAATTGAATGAGTTAAATCCAGGCCTCAATAACTCAGAAACATGTAGGGCTATAAATAATGTCAATTGAAAATGTTCTGTCAGTGGAAGGTTCAGGAATAAAAAGCTCTACAGCTCTAGGAGATAGCAGGAATGCTATTGTAGACATTTAAGTGTCTAATATTTGAATACCGTTCATAAAATAAATCAGTACTGATGCGCTCCCTGATTGCAAAAAGTTTGAGAAGCCCTGATATGTTTGTAAGTCTCGTCAGTGAACCTAGGCGTGAATGTTATCTTGCAAGACTTTGATCTCTGACTCTCGTATTTGCTCTTAGATTGTAGATTGTGTCCATCATAAGCTCAGTGTGCTATTTTAGGGACTTTGTCAGAGACACTTTTGGAGTGAAGGGTGCTTAATGAAGGTCTAATAACGCTCTCATTAATGCGAATCTCGTGGGGCGAAGTAGAGTTGTAAAAAACCTTTGCTGCTCAGAATGTTCCGCTGTGTAAATTGAACCCTTATAACAGTTTGCAGAAAACTGTAGCACAGCACAGCATGATCGTCAATTATATGCTGCGTAGCTGCATAGTTTACCGCAGCCTAATAAACAATCCCTTATTTTTGTTGGCTAATTTTATCTTTGCATTCTGGCAGACACTGTAGCGGATGAAATAAGTGCTGTGTCATGTAGCCTGGATTTACACCTCTCTTGAGGCTGTTAATGTAATTGCGCTGGATTCAGACAAGCGTTTTCTTTAGATTTAGTTTTGAGATTGAAACAGACTAAACAGCTGTAGCCCGTGTGTGATGACGCACAAACCACTGACTTCAGGAGTAACAAATAATGTGTTACTTTAAGAAGCATAAATTTCCAACTTGTCCAAAGTAAGACACAAGGATGATCTTTCTTTAGTATAATGCTTTTTTTTTTTTCGTGACTCAGTGTTAAAAAACACTCCACTGGATTGACAGTAGGGCTGTAACAGTGTCACAGTTTCATGGTTAATCATAGTGTATGATTGGATGGTAACCTCATCATTGCCTTTTTCTACATAGAGCTTGAAATGCATTTCCATCTATTACTATCTACCTGGCATTTTTTTAAAAACCTGATCAAGTGCCTTACTCCTGATTTTGGGTCTGGCTGCAACTCGCCAAAAATTTTGCAACCCTCTCCCTCTGGGCTCGCTCTAAATTATATTACAGCAACGTCCTATAGGCTATCAGATGCGGAGAAGAACAAGGCGTCGTTGACCAGGACTAAACAAAACAGCTATATCTGTTTTTGGCTAAAAGCAGACCAGGTTATAACAACTTGATAAATACTGACAGTGTAAGGGATTTTATGGAAAAGCTGTTCTCAGAAATATCTTTCTAAGAAAGACGAACATTCAGGGGATTTGATATTTTTGTTTTATATATTACACACTTAAAGATGTGCAAAGAAAGATTTTCCTTTAATTTTCACTACCAGTTTGTGTGTTTTATACAGATTAATAACCTTCTTAGTAGAGGTTATCGTACCATGAAAATCTCAACCCGTAACACCCCTAGTTGATGGACACGTTCATAATCCAACGTTTGGGTCACTGAGTACAACAACGTATGCATAAAGGGAGGATCTGCCTAGTCTGCGTCTCTCATTACACTGGAAATGTCTGCTATGTCATCCACCATGGGTGTTTTCACAGCCTGACATCTCCCATCTGCCTGAGCAGGCCTGCTGATTTATTACATTAGGCTAATCATGTTTAATGTGCAGATCAACGCGGAGAATCAGATATCTTACTTCTACACGGCTTGAAAAGGCTCTTTTTCTCAAAATGTTTACTTTTCTATTACAGATCATATTCGCACTACCGGTCTTTTAACATGCAGCACCTGTTAGTTCTGTGCACGTGAGAATTAATGTTCCAAAAATGTGCTGTTCTTCCGAAATGTACGCGAGATAATGTCTAGTTGATATAATATTGATTGTGTTGCTACAACAGAAAGCATCTTTTTGAAATATTGCAGGTATCCCTGTGGGCTCGATATTAAAATCTATTTTTTTTTTCTGACATATTTTATATTCCTCCTTTTCCACAAAAAAAAGGTTCATTTTTAGACTTGGTTTCTTTTGTGTAAAATAAAAGCATTAGTAAACTGTTTTTGGTTTACAAAAACACATATTCAGCAGATTTAAAGATTACGTATCAAGAAAATGTCGAATCATGAAATATTAAACCTGTAAGTCGCTGGGCAAAAAAAAAAAAAAACTATTTTAGTGGATCACTTAAAGATGCATTCATGCCTTTTATATTATTTGAGTGATCTAGAGACTACTGATAGTGTCATTGGTAATCATGACCAGTTTCTGAAGCCCGTTCATGGGTCTGTTGTAACCCAGAGCTGGGGTTTATGGGTAAGCAGAGTGCGTAGAGGCACACAGATGGACTGATATGTACACCTCCAAAATCCAGTGCAAATGTTGATTGAATAGAAAAGTATTGACTCATGGATTCAAACGGCAAGGAATGTACTTCGTTTTTTCGTTTCGAACTGTGTTCCTGCGTCTTTGTTGTGTTTTAGGTAAAGTCACCTCCCTTGTCAGCTGTGTGGTCATTTGAAATTTTCAGTTTGATGCGTTACATTTTAGCAATACTAGAGACGTGTTTGTCCTGAGAGAGCTCCCCTTGTCAGCGTGGGCACGGTACACATGCATACACACAAACCCATATTTAATTTACATATAAACATATTCGTTTATGTATAAACAAACCAACCAAATATTGGTATTTTTATTAGTAGCAATGTAAGATCTGGATGTGAAAGTGCGTAAGATTTCACGCAACTTTTGATGTGCAACATCCACACCTGATTTGACTCCATTATTCTGTCAAACATCTGAAAAATCCCAAGCCCCGCCTCAGTCTGGTCATCTTTCATAGTGATGGTGATCTTCAGCGTTGTTGCATCCACTGGTTTGTTTCTTCTCCATTTTGCAGCGAAACGTGAGACTTTCATTTAGTTTTTTTTTTATTGTCTATATCAGAAGTGATGGGGTCCCACAAAAGCGTGCAACAAAAAAGTCTTTGCAGTATCGCCCGGAGCTTGCGAGTTCAAATCCTGACGATGCCACACCCAACCGTGGCCTGGTTTCCAAGTTAGCAAGATTGGCTGTGCTCTCTGGTGGGAGGGATGGCATACCCTGTCCCCTGTCAATCACAGTGACACTAGCCAATCAGCACCTGTGAGGTCATACATGCAGAAGGAGGTGGATAGAGCCTTCCTCTGTGTGTGTTACACGGGCCCCGTGTTGCAGCGTGACGTTAAGCATCTGATAGCCTTCACTCTAGCTGATAGGGAGACCTTGCCATACGACAGTTGGGAATTGGACTAAATTAAGGAGAAAATCCAGAAAATAGCCAGAAAAAACTAAATGTTAGCAGTAGTTAAATAATGAAACAGAAATCTGTGGCAACATAGTGTGATGCTCAATGGCTACATAGCAAGCTTCCTCCTGCAATACAAGATCGATTCAGTGTTGCACTGTTAGTATAGAGCAGTGTTTAAAAAGCAGGTGTAAGTCATCGTTTGTGGTGTGCTATGATTAATCGAACAAGGTTTCCAGAAGCCAACACTATAAACAGGAGTACACTTTGAATTTGGGTGGGATGGTGACTTGCAGCCCAGCTGGCTTTTGTTGTGTAGCCAGAGTGGCTTTTGAAGCTTTTCTGAGAGGAAGTAATATTCTGGGACACTAGTTGAGTTATTATGAAAAAGTAAACAGCTTAAGTGCGTCCATTGTGCCATATAATATCATTATTTTATAATTATAGCTCAATTTCAAGATGAAATTAGTTTAAATAAGGGATGTGTATTATGTAACAATAATTTAACTAAAAGGTTATGCTAGTAAATTTTTTATTAGATTTAATGAGCTTGTCGTTGTGATGTAAGATTGCACCTCATATACTATTTTTTCAGAAACATTGACGTAGCTGTAATAAAAGCAAGCAGCACATTTATGTTGACTATTCATCTCATTCTAAATGTGCGCAAGAGACTGTGTTATAGCTGACTAACGTACACGTGCTTGACGAGAAGCTGTTTGTAAATACTTGGCTAGAATGCACAAGAAATGTTAATAATGTTAATGTTATTAATGCTTTTCCTTGGTAGCTAACAACAAAGTACATGTCCAGATAGAGTTAGCTAGCTCGCTAACATTTGAATAAAAGCTAGAGAATATTTCCACAGAAAGCAAGCAAGCTAGCTGGCTGTGAAGGGAAAATGCTATATTAGTAGCTCATAGCTAATTACATTTTGTTGATGCTGTAACCACAGTGTCCTCTGATAAACCTTGGATAATGACCATGGCTGATTCATCCCCTACGAGGGAAGTATATACTCATTTGTGTCTGTATCAATGCACTAGCTATCTAGATTGGCATACTTTATTCCATTACATTAGATACCATTTTTAGCCTACGTCTCCAAGCAGCCAGGACAAGGAACTGGGCAGCACATTGGAGCTTTTTACTTGTCTGCTGAGCAAACTAATGCATTTATGAGTTATTCACCTTTGAATCTGGCTGGCTAACATTAGAGAAAACCCTCAAATAAAGCTAGCTTAGTTAAAATTAGAGAATGTATCCAGAGCTAGCTAGTATTAGGAAATGTCCAAAAACAGGGGTGGCTAGCTTAGCTTGGGGAAAAAGTTCTCATGCTTTGGATGCCATCAATCAGTATTGCTAGCTACCACTCTGTGATTAACTGTGCAAAGATCTGAGTCAAGTACTCTGTTAATGCACACTACACAACTTTTAAATGTCAGAATTGCTGACCCTTTTGGATTGCATGACTTGTTGGGAAAAGCTGGTTGGTGTTGTAGGGGTGTGAGTGTTACACCATTGCTCGCAGATGAGGCCTACACACTACACTAGAGGTGTCTGTCATGTGACTTAGTAACTATTTTGCCGTTGCACTCCCACACTAACAGATGGATAAACTGGCTTCAGGAATCTGCTGCGCATGTCAACAGATGAGTATGATTTCCTCGCTGACTCTCATTGGCTGTTTCTCATCGCTGTTCATGCTTCTTGTCACGGAAGGGTTCACAATACACGATTCACTGCTGAGAAAATCAAACATGCATGAAAACATCTGCGCATCTGCAAATGTTCATGTACTGAGAATATCGTGTTGGATTGTCACAGTACACGAGCAGTCAAGTAGTCGCTGAGCTGGGGGATGTTGTCGCTGAGCTCCAAAATTAGTCAGTGAGTGATAAATCAGGAATAAAGTCGTTAGACACAGTGGAGCTGACGGGAAGCTTGTTTGTTTTTTTGGGGCTGGGTAAAGTTGCTTATACTATGATGTCCTGAAAACTATGATGTTGGGCTGTACAATTATCATACTAATGTTTTTTTTTCATACAGTCCGAACCGTATATATAATTGAATAAAAAATAATTGAATTGAATTGAGACTTTGGCTGATAACCTCACCTTTTGCTTGTTTGATCTGCAGTATGTTGAGAATCTTTTTTTTTTTGAGTGAACGAGTCTTTCTTGGCCATTCATGATTACCAACGCAACTGAACATTCATTACAAAACTGAACATTATTTGAATGTTCACAGTGAGTGTGTGACATTCTTGCATTTTGGATCGAATGTTCCTGCCTGCGCAGAAGGCTTGGGAATGTGAAGGGTAAAATTGGCCATTATTTTAGTAAAGCATCTGTGTTGTCCTTAACGGTAAAGGAAATAGGGAGTCAGGACCAGGCTTGTCGGGAATGTCTTTGCAAACAAAATAGCACACACTCTCCTGCACACATCCCTACAAATGTACAGATGAGAAACATGTTGGCAAAGGGCTTCTTCTTCTCCATGAAGGTTCTTGAATTATTTTTGAAACGCTTCATTAAAAAGTTGCTGTCCCTGAGAGGCTGAAGTCACCTGACTTGGAGCAATGGCACGACTAAAGAGAATTCCATTCATTCCTGAAAATATCCTCCCCCAACCCAAGGCATGTGTAGGCGGCCTCCCCTTCCCCCTTGCCTCCCCTCCTCTGTTTCTCTGCTTCTAGGCACAAGGCCACAGGCATGACACGGATTAGCTGATCAGGACGCCTATATTTCTCTTAAAGCCTGGCTCCTAGGCCCAAGCTGTTCCTCATACAGGACTGCTGTTTTACACATCTTGGTGCTATGGCTTTGTATTTTTTCCAGTTTACTTCAAACAGAGCACATGTCTCAACCCACAGAGAGCACTCCAGCCATATTTTTATCATATAGAGATGTTAAACATGCCATATAGAATATGTAGCTTTTCAGAACACGAGTGTTTTTGTTAAAATGCCCTTGGATTGAGATTGCAGGGAGGGTGTAATTTTTGGCCTGTTCAAGTTCATACTAGCGCACATATTTCTACTCATCATGTCCATACAAGCTCGATTAGGTGCCGTATCTAATCCTCACACTTTATGACCCTCACTATAAGATGATTGGATGGTTTGTACATTTTTGCACTCTCTTTAAGAATTTCGGTGTTACGGTGTTGATATGATCTTAGAAATGTCAGTGCCCTGTTTTTGCTACTCAAGTGAGACTTGAATGGGGTTTTTTTTTTTTTTTTTTTTTTTTTTTTTTTTTTTTTTTTTTTTTTTTTTTTTTTTTTTTTTTTTTTTTTTTTTTTTTTTTTTTTTTTTTTTTTTTTTGTGAGCTCATTCTTAAAGAGACATGGGTGTGGTTCTATTATATGTCCTCTGCCATAAATCCCTGTCATTTGAAAGGAACATTAGGGATATAAGCATGACTAAGTAATGAAAGTTGCAGGGGCTATGACCTTGACCCAAGCTGTGTTCTCCATCAAGAAATGTCACTGACCCTTTCATGCCTTTGGTGATTGTTCTCATTGTTCCCATGTGGTGGGCCACAGCAGCTGTTTTCCAACGCTCTCTGTGAGGGCTCCTTTTTTCCTTCATACCGCCACAGGAATAATACCATGGAGTTATCATGAATCTGGTTTGCTAGACTACAAAACATCCAGTAAATTGTACTGTTTTTATCACAATGCAAGACATTTTTGGTGATGTGATATGTTCTAACTTTTGTATTAGTCTAGTTGTATTATGCTCCATTGTTAGTGTTTTACAGTAGGTGTACTCCAGCAGATATTAGAGAATAGTTCCAAGTTTTATTTTCCTCTGTCTCTATAAACATTTAATGAGAGGCTGTATATGACAGGATAAGATGTGCAACCACGGTTTCCTGAAACCAAGTTTTTCTTCCATTTTTTGTAAACAGTAAATGGGAACTGATTGCATGTAGGAACTGAAGTTATGAGTAGGGAACTGACGAGATGCTGAACCACATGCACTGTAGGATTGGTTCGAGGAATCATGCAAGCCAGTTATTTGGATTTATCTGTTTGCTGCATCGTACATTATTTGTCTAGAATGAGAAAATCTCAAATTAAATGTTGCTTAATGCTGTGCAGAAAATTAATGGTCACCTTTTACTTTGTAGCTTTCTAGTATAAACGCAGGATAATAATTGTGGACGTTGGTGGGATTGCTCAGACTTTTTTGCGGGAGCATGCAGGAGTGGGGGGGGGCAGTCTCACCCACTCCTCTACAGTGGATTACTGGAACAAATTTCATATCTGCTCATGTTATAGCGGGGAGTCTAATTTCATTCTGTGGATATCTTAAGAAACATCACTCCTTAACCCCAAAGTTTATGAGCATCACCCACTTGATCAGGTAAGAATAGTCAACAAGGGATTAAGTCAAAGTATTGTTCAAGTGGTGTAAGTGATGTATACTGAGTAACCTAAACAACTGATTATTATACTTATATTCTAAAGACAATAGAATGTGTGTGTTTATTAAGAGTGCACAATACAGCTAAAATGCAATGAAGTTAATGGACATCACAGTGACATTGTGCCATGCAATAGATTAAGATGATTTTTCCCTCTAATTTCATAAATTTTTAAACAGGTTTTTATAGTAATGTAGTTAGTGCATTATGCATTATTGCAGTTAGTGCATTAATGCAGTCTGACTAAGTGCCAGATGAATTCCAAGTCACTACTTAAGCATCCTACTCAAGGTATAACGTAACTGCCTTTTACCTAGAATGTAAAGGACAGGCAGACAAGTGTCTCGGTAAGGCGTTGGCCTACCATGAGCACCACACATCTCTGGAACTGTACTAGCATATTGAACATCATTCCTCCAACGGATATTCCATACGTTGTTGTTTAGATGCTGTCTAACCATATGTGTTCAGTTGGGTTGAGATCTGGCGATTGTGATGGCCATAGCAGATGATTTGCTTCATTTTCTTACCATTAAGTGAGGACTCTGTGGATACCCTGTCGATGTGAGCATTGGAAGACCCAATAGCCAGTCCACCCACTGATAGCAGGAGGAAACTGGAGAACCTGGAGAACTTGTGAAACTCCACACAGACAGGAACATGAGCTTTGGATTGAATAAGGGACCCTGGAGCTGTGAGGCAGCAATGCTACCCACCGCGCCACCATACCACCCTACGGCTATACTAAAGGACCAAAGAACAATGATGTAATTGCAAAGTAAACTATAGAGCAAAGGTTATTCAGTACTTCAGTGTTCCATAAAATGTCTCACCATAACGGGACCAGATGTTAGTAGACCTTTTGGTCTTTGTATTTTGAAAACTGGGAGTTTTCATAGACTTGATTTTTTGCATATAACTTTGTTTGCTATAAAGATTTGTTATAGTAAAGTCTTAACTGTACGTCTGCCTAACTTTAGATGGTGATTTACGTCAGGATATGGGAACGGCTGTGGGTCTTGGGGCTTACTGTCAGGGTCATGTCTGTGCATTTCAGCCCACAGAAAGGGGAAGCAGAAGTTCATATCTTAAGGAAGGGAAGTTATTTGTACTATTCAAAACCAGGGTCTGTGGTCAGGAAATCTCTATCATTGAGGATACTTAAGGCAGCTAATTCTGAGTTCAGAGATATGTTGTGGTTTTAGTCATGCACCATAGTAGGCTTTGTTACTATTTATTCTAAGGTAACTAGTTTTACCTGTGTGACTGTGAAGGCATGCTGACTGTGAAGTAGAGGTATGCATGGGACTCGTTTTTTTTCTTTCTTCTGTCTCGTTACTGCCCACTCCTGCAGACTATCCAATCCCACAAACTCATGCAGACACTCTTTACCAATCCCGGAAATCCCTGTAGACACACACGACCAATCCTGCCCATTCTTGTAGAAAGTTTGACCAATCCTGCCTACTCCCCCATTTATTATTGTTTGCTCATGCCCACATGCACTTGGTTGGTTCTGTTTGTCAAAATATAAAGAAAGTAGTCATGTAAACCACTGTGACCTCGACCAGTATAAAACGGTTACTGCTGATGAAAGAATGAAAACAGTAAATACATTACAGAGTTGTGCAAGCACCATATATGCCCTCATGTTAATGAGTCCTGCCAGTTTCATTTCGGAAGACTTGCTCTAGCCCTCAAAGAAGCAAAAACTGACCCCACTCCTGCAAATATTTGTTGGGTGCCACAAGTCCCACAGGATTTCAGTCCTGGTACACACCTTTTTACTTTCAAGTTCTCATTCAGCATATAACATAAGCACTGCATAGAGTCCTCCTCAGATGCAATGAGTGACACCTAGCATGGAAGTGAAGAATGTCTTGCAGTAATCCATTATATTCTCAAGATTAGCGTGTGCAGTAAGCAGCCATCACAGCCTGTGGGGCTGTAGAGTAAGTAGCAGGCATTTGTTGAGGCTCCACCTGTGTCTTCCTGGCTTTTATTATCAATCTGGGTCCCAGTTTGTCCGAGAGGATGTGACTTAGCTGTGCTTTTTAATGGCGTTTGTGGTGAAAGGTTTCCCGAGGGGCTGTGCCTCGTGTCCTATGTCACAAGAGATCAAGACCTGAAAGACAGATGACTGGCTCATTCCTCAGCTGGTCCATGAGGAAAGTTATCCGGTTTCCCCTAAGGGACCCCCGGAGAGAATCCCAGAGAGCAGAGGCTCGTGGCGCAGCCTGCCATTTCGGAGACACAGCTTTGTCTGTCATAAATCATGCCTGGTCCTTTCTGTCCGGTTCTGGTAAAGCACACTGTGGTACCTTGGTAGCAGTAGAACCAGGGTCAGGAGGAGCTGCCTGTTAATAACCTGGTTTGGTGGGGGCTGGGTGTGTGTGGCAGCTGGTGCAGGATAATAGATTAACCCTGTGAAGAGCCCTGATGCTTTTACCAGCCAAACCACCTCCTCCTGTTTCCTCTACCAGCCTGAGCACTTATACCAGCCTCAACTCCCTCTCCTTCTCTCACCAACGTCCCTATTAATGTTTAATAAACCCCTGCCAGTGCAGGACTGCTTTATAGAACTGCTTATCTGTATTACAGCCCTTACTCCCCTTTTTGCTACATTTATGTTTTCAGTAATGAGGTCATTCTAGGAAATGGCTTGTGTAATATATCTAGCTGTAGTTCCATCGCCATTTCATCAACAAACGATGACGTTGGTGAGCCTCCGTTTTATTTGCATTTCTTTCAAAGGTGACATCAGCAATATTTACTTTTAGGAGAGTGACACAAGCCACACCCGTGAGGAGTGTTCCGATTATTTTGTAACTGCAAAACATTTATGGGATACTTACCATGGGTGTGCCAGTCGTCAAAGCATGTTACTCAGGTGCGGTGGCTCTCTGAGCTTAGCTACCCCACCTCAGGGTTGGGACTCGAGCTCTGTGGGCCACTCCCATAGCTCGTGCTCACTTATTTAATACCCAGACTAGAGCATAAGTAGAAAATATTCAATACACACCACGGGAGATATGTGTTTTGATGGAGAAGAATGGAAAATTAAACTGTGAGGACAGTAATTTAGATTGTCAACAGCAAGCATGACCTCTTGTCATATTATCCTCATGTTTGCCCAAAGGTCAGACTTCCATTTACTCTTGTACTGAGAATAAGAGACGGGTAGGTTTGGTTTCGAGCTGTGGTTGCTAGGACAGGCTTTGTTTTTGCTCTGTCAAGTAGAAAAGCAGTAGTATGTAGTCTCCACCTTCACCTTGACAGACTTTCTAAGTCCAGGTCAGTTAGGCATTCAGTTTGAAATATTCATGGTATGATAACCTAGTCAAAAATGTTGTGCTTTCAGAATGGAAAAACTGGTGCTGAAAATGATTTCAAAATCTTTATTATTAAATAAAATTTGCACATGTGTGTGTACTCTGCATATGTAGGCTTATTACGGATGGACAAGCTGGCAAAAATAATGATTTTTATCACAATTTTTTCCCATGTTGTTTTTTCATGTTACTGAACAGAGCAATCAAACTAATTTCCCTTTTGATGTAAAAATAGATCTGATTCACAGTTTCGGTTTTCTGCTATGTCCTTTTTTAATCAAGCACAGGGAAAATTTGTTGTTTTTAAAGATATAATCGACTACTACATTTTTGGCTTTAAGGTTTTAATTTGTTGCCCTTTAACAAGTTCTATGACTAAGACGTAATCACTGAGGATTTTTTATTTTTTAATGTTTATTCACCGAAGGGCTCTTAAAAGGAACATACTCGAGTCATAAAGAATGATTTTTAACCTTTAGCTGAAATTCATTTCAAGACCAGGGAATGCTTTTACTTTATACCTAAAGCTCATTGCACGTTCAATTTACAGATGAAAACGTTTTTTTGAGCAAATAATAATTCTAGACACATGTGCTATTGTAGTACATATTGCAGTCTGAGAATGTTGTTCTACAAAAATTGAACCAGTGTTTTTGTACACAAAATTATAAAAATAAAAAAAAAGACAAAAATTGTGATAAATAGGCTGTTGACATTTGCAGGTCTGCTGTGCAGTGTATAATACTGTTTTGGTCCTGTTCGCCTTTTCAAGACCTGTGTCACGTTATTCCAAAGATGTAGTGGGTGCGGCTCTGGTAGAATTGTTTTCGATTTTGAAATACCACTTGTATCACCGTTGAGCAAATCGATAAATGCAGCCAAGCATTTTGTTCTAATATGTTACTTGTTACCAAACTGCTGTAGGAACAACCATGGGGTTATATGGCATTCTGGTTGCCTTAAACCCCAGTTTCATGCAGGATACGAAAAGCATGCTGCTTTCCACAGCTTTTGCACACTATAAAGTAGTGGTCATAAAATCTGCATGCCAGCTGCAGTTGTGTTGCGGTTTGGCATCAAGTGTCACGTGAACATCAAGTCGAGAGTCATGACCAGACCAGAAGGGTGTAAATCAAATAACAATGATTTGCCAGATTTAAATTTAGCTCAAAGTATCTTTTATGAGTCAACCCAGATCACATGAAACCCTCTGAAGGTTGCAAACACAAAGGGTGGCACAAAATATTGGTTAATAAGGTTTTCAACCTCTGAAAATAGGCCGTGCCTTGTATAGACCTGAACTCAAAGAGGACTTTTAAATTATTTGCTGTTTTTTTTATTTAGGTCTTCTTATAGTTTTATTAGTGAATTGCTTTTGATTTATCAACATACCAACATCAATTTAAGTATTTTCATTTGAAATATAATATATACAGTCAGGTCTGGAAGTATTTGGACAATGACAGAATGTTTGTGATTTTGCCTTTATACTCCACCACAATGGATTTGAAATAGCAATCAAGATATGATCGAAGTGTCGACGTTCAGCTTTAGTTTAAGAGGTTCCAAAAAAATATGGAATTTACCATTTAGGAATTACAGCCATTTTAAGCAAAGTACTTCCATTTTCAGGGGCTCAAAGCTATTTGGACAATTGACTAACAAGAAGTCATCTCTTCTCTTGTGCTTTCAATGATAGGTGATTGGGTTGTCTTAAGGTTATATGGATTTTATTGTTGCGTACAAGCCTATGCATCACTAATTGCAGTGATTAGGTCTGTGCATTTTTTAAATGCTGTAATTAGGTTTATGATTTATGTACAGCACTTTGGTCAATGAAAGTTGTTTTAAATGTGCTTTATAAATAA
>CM040993.1:6080075-6122824 GCA_022985145.1 Pangasius djambal | reverse complement strand
TGCTTTCAATGATAGGTGATTGGGTTGTCTTAAGGTTATATGGATTTTATTGTTGCGTACAAGCCTATGCATCACTAATTGCAGTGATTAGGTCTGTGCATTTTTTAAATGCTGTAATTAGGTTTATGATTTATGTACAGCACTTTGGTCAATGAAAGTTGTTTTAAATGTGCTTTATAAATAAATTGAAATTGAAATTAATTGACCAGGTGCGGTCCATTCCCTCGTTACTTCAAGACAAATGAAGCAGATACAAGGTCTGGAGTTGATGTCAGATATTGAGTTGGCATTTGGCAGCTGTTCGACTGGAGCTACCAATATGACGTCCAAGGAGATCTCAATGCAAGTGAAGGAGGCCATCATTAGGCTGAAAAAACATAAATCTATAAGAGAGATAGCAAAAACCAAATCAACAGTTGGGTACATTCTTAAAAAGAAAGAAAGCACTGGTGAGCTCAACAACATCGAGAGGCCTGGAAGACCATGGAAGACAACTAAAGTGGATGATCGCAGAATCCTTTCCTTGGTGAAGAAAAACCCCTTCACAACATCAACAGAAGTCAAGAATACTCTGGAGAAGGTAGGCGTATCATTGTCAAAATCTACAATCAAGAGACGCCTTCATGAATGTAAATACAGAAGATTTACAACAAGGTGCCAAGCACTGGTAACATTCAAGAACAGGAAAGCCAGATTAGACTTTGCCAGAAAACATCTAAAAACGTCTCCCATGTTCTGGAATAAGATTCTTTGGACTGATGAAACAAAGATTAACTTGTACCAGAATGATGGGAAGAGAAAAGTATGGTGAAAGAAAGGAACAGCTCATGATCTAAAATATACCATATCATGTGTCAAAGATGGTGGAGGCAGTGTTATGGCATGGGCATGTATGGCTGCCAATGGAAGGGGGTCACTGGTGTTTACTGATGATGTAACTGCTGACAGAAGTAGCAAGATGAATTCTGAGGTGTATAGGGCTATACTCTCTGCTCACATTCAGCCAAAAGCTGCAAAACCGATAGGACGCCACTTCATGGTGCAGGTGGATAATGACCCTAAACATACTTCGAAAGCAACTCAAGACTTTTTGAAGGCAAAGAAATGGAATATTCTTCAATGGCCAAGTCAGTCGCCTGATCTCAACCCAATAGAGCTGCTTTTCACTCACTGAAGACAAGACTGAAGGCAGAAAAACCCACAAACAAGCAGCAACTGAAGGTGGCTGCAGTGAAGCCTGGCAAAGCATCTCCAGGGAGGAAACTCAGAATTTGAGTTTTGAGAACATGGGCTCCAGACTTCAGGCAGTCATTGACTGCAAAGGATTTTCATTCAAGTATTAAAATTATGGTTATATTTACAATTATGTCTCTTTGTCCAAATACCTTTGAGCCCCTGAAAATGGAGGTACTTTGCTGAAAATGGCTGTAATTCCTAAATGGTAAATGCCATATTTTTGTGGAACCTTAAAATAAAGCTGAAAGTCTACACTTTGATATATATGTACACATATATTTAATCTAATTTTTTGCCATGCCAGTCTGTTTTTGTCCATCAGTTCATCTTATCCCATCCTCACTCTTCTTCTGTAATTCCAGAGCTGGAATTTTTCTTTTTCTTTTTTTTCCCCCCTCTCCTTCATTTCATAAAAAGCTCAGCCATTGCCTTGGCCATAAATATGATTTCAGCTCCAGTCATGGCCAGTACCCTATATGTCCGGCGTTGTGAACCCTTGGTGAAGGAAAAACAGTGTGGACTCTGTTAGTCTATGTTTGACGACTGTTTCCTCCTCCCACTGGCCTGTGGTGGACAAAGAAGGCCTTCTCATTTCCTGACCTGTTAATCTTCTCTTGGTTATATGTGTTTTGGGATGAGGTGGGTTCTCCCTCCTGTGGTCACTCTCACTCACTCTGCTGTAATGACTGTCTCCAGGCGCAGGCAAATGTCAACTCTGCACAGAAACGTTTATTTCAGAGAGGCGTGTAGTTGGATAATTTCCATACTTGCAGTGCTACATTCATTCAGAGCCCGGTTTGTTTGGATCAGGCTGGTGTCCAGTCACTGCGGTGGGCCGAGGCAGTATGGTTAACATTTTAGAGTGAACGGTTGTTTCATTGCATGACTGGCAAAGTAAATATTTTGCCTGCTTTTCCTTTGACATTTAGTGTTCATTAAGAAAAGACCACGACACGGGGAATAACTTTTATATAAGATACGTAAGATGAATGTAATGTAAAATCAACAGCAAGGCTCTCAATTTATCAGACATGTTAGTAACTAATGATGGCATGCAATGTAGCCATTAAAAAAGCTGTTCATTATGATCTGACTCATGTGAAAGTGTTGCAATTTTGAATAAATTTCATGTATTACATGAATCTTCTCATGTCTTCACACAAGCAGATTTAATATATTTGTGTTTTGTCACATGACCTGATATCATTAGCATAACTTAACTGTTGGACAGAGAGTTGTATTTCATCTTTTTCAGTTTATCTTTCCATTAATCCAATCCAATAATCAAACGACAGCTTTGGTTGGCTTTAAATCTGTCGGTCTTTCAGTTAGTTTTGAGTTAGCGCTGCTTTGACATCTCTAGTTTTAGTCAGTACTGTAAGATGGCTGAATATACACCACGGCTTCCAGCAACTTGCAGCATTATTCTCAACTCCAATTTAAGCTCGTCAAGGCAGTATTTTCACAGATTTTTTTTATTGCACAGGACACTGGTGCTGCATGACTTTGTGTCATTACTCTAGTTTCTGGTTCTGATTGAGCATTGCACAATATGGAAAAACAAACCATGACTGAGCTCGTGAACGCACACAGTCATGGATCGATGGGATGAAGCAGCTGTAATCATTCAGCCCTGCATTGGAAAACGGGCTTTTGGGTCTTTTCTCTGGTTTGCTTTTGCATGAATGCGTAAGCCAGTTTGGCTTTGGTGTGAATGGGCCTGTTTTGGAGAAGCTGAAGCAGCTGCCGAAACAGCAGTCATCTCCCTGTCCCACCGAGACCTTGCTCAGCCAAAAAGAGTCTTGGACTTCTCTGAGGAGATGAGTTCATATTATCAGTTTCACACACTTTTGCCACCATGTTTAGTTCATTGTAATTGAGATGGTGAGACTTAACAGACCGATAACAGACAAGCAGCCTGTATTATTCATGCGGCGCAGATTATCAGATTACATCTAGGAAACCCCCAGCAATATTAAATAACTGAACTTTATCCGTGAATAAGAAGATCCAGAAAAAAGTGTCACCCTCAACTTCTTCCATAGACTTTAATCTATTGATCGTCTTACACATAAGATATGGGTATGATAATGATGCCAGATACGAGTGCCAGATCCCAGACCGCCATCATCCTAGCAGTATTTCAGTGCCTTATTGCTTGTATATCCTTACCACCTTGATGCGCATTTATATGGAGAACTGTTCACTTTATAAAGACTGCATCACTGTATAAATGATGATTGTCAGTTTTATAATGTTTAACACAAATTTATATGACAGATGAAACAGCTTCCACAGCAGTGCTTTAACAAACAGCAGAGGTTCTCTGTAGTTAGATGGAAATGCCTTGTGATAGTGTTTTTTAGCTGGAATACAGGCACTGCTACTGTAAATCTGTAAGAATCGTGTGTGTGTGTGTGTGTGTGTGTGTGTGCAATACAGCTTCATCAGTGCTGTAGATTACTGACTTTAAAACTTGGTGCCAAGTGCTCGGTTCCTGCAGTGGATCTCCACGTGAAAAGCAGATGATGCTCTTTTCACGCCGCACTAAAAGCCCATCCCCCTATAAAGGGTCAAGGCTGTGGGGCAAAGCGAGCCAGTGTTTAAAGTTAGTGGCTTTAGGAGTGATAAACGTCTTTTGTGCACGAGACGCCGCACATGTCCTCATATGGTGAGCGCTTCAGGCCAGCTTAGCCTTGGCTTGGGCGGCTGCCAAGCCCCCCGCCGTGCCTTGTAAAAGACAAGGGAGGAGTGCTTGTGGATGTGGGATGCATTTTTTTTTTGTTGTTCTTTAAACTGTATAGTTTTTAAACAACACTCTCATCAGCATTTTAAAGATTTTGTCAAATTGCACTGTCACGTATCCAGATATGCTGATCTTGATAAATGTTCTGGAGGTTGGTTAGGAGTGCTTGGATTAAAGCTACATTGTGATGGGATTTTTTTTTTTTTTTTAGATTAAAAATGAAAATAAATCATAATTTACTTGGGAAAATAGTTAAATAAAAAATATTGCTGAGTGTTTCTATGAGTTAGAGAGTTAGTATTAGTAATACACATCCATAGCACATCACACACAGTTAAGATTTGTCCTGTGGCCTGAAAGAAGTAGCACCAAATACCCTTTTGTAAATTTCTGTTATGGGTTTTTGTACAGCCAGTGGAAACAAACCAACAGATGGATAACAGAATACACAGAGAAATCTGATCAGATAATAAAAATACACACAGTGTAAGCAAACAGGTATGTTTATTTTGTTTCTCACACTGTGTTGTAGCTAATTAGTGAGCTAAAGTTAGCCACCTAGCTCAGGCAGCATGGATCTCGGACACCTTGAGCCTTGAAGAGAGCTTATAAGCTTGCACCACAGGCCTGCACCATGACCAGCACCATGCTTGCTAAAAGACAGCCTAATGTTGAAGGATCATATGTAATTTTTTTTTTTTTTCTCCCTCATTCATGTAGTTCTCACACATATATGCACAATAATTATTATTTTTTTTAATTCTCTTACCAGTTCTGAGGAAACGACTTTAACAGCAGCAGACAATTACATAATAACCTACCTAATAATTGTCTAATAATTATCCTTTGTGTCTCATGTGCTTGGGTCCTAAACTGCATAATACTATACTTAATAGTATGTCTCAGCAGTGGTGTTAATGTGGTATGAGACAGCACCTGGAACGTTCAGTTTACTCCACACAGTGAGGAATGATACAGCACAACCAACTTTACAACTTTAGACAGCAAAATTCCAGCGCATGAAGAACTGTTAATAATTAAGATGAATTGTTAATAAATGTAATTATAAAGAACATTATGATCTTCTGAAATGGCGACAGACCACTAGGCAAATGGATATGTGCAGATGCTCTTTATAATGCTTGAAAAAAAAAAAAGAAGGGGTTTGATGATTTATGATTGAACACGGTGTTAATTAAGATGCTCACTCTTTCTTTCTCTGTCTGTTTGCAGTGAAGCCATTCACCACCACTGTAAAAGACATGCGTCTCCACAGGGATGACTTTGAGATGCTCAAGGTGATAGGCAGGGGCGCCTTCGGAGAGGTAAGCCAACCTGAGCTCTTCCTCATGTGAGATTGTGAGAGATCCCTCATACTGATGAATTCTGCAGTGTGCTGTTACATGGCACATGCATATGCAAGAAAAATCCACTTATCACTGACACAGCAAGTGAATTAGCAAAGCTCTTATCTACAGCCCCAAACTCATTCCTTCCTCTCCTCCTCCTCCTCCTCTGCCTTATTTCTCTTCCTCTTTCGTCCTGTCAGTTCCCCAGGGGCCTGGCCTGGCCTTACTGTGCTGTTTTTGGGACAGGACAGATCTGGGTGTTTGAGATGGATCGTTTGTTGAACTGTGGAATGTACCGCTCCGGTACCTTTACTACAGGCCCCGGGTCGGGGCAGTGTTTACACAAAGCACACACACTTTCTCCTGCTCACCATTTCTCACTTGATTGATGGATAAAAGGGTAGCTCGGGTTTCTCAGTCCCACTCTGTTTTTCCTGTGTCTTCTGTATTAGCCTTTCTGTGAACTTTATTGAAAATCATAGAAAAACAGATTGTCAGTACAACACCAGATTAAAACTTGCCACGGCTGTTTCAGTTTTCTTTCCAGTCTAAACCCTCTTGGCGAAAAGCTCTGCTTTACACAGTGGCTTTTTCTTTTTTTTGGGGAAAAAAAAAACATTTTTCTTGCGTTGCCAATTTAAATTCTTTCACTGTTATTCAGTTTCAATCCAAATGTTAGACTAAGCAGGCATGAAATCACACAGTCCGAGAAATGTTCACATTGTCCTTTCACACTACTGTGCATTTGGGATTTAACAGCCCTGAGACAACATCATTCTGAGAAGAGTTGTTACAGGTGTGTAGCCTTGTGACAGTCAGATCAGATTTGAAATGAATGAACCATATTCACATAGCTTAGCGTTTACATTCTTTCCACAAACAGCATCGTAGCTCCTTTCCCTCCTTTTATAAACGCCCGCTCACACACTTCATCCAGTTTGTTACTCTTCCGACGTACGGCCAGTGCAGAGCTATGTCAGGAATCAGACGCTTGTTGTGGAAGGATGTGTTGGACCGAGCGGAGCCAGTCCTCGTACATATTATGTGACGCAGTAAACAATGGAGGGCTTGTGAACTGAACAGTTTGACATCATCAACCAGTGGAGTTATCAGTGTTTAGAGTTTAAAGCACTTTCAAATATTTCTCTCATGAAATCTCCTTATACAGGCATAACCGTACAGTACAGTCATGACCATATATACACCTCTGACGCTATTAAACACTGGAGAGAAGACGGAGAACGTCTTGATTCAGAACACTTCAGCCCAGATTTTCTCACTTTACAATGCCAGCACGAGTGCCAGCAGTGGCACAGGAAGCAGGGCAGGATAGCACAGCTTTCAGGAAGGGCTCAGGAAACGAACACCGTCTCAAAGGAGAGCCTGTTACAAAAATAGTGTTTCCCTTCACAGATAATACATTGTGTAGCGCGCACACACTCCTCAAGCTCTGTTTAACAACCTCTTCGTCACTGGATTACTCATCCATGTGGCCTTCCCCTGGTTTAGGATGCGGTTTATTTCATTTTAAAGATCAAAAAGAGTCAGAAACCTTTTAGACTATTTTGGACTTACTAACAATGGTTTCAATTTTAAGAGTCAAAAGTTTATTATTGTTGGATATATAGCTTTCAATTTTTTTAAATATTTTTTTTTTTTTGAAAGCTTGAAATTAATGCCATCCCATTATCCAGGGATGTGTACTCCCCAGTTCTACTCTTCTTCCAACGACAGTGCTGTTTTAATCAAATTAATATTTTATTTTCTTTCTGATTGATCAAGGCCCTTGAAATAAAGTTGAAATGGCTGGCAGAAGCCTAATTCATTTATCACCACAATGTAAAAACCACTGGGTTTTGTAAAAATTTTGGACCAGGCCACGGCGTGAACCAGGGTGCTCCATCTCCGTTTCATTCCCGAAATTCCTAAACAGGAAGGGTTTTATTCATTTACAGACGTCTTAGCATTTTTGGTTGTTTTTTTGGACACTCACTGTGTCGTATTGTTTACTGTGCTGAAGTGTGTATGAATGCGAGGCGTCGCTTCGCTCATTTCCACTCCCAGCCGTTTCCTCTAGCTTAAACACTCCAGGATGCATTTCCAGATAAGTCCCTGCATTTCCTATATGTGACTGATGTATCCCCTTTCTGAAACAGTGTTGAGCAGGGAGGTTCAGGACTGCTGCATGACTGGACCTTATAGTACACAAGGTTCCACGCACTGAGCCATGCACTTTAATAGCTGCCAAACCGTCCACTCCCTCTGCCTCCCCTGAAACTTGCTCTGAATAAGTCTTCACAGGAGGACAGCAGAGAGGAGGAGAGAGGAGGAAAGCAGAGTTAGGCCTACATATGAAGTGCATGTGAGAAGTGGTGCTTTGCTGAAAGCTTTAGTGTTTGGTTGACGATACACAGCGACGGCGTGCCAGAAGCTGACTTGGATTTTTGAATGGGAGAAAACGTGTGAATCCTGTATTTCAAGAGGCTTCTGTGCAACATTTTGTGTTTAAAGCTACTGCGTTTTGAGCACATACAGGTGTCTAACCCTGCATTCTCAAAGACACACAAAAAGGGACATGGAACTATTCATTTTGTATGTACATGCACGACACAAAGCTGCCATTTCAGCGATGATCGCAGGCAAAACAGCAACAAGAAACAGTGATTTGAATCACTTGGGGGAAAAAAATCAATTCCAATTCTATGTCTGTTAGGTATGATGGATAAAGATAGGTTAAGGTAAAGTGATAGTAAGAACAATAAGGTAAAAACAATATATATATACATAACAACAATAAGCAACAAATCTAAAGGATTGATTCCTCAAGCCACTTCTATGGCGCCTGTGCTCCGACATTTCTTCAGCTCCCTCCTCACAACTGTAGTTCCAACCTGTAGGCGCTTCTCACTTACTGTTTGTTGGACCAAAAATGGAAGAAAACACCGTGGTTTCCTTTTATCCTGTCATGTGTATTGAGACATTACAAAGAAAACTAAAGTTGGAAGGAAGTAGCAGAGATCGCTGGTGCCTCTGATGAGCTAGTAGAGTTAGCTAGCTTTTCTGTTCTGCTGAAGAAGCTAGTACAAAGCCTAGCACATCAATCCACCAAATATCACACTGATCAAAGCATTATTTAATTTGCGTTGAACTGTAGAAGCTGTATGTAGGTGCTACCATTTCTGATTGGAGCCAAAAGGAAAATGCTGGCGAGTGCATGTCTGTAAGAAAAACAGTACGAGAGAGAAATTACACGCGACATGAGTGACTTGTTGCTTTCTAGTGTGAACCATAGGTTAGTGCTACACTTTTCTGTCATTTTAAGTCGATTGTAAAATGATCAGATACTTAAATCTGTTGTATCTTCCCACAAAACACAGCAAAAATGGCAAAATTGAAGCTCACCATAGCGCCAGTTGTGCTTTTATTTCTATCTAATGACCATGTACAATGCATGCATCACATACATCATTTGTAGGTGACTGGATATACGCCGCATGCGTTTCCTCATATTTGTCACACAAATAGTTAAATAACGGATTTTATGTCAGCATGTTCAGCGTAAATGCCATTAAAACGTATTCATGCAGTTTTGATGGCTTTACTATATAATAGTTATAATTACACATGCCACATGATTAAAGTTTAATGTAAATGAATTCATGATCTGTTCTTGTCATCATACTGCAGTCATGAAAAGCAGTAGATGAACTTGTGCCTTCTTTGTTCGTTAGTAGAAACTGATATTTTTAAAAAGCGTTGGGATTAGTTTCTGTTCTCTAAGTATTATACTAATCAGTTTAATAATCTACATTTAAAAAAATTTTCAAAAAGGGGTGTGGACATGTCCCCAGTGTCTCCAGTGTAAGGTAATCCTAAAATTGTTTGCTTTTAACTTTGGGAGCACACACTGCATGGTTGACACCCTGGTAAGATTAAGGTACACTGAATAGCAGGGGTTTTTTTTGGACTACTGTGGTGCAGATGTGCCAGTATTGTTCCTTACAAAGAAGCTTGAGTGAGAATCGCGATCGCAGTCGAGTGACTATACATCTGAACCGCTCTGAAAAGCTCTGAAAGTGTTCCTACTTTGTTTTTCTGTCCGAAATCAATACAAATGAAGATAATCAATCAGGGTATTTATGCATTTTTGAACCCTGAAAATAGAGCGCACAGTTTTGTGCTAATTTAAAAGTTTGCATTCGCCCCTCCAGTAAAATCCTTTTTCAGCACACCACAGCAAATGTGGTGAAACACAGCAAATATTTTTGGGATTTTGCATTGATGCGAATGCTGTCAGTTCCCAGGCTAAACTGACGAATGAAACGTCTTGCAGTCCTTTATTTATTTCACAATGTTGATCTTGTATCAGGTTTGTACAGTGAATCACTTTTGCCCTAGATAATAAGGTCAAAGTACATTTGAGACCCAACCCCATACATGGAGCTGTTAGTGTCCGTACACACTGAGTGATTGTTGTGACGCTGATACTGACCCATATCCGATCCTCACAGCCATTTCTTTTCTACTTCTGGATTTAGTCGGTTAGATTTACCAAAGTACTTTTTCTCCTTTATTAGTACTGCACAGCTGCTGAATGTTACGATCACAAACAGAAGCTTATGCTGTTTTTAAGTGAAACATACTGGAGTCGGCAGGAGCAGCAGCGTTTGATCCCTCAGGCGCTGACTGTGCGCGAAGCCTCTGACTTGTGTGAAAGAACGCCAAGTGACTTGTCCAATCATGCAGCGGCGTGACACGACTCTGGCCACACACACCTTCCTTTTACATACCGCCCCGCCTTTCCAATCAGGTCAGGCTGACTGCCTGTGTCAGAATCTGTGTCTAAAAAAGGAGAGATGGAAAGAGGACAAGAGACACTTGGGGAGGAGGAATCGAAATGGATTCTGAGCACATTGGGTTTGGTTTGTTTTTGTAATGAGGTCAGTTATCTGGTGTGGATAGGAGTCTGTCTGATGTGGAGTGTGCGTTTGATTGGCTCTTTTTTTAGACTGCTTTCAACATGTACTTTTCACATATTTTCACTGTGATGTCTCCTTTACTGTGTTTCGACCTGTTGTGTGTGTGTGTGTGTGTGTGTGTGTGTGTGTGTCAGTCCGTCTTTGGGTTAGCAGTGGATCCCTGAGTGTTTGTCTTTGGCGTACAAGTCGCAGTTTGTCCTCATGTTCTTTGCTGAGGCAGCACAGTGATCAGGTGTGTGTGTGTGTGTGTGTGTGTGTGTGTGTGTGTGTGTGTGTGTGTGTGTGTGTGTGTGTGTGTGTGTGTGTGTGTGTGGGGTGTTTCTTCACTGGCGCTTGCTGTGAATAAACACTCATCATGTGATGTCTGAACAGAGGAAAAGAACAGAGAACTGCACCTCTGAATCCAGTGTTCTAAACACTACAAAAACATCTCCATACACAATATCGATATCATATGCAATTCCCTAACCCCACGTGTAATAAATGGAAGGGCAATAACATGATTGACTACTGCTAGATTTTTCAAAAATGACATGGATCTCTTTACACGTGCAACTCATGCCACATAGTCCTATATTAATTATTAAACCAATTCTTAGTTGTTGGTAGACCCCATGTTATCAGCACGTAGTCTTGCATTTTAGACTCGTAGTTTTCCTTAATAAATGTTCTTTTCGTTACTAAATGTCACCAAGCATTGCCTACTTTCATAGGAAGCGTCTGTTTGACTGGCCTTTAAAGTATTCACTCGCCACTATTTCAAACAAAACTAAGAACTTCCGTGATGCTGTGATCTTTTTCTCAATGTGTAGGGCTGCACAAAAAGTCTTGTATTAAAAAAGCTATCTTGATTTGTTTATCGAAGCAGTTCCATTTCAAGAGTCCAATCTGCAGCGTTTGCGTTCGGGGCAACTATTACATAAAACCACTATTCCCCGTTATTTGCTGTAACCAATGACCGTAGATGAGGTACCACATGACCTCACGCACATGAAGCACATTGAGTCTACAGATGCAAAAGAAAAGTAACAACATGGGACAACTGTGAGTAAATTTTAAAATCACAGGACCACCGGCTTATAGTGAGAATGAACAAAACTGTCCTAAACAAACATTTAATCTTATGTATTAAATACTACATTCGTAATTACAAAACAAACAAAGATTAAACGTATGAAATGAGTGAATGGGCCGAGTGAGTCACAACTGCACACACTCACTCTCTCTCTCTCTCTCTCTCTCTCTCTCTCTCTCTCAGAACTTCCCAGTGAAACATTCGGCATTGAGCGCATTTATCAAGAGTGTTTTTCAGAACAGAAGCGTGATTTGCCTAATTATTCGACCAGCTGTAGATATTGCTGGTTTCCATGAGCGCACGTTTGTTTGGAGAAGTACTGGGCACTGCGCTAATAACACTCTTCCATAATAAGGGTATGATGGCTTTGGAAGCCCTTTAAAATTTAGTTGTTATGGATTACATCACGACACAATAATGTGAAGCGTCCGTGGCTCGGTGCTCAGTGCTCGCAGAATTGAAGTGCTCTCAAGGATACCTTTGTGTACATGCAATTCTCAGCAACTTGTGCACATTTTTAAAGCCCACGCTCGCTGATAGGGCTCAGCATACTCAGATCGGCCGCCCTCACGCTCTCTATTGAAGATACTGTTTAAACAATGTCATGGTTTTTCGGGTTATTTGTATTGTAGGAAGATGCTGTAGTTCCTCCTATTGATATTTTGACAGTAGAGTTTACAGCCTGCTTTGTTCTGATTGGCATCATTCATCGTGAAATGCATCTAGTATTGGAGCATTTTGTACGAGCATGAATAAATGAGCACGATTCCTGATGGATACGCGATACCTCTATCAGTGGTGATGTATCCTTAGTCCGCGTACATGAGTTTTATCATAGAGTGAGGCTCTATGACTTTATTACAGATAAACTCATATTTTTAGAAAGCCTTTGGCTCAGTTTCTGTCACAAAGTATTACAGTAAGTATTTTAACAAATGATACTTTCAAATAGTGTTGGGTATAAAAACCCGGCATATCGAAAAAGTGGTGTGGACACGTCCCCAGTGTCTACGTTACACCTAAGCTGGCTTCCTTTTAACTTCGGGAGGACACGCTGCACTCTTGACACTTAAATGATTAAAGTTTCATACTAAATAGCAGTTATTTTTTGTTCAATACAAATGTGCCAGTATTGTTCCTTACAACATTGGTCAAAGAGTCGTGAGTAAGAATCGTGATCTCAGTTCTAAGTCAACAAATTCCTATATCATCAGGAATGTTTCAGCCCTAATCCAGTGGCTACATCTTGCTCTGAAAATTGTTCTCATCAGAGCCCATTACATAAAGTGTATATCCAATCATACTGCAACCTTTAAGATCCTGTAAGCTTGTAGCCAACTAAATGTACAACCTAAACTCTATAAGCCATGGGTGGAGCATCTGGAGTAGAGATTAATTAACACCAGTTCCCTCTTGTTGGTAATTCAAATCCTTAGCAACCTATAGCTGTTTGTTTTGTTTCAGACGTATCGTTATCACCACGCTGTCACTCATAACACACATTCTTAATCCCTCTCCCTGACATGCCTTCATCCGCGCAGGGTGTGTCTGTCCATTCCAAGCCAACAACGTCGGTGACAACCCTCCTCTCCTCCCTGTCTCTTCCTTTCTTTCACTGATATGCTGCTCCGCAGAGGAAGTCTTTATTCACCTTCACACGCAGCCATTGTCCTATTGTCACGTTGCACCACGCCAGTGTGTTTACAGGTGATTATATGTTGAACGCTTCCCACCATTTCAGGCTCACTGTCTGCTCGTGCATTCCCTGTACCGGATGCATCAGCGAGTAAAAACACCATTTTGAAAGTAGCACTTTTCCCAAGTGGTGTTAACCCAAGTAGGGCAAATGTAAATAAGATGAATAAATGATGAGAAAACATGCTGAATTATTCTTAGTCCCATAATTGGGGTGCCTTCTAATTGAATTTTGTAAAGCATGTGCTAACCTTCCCTAACCCTTTTTTCTTCAGGTTGCTGTGGTAAAGATGAAAAACACAGAGCGCATTTATGCCATGAAAATTCTGAACAAGTGGGAGATGCTGAAGAGGGCTGAGGTAAAGTATTTCTTTTCTGCTTTCGTAGGCCTAGGCGTTATCTTTTGCAAACACTATTTATTTATTAACCATAAGCGTACTAATGCTACCAAGGCTTGTTCTTAAGGACCCAGGCAGTGCCTGAGATCAGACCAGTGCAGTGTGGTCTATAGATGAGGATTTTTCTTTTCTGCTCCATCTTGACCCAGTTTCAGCACAATGAGCCTTGACAGTGGCCTCAGGCTTCCATATCAGGAGAGGTTTTGTCAGTGTGGCTGGTCAGGAAACCCACCCTGAACAGCACCACCCAAGTGATAGCAACACTAACATGCCTGCAAAGGTATATTAGAATGGCAGAAAGTAAAATAGCTGTGTCTTTGTTGCACCCCTGTTCTTTTGTAGACCGCTTGTTTCAGAGAGGAGAGGGACGTTCTGGTGAATGGAGACTGTCAGTGGATCACGACCCTGCATTATGCCTTTCAGGATGACAATTACCTGGTGAGCATCTCCATCTGTCCGTAATCGTAATTAATCCATGGCCTAAAATGATTAACAGTGCTCGTTAGCTGTTGCCGTGGTGCCATTGTTATTTTCAACAGTGGCATAGGCTGTTTCAGTCTCAAACTCCTAACACATGCAGAAAATAAATGAATCGAAATGTCTTATCCTTCAGTACCTGGTGATGGACTACTATGTGGGCGGGGATCTGCTAACACTACTCAGCAAGTTTGAGGACAGACTACCTGAGGACATGGCCAAGTTCTATGTGGCAGAGATGGTTCTTGCCATTCACTCGATCCACCAGCAGCATTACGTGCACAGGTAAATGGTGTGTATGGGAGAGGAGAGAGAGCAATACGTCATGCTGTAAAGAAGCAGATCAGTTGCTTGTTAAACCGGTTTGCACTAAAGGGCTTAGCAAGTCAGGTAGTTGGTGGTTTGCTCAGTTTGAATGAGTGTTTGTGTATAGGGGAATATGTGGGCTCGCACATAGACTCCACAGAGTAATGAAATGGCCACAGATGGCACTGGTCTGTGGAGGAGCAGAGGGCTTTTCCTGTGTTACCCAGTGGGCATGGCCTGTACAGGACTGCTATCCGCTCCAGCTGAGCCCCTTTTCCTTCCTAATCCACGCGGACCTGACTGCTCAGTGCAGCTTCCTGAAATTCTAACAGCACTTGCACCATTTCTAGTGCCAGTGACAACAAACAAGGATGAACTTCACCTGATATCATGTTTCAGGAAAGAGTAGGCAGAACCCAACTGGTCATGGAGGTCTTATTATACATGTGTCATTACCAGGGCTGTCATGTTGAAATACACAAAATTTCACAGGCAAAAGCATGCTTACATTTATTTACCTAACCTGGTGTAGGGCAGGGGTGTCCAATCTTATCCACAGCAGGCCAGTGTGAGTGCAGGTTTTCATTCCAATCAAGCAGGAGCCACACCTGATTCCACCTGTTTAATCAGTTGATCTAGCTTTCAATAGACTCAGGTGTGGCTTCTGCTTGGCTGGAATGAAAACCTACACCCAGATCGTCCCTTTCCGGATAAGATTGGACAGCCCTGGTCTAGGGTCTGTTGAAACATGTCCATGTGTCCATGGATCTATGGTGGCCTATGGAGTATAGTGTCTATAAAATGACTGACAGGAGGTGCATCCAAACCCAAACAAGCATTCTGGACTGGAAGTCAGTTTTCCAAACTGGTTTTCTCTGTGACTCGATACACTTTTGCTAAGACAGTGGCTTAATACATTGTGTGTGTGTGTGTGTGTGTGTGTGTGTGTGTGTGTGTGTGTGTGTGTGTGTGTGTGTGTGTGTGTGTGTGTGTGTGTGTGTGTTGTTTTTTTTTTTTTTTTTTTTTTTTTTTTTGGGAATCATGTTCTATATACACTTTATAAGAAACACCTGTACATCATCTCATTCATTATTTAATCAGCCAATCAGGTTGATTCATTTAATCAGCCATTCAGCCATTCAATTCATATTTGTCATGCAAATACGGGCCAGCAGCTTCAGGTAATGTTCACCTCAACCATCAGAATGGGGCAAAAAATGTCATCTCAGTGATTTTGATTGTGGCATGATTGTTGGTGCCAGGTGGGCTAGTCTGAGTATTTCTGTAACTGCTGATCTCCAGTGAGTGGAAGTTCTGCAGATGGACAAGCTTTTTTGATGAGAGAGGTGAATGAAGAGGGGCCAAACTGGTTCAAGCTAACAGAAAGGCTACGGTAACTCAGATAACCACTCTGTACAATTGTGTTGAGCAGAAAAGCATCTCAGAATGCACAACACGTTGAACCTTGAGGCAGATGGGCTACAACCGCAGAAGACCACGTCGGGTTCCACTTCTGTCAGCCAAGAACAGAAAGCTGAGGCTGCAGTGGGCACAGGCTCACCAAAACTGCACAGTTGAAGACTGGAAAACGTAGCCTGATCTGATGAATCTCTATTTCTGCTGAGGCACACAGATGGTAGGGTCAGAATTTGGTGCCAACAGCATGAATCCATGGACCTAACCTGCCTTGTGTCAACAGTCCAGGCTGGTGGAGGTGGTGTAGTGGTGTGGGGAACGTTTTCTTGGCACAATTTGGGCCTGTTAACACCAATCGATCAAGCATAGCTTGAATGCCACACCCTATTTGGGTATTGTTGCTGACTATGTGCATCACTTCATAACCATAATTTACCATCTTCTAATGGCTACTTCAAGCATGATAATGCACCACGTCACAAAGCAAAATCCGTCTCAAACTCATTTCACGAACATGACAATGAGTTCAGTGTTCTTCAGTGGCCTTCCCAGTCACCAGCTCTGAATCCAGTCCTATGCCATGAAGAACTGAGCCTGTTTTGAGAGCAAAGGGAGGTTCTACCCAGTATTAGTATAGTGATCCTAATAAAATGATTGGTGAGTGTATCTTCCATGGTTATTTGTACAAGTATGGAATAAAAAAAATGGACTCTTGCACCTTTTAAATAGATAAAACAAACAATGTGTCCTAAAAGTGAATGTATGTAAGTAGTTTACAACAGGCATTTACTGAGCTCTTTGCCCACACAGGTTTAATCCCAAGTGGGCTGTGACAGCATGGCCATGTCTCACATGTCAGCGACGAGACAGTGAAGAATGCTTTAGTACTGAGAACACAATGTTCTTCCCTTTTAATGGCTTGAACAGGTAAACTTTTTGTGCTGTAACATCACTGTCTCCTCCTTTTTTCAGGGATATTAAGCCTGATAATGTGCTGCTTGATATGAATGGCCACATCCGCCTGGCTGATTTTGGTTCCTGTCTACGGATGATGCCAGATGGCACGGTGAGTGAGTTACAGCCACAGCGTCCAATCTGTGCTTGCTGTTAAGTGAATGATTTCATCCTCCTGCCCCTTATGATTCTTTAAAGCAAAACCTTTGGATGTCGCTTCATCCATACAAGGGGGTGACATGTTTATGTATGTTGTGAAAGCACTCTTCTGGCCCTCTTCATTCTGGTGCTAACAGAGATGGTTATCTCTTTAAACAATGGTCATTGTCACAAAGCAGCTTTACAGAAATCTGGATATAGATTTCGATTTATACCTAATGAGCGAGGCGAGGGCGGTAAGGAAAAGCTCCCTGAGATGACGTTAGGAAGAAACCTTGAGAGGAACCCATCCTCTTCTGGGTGACACCAGATAGTGCGATTATAAATCACTATTGTGATCTCCTGTGATTTTTGTAATGTAATTGACTTTTTTTTTCTTTTCAGATTGAACTTATTTAAATGACATGTTGGTTTATTTTAAGTTTGGTTATACAACAGCACGATTGAATGCTCGAATCTGATTGGTCCGAAGGTATGCATTATTTTCGTGTAACAGCATGACTCCGACAGTAGTCCCGGCTGTAACATGAATGATAGGTTAATGTTAATACACTTCTAGTACTTTATTGTTTCTATAGTAACAGCTCATATGCAAGGATTTGTACAGCAAACTCTCTACATAATCTAAGACTAATAATAAACAGATTTAAAAAAAAACATTTTATAAAACGTATAATTGTTGATGTGGTCTCGTTTTTTAGGAGGCATTTATTTAACATTTTTGGAAGGAATCTCTGTTGTAATTGCTTTGTTAGAGTCAGTTTCCAACATGGGAAAGTGTTCAGGACAGAGGAGTTTTTTGAGAGAGAGAGAGAGAGAGAGAGAAAGAGAGAGGGAGGCTCTTGAGGGAATGACTTCCTTATTGGAGCTATAACATAAGTGAGAACAGGAACTAACTTGTTTCTTGGATATTCCACAACATTAAATCTAACTACAAACCGTTAAAATGCACAGCATGTCATTCATTAATAAATTAAACCTTGTAATTATTGGCAAATTGTTGTGGTAGAAGTAGAATAACACACTCTAGCCTGTGCTGTTATATGAAAATAATGTACACGCCGCTTGTGTGTTGTGCTGCATCGCAAACGCCGCCCCCACTTCCCCCCCTGGTTGTGCATTATTTTCGTTTAACAGCGTGGTCTGTCTTGTGTTTTTCCTTACTTAGCGGATTTCAGCGTTACTCACAGTGCCATTCGCTACCTGCTGATAGTGGTGCCAGTAAAAATTAGCCCTTGCTTCATCTTTACTTAAAGAGAGTGCTGCAGCAGTGCTTTATTTTTTTACTCTGTCCAGCTCTCTCAACTCTTTATCTGTACACTCTGCCATCACGCTCGTCATCTCATGGAACATCTATTAAACACCATCGTAACTCTGCTAGCAATGCCCACCTGTGATGTCCGTGTGACAGAACACTGTTCACGGGAACAGAGAAAATGCATCACTAACCAGCAAATTAGCGCCCGAAATGCTAAGCTATACCGCATCCTCGTTGTCCTTAGAGAGTCACTGCGTGTTTTTTCTTTGAGTGAGAGAGAAGCAGTATGTTTCCAGGCCATCCAGTGAGCCCCAGTTTTTTTTTTGTTATGTTTTGTTTTGTTTTTTTAAACTGTGGTCAATGTCCTTGATTCATCAAACTGCCGAGTTGATGAATTGCTGAGGGGAAATGGTGAGTGATGTGTTGCACCACATCCAAAAAGAACATCTTATTAAATGTGCAAAATGCAGTTACAGTGCTATGGTGTCAGGCTCAAATGGTTAACCCAGCATAATCCTGATTAAATGCTAAGTAGATGAGATTTCAGCAGTGCTGTCCTTGCGCATTGAGCCGGGTTGAGTTGTTGATACCAGCTGTGATTGAATCAGTTTCTTCATGTACTTTATCAGTCCAGTTGTTTAGATTAGTGAAATTAAGGCCCTGCTGAACAATGAGCTTTCATCACTGCAGGCCATGTGATTATCTTTTTAACTGATTGTTTATGAAGCTGTAAACAGTACTGATTGGTCCTTTATCAACCTTAACTCATCAAGCTGTCTTTTCACTGTGTATTTACTTAACTGGCTTGTAGTTGCATCATTAATTTCCCTTGAAAGCGCAAATACAAACAGGAAGGAAGCAGAAGGGACTTTTAATACGAGCGTGTCTGAGGCCTTTAGTAGCGTGACTGTGATAGCATGGGCAGGTGATTACTTGTGTGTGTGTGAATAGTATACAGTAAAGAGAAATTAGTATTTGGACACTTTTGTTTGTTACTTTATATACTTTCAGTGCATATATCCACTTCAAATGCACACACAATGTCTGTGAATTAATTAAATTAATATGCCACAGTTCTGTTTTTGTTTCATCTGACCAGATTATATTGTTCGAAAAGAGTTCTGATTTTTCTAAATGCTTTTATACACACATCTCTATGCTTCTTTTTTTTTGTTGTTTTCCTTGGAGTATAGGAATGGAGATGATTGCGGTGCAAGTCATCCTTTCAAATTCAAATTTTATTGGTCACATACACACACATACACAGTACGACGTGCAGTGAAATGCTTTTTCAACTGTTTGTGACATAAAAATAGATTTTACATAAACAATTACTTCTATACAGGTAGGAAAGGAAAAATATAAAAAATATGATATTCCACTTTGAAGTGACTGCTGGCTTCTCTCTTACCTTCCTTATCATTAGGCTGAGTGCGAGTTGTGAAATTTGACCTTTCCGGGGACGATTAGTCGTGGTTCCATGAACTTTCCACCTGCATATTATCAAGCCAGCTATACTGACCAGGATGTTTAAGGTCTTTTCTATGGCTCTGTAGCTTTTTGATGATATGTAGCTTGTTGTTAATAATGTTCCTGCGAACGTTAGGAAGCTCCCTCACCTTCACCATGATTGCTTTTTGTTTTGTGAATTTTTCTTCACTAATGGCAACAGCTTTTTTGACACCAGGTGCAATTTGTATGAGAATTTTTTTTCCCCCCAGAATTTTTGTCTCAGATTTAATTTATTTTTATGCACCTTATCTTTTAAATATACACTAGGTTTTACTGTTCACTGTAATGTCAGAATACTTTTTTCCCCATATCAGTTTCCCTATCAAAACATATCTTTATTTGTCCTTACGAATATGTACAGTACTTTCTTTTTTGTTCATATTTATAAGTAGAAAGTGAAAAGAAAGGAAGTGGATATGTGCACTGAAGGTGAAGGTATATTAAATAACAAAAACAAAAGTCTCCAAATACATATTTCCCCACATTCCCACTTCTTCTCGCTGTATGTGTATACAGTTTGCGTGTCTTCCCGGTACACTCGATTGCTTAATGCTTTAGTGCTTTCTCTTACCTGTGACACACTGTGATTTTGGTCACATGAGGCTCTGGGTGTTTTGATGCATATGTCTGGATTCACTGCGAGTGCTTATGATGATGGTTGCGGTGAAAAATTGTTTGTGTTGGTGAGGATATTGCTTTTTGTCAGTGAAATGCTGGCCGTTCACCTAGGGGAAATATTTTCCTTGGTTGCATATATAACCCTCTTGGCTATTAAGTGGCTGTCAAACTGGAAACTATAAACATTTATCTAGGTAGTTCATTATCTTAATTTGAAAAAAGGAAAAAAGGTTGAGGTAACATGCATAAAATTGTGTCTGAGAAGCTGGCATGTGCAAGTTTTTCCTAAATCATCCAAAGTCAGTTGTTAGTGCTCACTCATCCTCAGCCACAGATCATTTGGCCCAATTAAAACTATCTACACATCATCCACAGCATGGATTCTTTATTCTTTGGCTAAGCTAAATGTTATGCTATTACTCTGAAGCAGTTCCCGCTGCAGTGTTTTCATATCTCTGATATTATTCCTTTGAGCTCTTTGGGATATTCAGTTATTTATCAGTTGGAAAAATAACCTACAGGCAGACAGGTTTAATGGCCTATTCTGTCTTATATCTTCTCATAGCTCATTGATTTCATCCCCCCCAAATCCCCTGCCCAAATGAAATATTAGCAGTTTTCTATCCCCAGAGTCTCTATATGTATTTTTTTTTTAATTTTTATTATTTTTTTTTTTGTTTGTTTTATGGTTCTTCTCAATTTCTTAAATGTTTCCTCTCTGAAATGGTCTCTCTTGTCCACATTCGTGTGCAGGTGCAGTCATCAGTAGCAGTGGGAACCCCAGACTACATCTCCCCAGAGATTCTGCAGGCCATGGAGGATGGCATGGGGAAGTATGGGCCCGAGTGTGACTGGTGGTCTCTGGGTGTGTGCATGTATGAGATGCTGTATGGGGAGACGCCTTTCTACGCAGAGTCTCTGGTTGAGACTTACGGCAAGATCATGAACCATGAGGTGAGCGCTGTTCGAGATTGTACATGTGATCTAAGAAGCAGTGCAGCCAGCATTGTTATCTGACCAGCTCGATTCCTTTCCAACGGCTTAACTAGTAAGGAAATTAAGCAACTGGTGAAGGTCTTCTAGACCTTGTTATTGTTATTTTGAATAATGCATTATTTCAAGCTCATTAGTTTATATATACATACCTGTAAGCATGTAACAGAACATTATCTAACAATCAGAACCTGCATATTCCCTCTTCAGTTATTGTGTGTGCAGTTTAAATGTCTTGGGAAGTACTTTTGCGCTTGCCGTTACCACACCCTCGTTTGCTTCCTACAAACAGTAACTCTGACTAAGGGAAACAAACATAGCCGTTAGATCAGAACAGACGAACTGAATTTGGGTGAAATTTGCATGGGCACAGTGTCCACAGAGTCAGGTACAAAGCAAGCTTGCATGCTGCGGCACATTAGTACCTGTGGGCCTACACACACCAACTGCTGCTTCTTTATTCCTCTACTGTGAAGTCTAGAAGCCAACGCAAACTGCATCCTGAATCTGGTCAAATGATAGGGATGGCTCCAGACCGCAGATAAGGCTGTTATTAAAATTATTGTCAGAGCGTAAAATCTTATTTACATACACTTTCCTTAAATAGAAATCCTTTTTCATATCTGGGCCATCATCACTGGTGGAAATGCGACTGTTTCCTGAAGTACTACATGTCTGACATTATTAAAAGGCTTACTTTAGTTTTCAGTTTGGACTATGGGTTGGGATTAAACCCATGTATTTCAATAGACCAATTAAATAGGCTAATTACAATAAGTTTAATAACTTCTATAAGGGTGTGCTGCAATTTCCACCACTAACAAAATTTGGGGTGGGGGGTTAAGACCACCTGGCTGTACTTCATAGACCCCCGTGTATGATTGGACCCTATTTTGAGGACTGCTATGCTAAACTCTAAAGTAGTAAACAACCATGTCTCATATCCAGTTTGGACCTGTTCTCTCAGTGGAGAGGTCTCTCAGTTCTAAAAAGCTCTAACGAATAGCCAGAATATTGTTGTGCATGTTTAATAATAAGCTTAAATATCTGGGCCATCATATTTAAATAGTTCATAAAAGAAATCTGGGCCAAGGGGGTCTGGAAATTTCTATTTTTTAAAATGTATGTATTTACTTATTGATTTATTTTACAGCTGAAGGGGTGCCTGGCTGAAAACCTTTAACAGCCCCTGGTTCAGCCAGTAGCTGGTTTATAGAAATGTAATATAGATATTTGTTACATTTGTCTTTCTTTTTCCCCAGTTCCATTCTTTTTTTGACTTTCTAAATATGTAGGTTTTTAAATGCATATGCATGAAAAGACAACATGCTTTAGCTAAAGACCCCAAAAGCGGGCGTGCCTATAGCCTTTCGTTTTTGCTGTTCTCCAGGAGCGTTTCCAGTTCCCCTCTCACATCACGGATGTGTCGGAGGATGCCAAGGACCTGATGCAGCGGCTGATCTGCAGTAGGGAGCGCAGACTGGGCCAGAACGGCATCGAGGAATTTAAGAAACACCCCTTCTTCTCTGGCATTGACTGGGAGAACATTCGCAGCACTGAAGCCCCGTACATTCCTGACGTCAGCTCTCCTTCTGACACCTCCAACTTTGATGTGGATGATGATGTACTGAAAAACCCAGTTAGTGTTTCTCCCTCTCGCTACACCTGCCCAATAATTCATGCCCTTCAAATCTGTTTGGTGTTTGACCTGGTAAAAGACTTTGAAATGAGGATTATCTAAAGCACTGAAACATTTATTATGAAGGTTTAATAGCCCATATGCACATGAACCAAGCTGCAGTTTGTGTGTACACATTTTGGTTTCTAATTCATTAGGCCTAATCAGTGTTTTAAACTGGTTGCATGATTTAATTTTCCAGACAGTAAAATGACCTCTCTTAATACTTAATGGCATGCACAATAGAAAGTGTAATTAGACAATATCCAATATCCTGATTGTTACTTTCTGTGCAGGACATCGCTCCTCCCATCTCCCACACTGGTTTCACTGGTCAGCACCTGCCCTTTGTGGGTTTCACCTACACTACAGAGAGCTGCTTCTCAGATCGGGGTCGGCTCAGGCTGGCAGCTCTGGCTGATGGAGGTTCAGGAGAGGAGCTGCAGCCACATAAAGAGGGCGGCTTGCAGCTGGAGGCCTTCGAGAGGAGGATCCGCTCACTAGAGCAGGAAAAACAGGAGCTCAACCGCAAGCTACAGGGTACCCAATCACACTCACAGCCTGAATCCATGGCTTTAAAGAGGGTTCACTTTCACACCTTTTACGCAGTGTGTCGGGCTGAATCAGAGCAACAGTGATATTTTGGTATCAACCAAAAAAAAAAGGGTAGGGGGGTGTAGGGAGGAAAATGTGTTCATAAAACTCTTGGTCCGAAATAAAAACAATGGAAGGAAAACAAGCCTTTGCCAAGTGAAATGATGTTTGTGTAACGAGCACACAGAACCAGTGCTAAAGACATTATTAGATAATTATATACATAGTAAGTTTAAAACATCTTGTCTGTCTCATCCAGCATTTATTTTCACTTTTAGTTTCTTGACCTAGTTCACCTGCTGACGTTTTCCAAATGTACAGAATGCATTGCATTCCTGCAGTGCTACAGTTCTGTCCTTTGGCTCGGTTTGCCTCGGTTTTAGCAGCTTGCAGCTGATGTGTTCTCACCTCCAAACATTCCAGAAAACAAACTGCCCCAAAGAAGAAAATGCACCAGGGCTGGATTCAAGCAGAAAGAGCACTGTATATGTGAAAGCACCCTAAAAGTTCTATAGGAAGCAGACTGCATTTTATCGCTGTATCTTTTAAGTTACACATTTTGAGTGGCGCCTGAAACTTCTTCCCTCTCTTTATATTTCCAGAATCTACACAGGCTGTGCAGTCTCTTCATGGTTCAGGCCGCGGCACAAGCACACTGGGTCGTGATAAAGAGATAAAAAAGCTTAACGAGGAGATTGATCGCCTCAAGAAGAAACTAGCAGGTGAGAGGAGAAAATAGTAATGACTAAAAAGTTTGAGGTCTGTCTGATTCATGAAGGAAACATGCATTCTTAGAAGGTCTCTGAAATCATTGTTCCCGTCAGGATAATAAATTGTGACCATGTTAATGAATCAGTTTTTTTTTTTTTTTTTTTTTTGAGGCCTGTAAGTGGTAATACACTCACATGTTTCACATGATTCACTCAGCTTCGTGTTTGTTCCTCTTAGACTCTGATCGGCTGGAGCACCAGCTGGAGGAAGCAGTGACTTTGCGGCAAGACTACGAGAGCTCCTCCACCAAGCTCAAGGCTCTGGACAAGCAAGTCAAAAGTCTTCGTCAAGAGAAAGAAGACATCAATAAGGTATCAGTGTTCAGGCCGCCATTGCATAATCACAGACAGGCTTAGGAATTCTCTTTACTAGGGGTACTAGTGGGTAGGATAAAAAATTTCATTTTTGATACAGTGGTAAAAAAGAAATGGCTGCATTAAAAAAATATATATATATATATGGGGGGGGCAGTCGTGGCCTAATGGTTAGAGAGTCGGACTTGTAACCCGAAGGTGAACCTGAAAGTTGTGGGTTCGAGTCTCAGGTCTGGCAGGGATTGTAGGTGGGGGGAGTGAATGACTAGCGCTCTCCTCCACCCTCATTACCACGACTGAGGTGAGACCCTTGAGCAAGGCACCGAACCCCCAACTGCTCCCCAGGCGCCGCAGCAAAAAAGCCTGCCCACTGCTCCGTGTGTGTGTTCACGGTGTGTGTTCACTACTGTGTTCACTGTGTGTGCACTCGGATGGGTTAAATGCAGAGCACAAATTCAGAGTATGGGTCACCGTACTTGGCCACATGTCACTTCACTTCAAAGGGAAACACAACTAGCTTTGTGTAATGCATTTACAATCTGATTTCATATTTCGTTATAAAGCCTAGGTATTGCTTTCTGTCTGAAAAGGTGGGGACAGAGGGGGATTTTATAACATGGCCCAATCACTCTCAGCAAACACCTTAATCCACGGCTCTCTACAGACACAGTGTGGACACAAATCATAAGCTATAAATATCCCTGTGGTGTGAGTTATTTGTTTGGCCAGTTCACAATCAGTACAGAGTAGCTGACTCATGTTTTCTCTGTGCTCTGATAACTGGCACATTTAGGTGCTGTAGCTAATGAATTACGCTTGAGATATTAGAGCCTGCATGTGATGCTCACACCGAGCAATGTTGGCACACTGTCACTGTTCCATAGACCACTTTTTGCCCTTCACTGTTGTAGTTGACTGTGCAGTAGCAATGCTTCTCAAGTGATGTGATAATTTGGGCTGTTTTAGTTCAGGGCTTCTCGCCATTACAGAGAACTGGGCTAATTGACTAACGTACCCAAATAGTGCAACTAAATAACAGGCTGTTTGTTTCCCTGCCTCATAACATATTTTAAATAGATTGGGTAGGGAATGGTTTATTCTTACATTTCTACATTCTAAGGTCAGTCTGATCACAAAAAGTGAAAATTAATATGCGTACATTAAATGCCTCTTTTGAACGTTTAGTTAATTATGTTGACAATGAAACAAGTCAGGAATGTAAAATATTACATTCAAATTGTGAAATGTACAGAGAAGACATCTCAAGGCCAGTTGAAGCACCAAAAGGATTTTTAATCGTTAAAATCACAGAAAAGATATGTTTCAATTATATACAGGCTTTCAGTCCACGCCACATGCGTACTACTCACAGGTATTAAAATGCAGGAAATGCAGACTACATATCAGGACTATTCATTTCCTAATTGTAGGCGCCCGATGGGCAAGTACTGATGGAGTGGACCCCAGCAATTCTTTTCTCTCATTGACCAATCAGAGAAAGGGAAAAAAACATGTGATCACATTTGTTACGTGCAATATAATATCCTCCAGTTGCTTCCTTTATTTCATTATGGCATGATGCACTACTTCCCATACCCCTCTCAGCTACACACATCAACTGAAGATGCATTCTGGCCATCAGTAGGAGCTACTTTTACTGGGAATAAATTGACTTGTTTGTATGTTTGTTTTTTTTCAAACATAGCAATGCAAAAGGATGTGAAAACTGAGCAAAACATAGAATACAGCGCAAAACTATCATGTAATTCTGCGTGCAGCATGTCAACTAAAATAAAGACATGGCCAGACTCGAATAACGGTTTATATGTGCTGAGATATGAGAGAAAAACAGAGCTCACGACCCAAACTTTCGGCAAAGCCGATAAGCACGGAGTGTAGATGTCTTTTCTCCAGGAATTTCAATACTTGCACATTTTTGTTAGGATTTTCTGTATTAATGCACTAAACTAGCTTGTCATAGTTTGGGGCTACAGTGCCATTTTTAATTAGATTTCCAGGCAACCAAAACATGACCAGGAAGCACCCTGGAGTTTTCACCTGCCCTGCAGAATGAAATCATAAAGAATGAAATCATAATGATTTTGTGATTCGTCCTTCCCTTACATACTTAACATTAGTGTTGGATATTCTAACAAAGCATCTTTTCTGTTGCTCACTCTTCAGGCCTGTCCATTTATAGCTCCCGTTCCAGTCTAAGCTTGCTTTTTCACCTGAATCTTGACCCTTTATCTCATTCCATCCTAATGTTTATTTATACACACTGGAGCCCTTCATCATGGTTAGTGCGAGCATTCTTTCACTTAGCCAGGGGCGGAGCTTTCGTCCGTCCCATCACATTTTTACCTAATTGGATTTGTCCTGCTCCTCCACTTGAGCACCCAGGCTAAACCATCAGCTGCTGCATTTTGACAGATGAACATTCGCAACTCTTTAAAACCCTTTTTTGCCTCTTGTCTTTGACAGCGAAGCTGCAGTAGGTAGATAATGTACTCATTAACTGCAGCCCGTCCTTCTCTTTTTTTCATAGAGCTCCCAATTCTCTTGACAATTTCTATTTCTCACTCAGCCTCCTTTTCAGTCAACTCTCTGAGGCAGCCCGGGCGACTTTCTTCTCTTTCTCATTCTTTCACATCTTGTTTCACTGTAGCCATTCTTCCTTCACTCTTTTCACTATCCTGTTTTTACTTACTTTCACCATCACCACCTGGCTCACCTTTCCTCTGTTCTCTTTCTTTTTCTTTCCTCTTTCCTCATCATATATTGTCTGCCTCCCCAGCAACTGGTGGAGTCTCTGGAGCGCCTGAAGTCTCAGACGAAGGAGCTGAAAGACGCTCACCAACAGAGGAAGCTGGCCATGCAGGAGTTCTCCGAGCTAAACGAGCACATGGCCGAGCTGCGCTCGCACAAGCAGCGGCTCTCGCGACAGCTCCGCGACAAGGAGGAGGAGATGGAGGCGCTCATGCAGAAGCTCGATGGCATGCGCCAGGACATCCGCAAGACCGAGAAGGCCCGCAAAGAGGTGAGGATGAACTAGAGTGTGCGTGATAAGATCCTGCCACTTCTTTTCTCGAACGTGCGTCAAAGTAAACTTAAATGCATTTAATCTGCTTAGATGTCAAGGGTGATTTGAAGTTGTGTGCCATTTTGTTGTTGTCGTGTTTTTTTTTTTTGTTTTTTTTTTTTGGTGTTTTTGCCAGTCAGTTTCAGCCATGTTTCATCTTGCAATATTTATAACTCAGCATAACACAGAGCTTCCTCTGGGGCAGCACACTGCCAAACAACAGCTCAGGAATGCACTGCATTTCTGGCGTTCCTTAGTGACACAACAGAAGCGCAGGGAAAAAGTGGAGCCTGGCCTTGCTTAAAGTCAGCAGGCTCGGATCTCCGGGGGCGACAGCAGGAATGTCTCGTCTCTCCCCCACTCGCTCTAGGCCTCCTCTCTGACCCTCCGTGGACCTGCATGGTTAACCAGAGCCAGATGGGCAGCACTGACTGGCTCGAGCAAAGGACAGGGAACACGCATTGCTCAGAGCCTTCAGAGTAAACACACTCCGCTCCCTCAGTTACTTTCATTCCCCCAAGCAAAATGTATCTCTCTCTTTTACTTTTACTTGCTTAATAGTTCATGCCGTATGTCTCACACACTTCCATGTGCACACTTGATTTCAGTACATAGCATTGTTCAGATTTAGACATGGTTAGGGGTGGGTTACTGAGAGAGTGAGTTAATGAGTTAATTTCTGAGAGCATTGTGTTTTCTCAACATTGACCAGCTACAGTGTTACTCACAATAACAAGCAGTGGATTGGATATTAACATTTTCTCTCTTGTTTGTTTTTGAATAGTTTGTAGTTCACCTGCTGACATTTTCTGCTATTTATAGTCTTATAGTCAAGCTTTTGTGAACTTTCTCTCTAGGATTTTAAAGTCTGGTTACACCCAAAAGTGAAAAGGGAGAAACTTGCATTTAAAGATTCCAGTCTGACTGTGGTATGGGTGAATCACGGATATTTTGACAGCTGGTATCTGAAAAATGTAATTGATGAGGCTTACTGTATCTTTGTGTTGCTGTAGCATGTAGCTATCCAACAAATTAATCAAAGCCTGACATTTACTGTGTGAGGAGATTACACTTAAAAACGTTTTCGACATCTTAAGGTAGACCAACTGTTTTTACCATCCTGGTTGTTAAACTTGCTGCTAACCTAACACAGTCTTTGCAGGAAGATCTCCTAGGCAAGAAGAAATATAGTTATGCTTTCTTAAAGTTGTATGTTATAAGCAGAAAAAAAACATTTTTGGCCAAAACCCATTTTTCCATAATTTTGGCTGTTTGTGAAACTATAGGTATGATGATTTGCGAGGTTTGCCTTATCAACCACCACTAGACAAGGTTAAAGCGGTGTTGTAGGTGTGGTGTTTCACTTGTTCATGCATTACTGAGGGAAGACCTCATGAAGGCTTCACAACATCAATACGTCAGATGAAATCCCCTCTGAAATGAACCTGACTGACTGTGTCTCATTGAAATCTGGCTAAATCAGACATTTTCACTCAGTGTGTGTGTGTGTTTGTGTGTGTTGTAGCTGGAAGCTCAGCTGGAAGATGCTCGTGCAGAAGCTTCTAAGGAGCGAAAGCTGCGAGAACACAGTGAAGTCTACTCTAAACAGCTGGAAAGTGAGCTGGAGACACTAAAGGTCAGAGATCAAACTGCACAATGTTTTTTTTTTTTCCACTTTCATTTCATTGTTGTTGTTTTTTTCTCTCCACTCAGAACCCAATTCCTCTTCTTATTTCGTGTACCTGTCAGCAGCCATCCTTCTTCTGTTTTGCTTTCCTCTGGGTCTGTTTCACTTTTCTTCTAGCTAGATCTTTCCACCTCACTTCCTCCCCATATCATCCTGCTTTCTCCTTGCACTGTCCTCCAGACGGGGGGATATCCTGCCTGTTTATTTTTAGCGCTGCTGTTTTTGTCGAGTTTTTTGTTATTCTTGTTGGGAGGATTTGAGGTGTACAGCTGGAGAGTGTTATTAATGCCTCTAAATCAATGCCCCCCCCCCCTTTTTTTTTTGTCCCAAACCATCCCTTGCTTTACATTCCTCCTCTATTTTGACAACAGGTTTACTTTTTAATGTTTCCCCATCCCTTCTTATTATTTCACTAGCTACATTTACATGCAGCCAGTAATACATTAATAAAATTAGTTATTATAATATAGTTAGTATAATATTAATATTAATGGAATATTTCTCTATTAATAAGACAGATCGTTCAGTAGGAATACAAAAATCTGTATGTATACACCTAAATCAGAAACAGATTATGGCCAGTCCAGATGAAATTTCTATGAAATTATTCAAGGTCATTTCTTTGAGTAAGCAGAAATTAAAATTATGCACTTTAATAGATTTAAAAATAATTTCAGCGTTGCATGGAATGTGGGAGGGGGATCCCATTAATAATTCAAAGCGGGTACATGAATTTTCTTTCTTGCTTTTTTGTTCAATAAGAACAGATCATTGCGAATTATTAAAAACACAAACACAAAAACTAGCAAATTTTATACCCTTAAATTTATATTTCTTTCTGTGTATAATTCTTCATTTTTGTGAGTCGACATATTGGTGAATTGATCGGCTGTGGGCTGCGCTCTGATCCGATACAGCGGCTTCTTTGTGTTATTGAAATATCAATGCTAAATATTGCTCCTCTCATACATGTAATACATTTGGTTTGGATTTCAAGTGGTGTGCAGGCAAACTGAGATTTTCGACAGATTGCTCATTTTATGGTGCACATAAACAGTGGTTAACCAATCTGAATGGATTCATACTGAGTGCACATTCCCAATGAACTCTCTTCTGTTCTCTTTCCTATCTCTACAGCATGTTTTCTAAAATTTACATTCTCCACACCTCTGATTTTCTCTGTTAGGTGAAGCAGGGCACCGGTCGAGCATCCAATGTGAGTGCTGAGACCCAGCAGGAGCTGACTAAGGTGAAGTCTGAGCTAGATAAGAAGGTACTGTTCTATGAGGAAGAACTTGTGAAGCGTGATGCCTGCCATGGCACAGAGCTAAAGAACCTACGCAAAGAGCTGCACGATTCTGAGAGCCAGCAGGTCTCCCTGCAGAAGGAGCTGCTTGTGCTTAAGGACAAGTTGGAGAAAGCCAACAAGGAACGGTAAGAGTGCCAAAACTGCTTTTAAGTCTTTAATAGAGTGTGCCTAGATGGCCCTGTGCATGCAGGGTTTGAATTTGCATACAAAAGATATTCGTGTACGTGGAGCAATGAAGCAAGCAAGCAAGCAAAATCAGTGTGTCTGGGACATATAGTTTATTTTCCCTTACTCCCACTTTCCCCGACTTTAGGTTGGCGATAAGAGGGGGTGTCTTCACTCCTGTGACTCCTGTGGTCACTCTCAACCAAACCCCACATAACATACACTATATGGCCAAAAGTTTGTGGACACCTGACCGTCACACCCCTATGTCGTTCTTCCCCAAACTGTTACCACAAAGATGGAAGCACACAATTGTATAGGATGTCATTGTATGGTGTAGCATTAGATTTTCCTTCACTGCAACTAAGAGGAACCCAAACCTATTCCAGTCTGACAATGCCCCTGTGCACAAAGAGAGCTCCGTGTGGACATGGTTTGCCAAAGCCGGAGTGGAAGCCCTGACCTCAACCCCCAGTGTACACCTTTGGGATGAACTGGAACTCCGACTGCACCCCAGATAATCTCTTCACCCAACGTCAGTGCCTGACTTCACTAATGATTTTATGACTGAATGAGCACAAATCCCCACAGCTACACTCCAATATCTAGTCAAAAGCCTTCCCAGAAAAGTGGAGGTTATTATGACAACAAAGGGGGACTACATCTGGAATGAGATCATCAAAAAGCACATATCGTTGTGATGGTCAGGTGTCCACAAACTTTTGGCCATATAATGTATAATACTATGCTAAATACAGTATGTTAGCCTTTTGTCAGAATTCATACATGGGTCACACATTTTGTTTAACTACCTTTAGATACACTATATGACAAAAAGAATGTGGACACCTGACCATCACAGCAGTATGTGGGCCTTCCCTAAACTGCTGCCACAGCGGTGGAAGCACGCAAATGTCTAAACCTGTTCCAGCACGGCAGTACACTGTGCACAAAGCACGCTCTGTAAACACACAGTTTGCTGATGTTGGAGTGGAAGAACTCGAGTGGTCTGTGCAGAGCCCTGACCTCAACCCCACTGAACACCGTTGGGATGAACTGGAACACAGACTGCACCCCAGACCTCCTCCTCACCTGACATCATTGCCTGACCTCACTAATGCTGAATTGCATTCCCAATCACGTTCCAAAATCTAGTGGAAAGCCTTCCGCGAAGAGTGGAGGTCATCATAGCAGCAAAGAGGGAGACAACTTCATGTTAATGCCCATGGTTTTGGAATGGGATATTCTACAAGCACACAGAGGTGTGGTGGTCAGGTGTCCACAGACTTTTGGCCATATAGTGTAACATAATGTGCTATTTTGCAATATCACCCACTCCTAGATAAGACAGTGTTTTGTGTGGTGTCTCTGGTTCACTTGTGTTCTCATTTAAAGTTTAAATATGAAATCAGTGGCTTGGTAGTTGACTTAGCCTATTACTCTCCACCAATTTGGGAATTCTTCTTCAAATTAGGTCAGGTTCTGTATTGTTAGAAGAAAAGGGGATGGTTAAGAGTGACTACTCAGGAGTGGAGATATCCCTCTTATTCTCCCCCTAAACTCTCCAAAAATAACTTGACTCACGAGCAAATTGTAGACCCTTGCAAGTGAGGGTGAACGAAGTGCATGGCTCAGTGCTTGCCAAAGTGAAGTGCACATCTCATGCACAGAAGCTTCACTGAACCTCGCTTCCAGATACCTTTTTGTGTATGCAGTTCATGGCACACTGCCTTCGCTTTTAATGGCCATGCTTTCTGATCTGCACACTCAGGTCAACTGCTCTCACACACTCTATTAAAGACCGTCTTTAAACACTATGATACAGCATGGAATAAGTAGACGAGTTCTTGCAGGTTTACGTCTTCTATATTTGACAGGCAAATGGAGATGGACGATGCTCTGGGTTCTCTAAAAGAGAAATTTGAGCGTGAACGGAGCCTGCTGACCGAGGAGAACCGCAAGCTGACCTCAGAAACAGACAGGGTAGGTGGTAATAAGGTTTTTGTATCTAAGAGTAATGGTCTAAAGAGTTTTCTGGTCAGGACTAAGCGCTGACCCTTGACTCCCGTATTAATTCTCTCCAGCTATGCACATTTGTGGACAAACTAACAACCCAGAACAGACAGCTGGAGGACGAGCTGCAGGACCTGGCCTCAAAGAAGGAGAGCGTTGCACACTGGGAAGCACAGATCGCTGAGATCATTCAGTGGTGAGGAAGTTATTTACCAGGCATTTGTTGTTGTTCTTCTATTCTCTTTTAAAGCTTCCTACCTGTGATTGTATCTGCTTCACATCTACTAAATTTTGAAAATGTGTGTTCTGTGTTGGTCTGTATTTGTCTGCTACACAGGGTTAGTGATGAGAAGGATGCACGTGGCTACCTGCAAGCTCTAGCCTCGAAGATGACTGAGGAGCTGGAGTCACTGCGCAGCTCCAGCCTAGGATCCAGACATCTGGTACACACTCTTTTCTGCTCCAATTTAGTAGCCATGCACTCTTCAGCCTCTCTGCAACCTGTACTTGATTTAACAGTTTGTTGTAAACAGTACTTAGTTAATATCAAGTTTAGTTGCACAGGCACTGCTTCTTTCTCTTACTTCCTGTTACTCTTTTCTGTCCTTTACTTCACATCTTATGCTTCATAGCTCGCTCGCTCTCTCTCTCTCTCTCTCTCCCTCTCTCTCTCTCTCTCTCTCTCTCTCTCTAACTCCTCTGAGCCATAACACAGTAATGGTGCACTGCTGATATAATTAAAAGCAGGCTAAGTATCCTATGTGCCTAAAAATGGCAAGCCTAATGAAAAGTGATTAACAAAAGTGACATGTTGCTGTTGTAGGTGTGGAAGGAGATCACATTTGATTTGGGATCCTTCATTAATGAGGTTAAGGGCATGTAATAAGAGAGGGTGAGAAAGAGAGGGCTGACAGTTGTTGTCACATTTAAAAATGTGACATTTAACATGTGAAAACATTATCGACAGCTAGCTAAATAGCGAAGATAGCTATTTTATACTGTGATTTGTTGAAGGTTTTGATAATAGAGCCTGAGACAGCTGTGGAAACTTAATGCCCTTTTTTTTACCATCTACTTTGATAGCTGTCAATCTAATGAAAACCAAATCCAGTTATACACTCACCAAACACTTTATTAGGAACACCTGTACATTCACTCATTCTTGCAATTATCTAATCAGGGAATTGTGTGGCAGCAGTGCAATGCATAAAATCATGAAGATGCAGGCCAGCAGATTCAGGTAATGTTCAACCATTAGAATTGGGGAAAAATGTCATCTCAGTGATTTTGATTGTGACATGATTGTTGGTACCAGGTGGGCTGGTTTGAGTATTTCTGTAACTGCTGATCTCCTGGGATTGTCACACACAACAGTCTCTAGAGTTTACTCAGCAATAAAGAAAAAACATCCAGTGAGTGGAAGTTCTGCGGAGAATGGCCAGACTGGTTCGAGCTAACAGAAAGGCTACAGTAACTCAGATAACCACTCTGTACAATTGTGGTGAGCAGAAAAGCATCTCAGAATGCACAACACATCGAACCTTGAGGCAGATGGGCTACAACAGCAGAAGACCATGTTGGATTCCACTTCTGTCAGCCAAGAACAGAAAGCTGAGGCTGCAGTGGGCACAGGCTCACCAAAACTGCACAGTTGAAGACTGGAAAACATAGCCTGATCTGATGAATCTCTATTTCTGCCGAGGCGCACAGATGGTAGGGTCAGAATTTGGCACCAACAGCATGAATCCATGGATCTAACCTGCCTTGCGTCAACGGTCCAGGCTGGTGGAGGTGGTGTAATGATGTGGGGAAGGTTTTCTTGGCACAATTTGGGCCCGTTAACACCAATCGATCAATCATAGCTTGAAAGCCACAGCCTATTTGAGTATTGTTGCTGACTATGTGCATCACTTCATAACCATAATTTACCATCTTCTAATGGCTACTTCAAGCATGATAATGCACCACGTCACAAAGCAAAAGTCGCCTCAAACTGGTTTCATGAACACGAAAATAAGTTCAGTGTTCTTCAGTGGCCTTCCCAGTCACCAGCTCTGAATCCAGTAGAAAACCTTGGAATGTGTTAGAACGAGAGATTCACAGCATAAAAGTGCACCTGAAAAATCTGCAGGAATTGCTTGATGCTGTGAAGTCAACATGGACCAGAATCTCAAAGGAATGTTTCCAACATCTTGTGGAATCCATGCCATGAACAATTGAGGCTGTTTTGAGAGCGAAGGGAGGCCCTACCCAGTATTAGTACAGTGTTCCTAATAAAGTGCTCTGAGAGGGTGTATATTGAACAGTGCACTTTAAGTGTCTACAGCAGTTCAGGGGATGCTTTTCCCTTCTTTAAAGGAAAATATGTTTACGCAGAGGTTGGAGTTGTGTTCCCATAGAGTCTTCTAGAAAATGTAATAGATCTGTGAAGTGCTGTTTTCTTACCTATTAACCTAGCAAGGGTCTGGATTGAGCACCCCTACCCAGAAGTCTTTGGTGGCTCCTCGGAGCACAAAGCGGGTGAGTGCAGCCATCAAATGTCATGGCAATGGGGATCGACTCCGAAACAAGAGGAAGGAGCATTGCTTTCATGGCTATTGTTATTCATCTGTCCATGCTTCCTCTTCAATTTTGACTACTTCTCAAATTAGACCTAAAATAGTTTTCTTGTTTAGAGGACTATGCAGAGGCAGATGAATGTTTTCTGTTCCATTGCTGAATACTAATGCTCTGGGATCAGTGTGTATCCCACTCATTCCCAGCTATTATCATCTGTTGACTGTAGGAGACTTGGAACTCTCTTTCCAAGATAATGCAATGTGCATTTGGATATGCGATCAGTGATCCGATGTGATATTTAAAGCAACTGATCATTCGATGTGGTGCATTTTAGTGTGGGAATAATCCAAAGGCATGGGGAGAAGGAGTAACAAACACACGCAGTAGACTTGGCATCAGACTTTACTGATAACGGACAATTCTGTTCTGTTTGCCTTCCAAGTTTTACCCAACATACATAATCAGTGTTTGTTGTATATATTCAGACACTATTGCAAATACTGCAACCAGCATATTGATTCCAATAGTTTTTCCTCTCATTTTTTTCACATTGGATCAGGTGGTCAAAACACATCTGAATGTTTCGTTTCAGATATAACCTGTGGAAATTTGTGTGTGTGTGTGTGTGTGTGTGTGCATCGCACCTCCTATGATATTGAATTATAAGTTGAAATTAGTACACTGAATTCCTTTAATTTGAGAACGTTAGGGAACCCCCGGTAGTCCGTACTGTAATCTGAGACTTTGTTGTAGCTTTGTAATATTTAAAGGACAGTACTTGACCAGTACAGCTTTCCATCAGCTGTGGAGTCATGCTAGCAAAATATGCTCACAGTAATGTTAGAAGTACCAGTCTAACATTAGTGAGACATAGGAGGGGCATATTTCTCTCTCTCTCTTTATCCACATAGCTAATAATTAACTCGTATTTGAAATCAGTCATGCATGACTTGAATTTCAGGCATTGTATTTGTATGCTTCACATGCATGTTTGCAGCTTCCTGCATGCACGACCCAAACGCCAGATATCAAACGTTAGACATGTTCCTTTGAAAAGTTGATTAAGTTCTGAGGAGTTGATACTATGCAATACACCACAGCGCTTTTGAATTCTCAAATCTGATTGGTCGGAAGGTGTCGATTTATTTTCTGTAACAGCAGCTCTGACTATATCGGCAGCTGCAAGGCAGATCACAGATTTAAGTTAATGCACGTGTTCTAATACATTATAGTTTCTGTAATAATAGCTAATTTAGAGGGACTGGTTGGATGAAAACAACTGGATAACCACAAAAACTGCTTAAAGTTGATGCTCGTGGAGTTGATCAATGCTGTCCTTCTCGAAGCAGGATCCCTTGTGGAAGGTGCGTCGCAGTCAGAAGCTGGACATGTCTGCACGTTTAGAGCTGCAGTCAGCTCTGGATGCTGAGATAAGAGCCAAGCAACTGGTCCAGGAAGAGCTGCGCAAGGTCAAGGCTGCCAACATCTCCTTCGAGAGGTCAGTGCTTTCAGCCGAGATGTCTGTGGCTCACTCCCACTTGTGGTGCACTGATAAGAAGATTTTGCAGAACACAGGAATCACATGCTCTTTCTGCAGCTCATATTCAGTAAAATTCTAACCCAATTTCTTTTAAAGATTAAGAAAGAGATACGTCATTAAAAGCAGTATTTTTTTTTTTTTAAGTACTGCACAACTTTTATGTGTCTCTCACCTCTGAGCCCTTACTCTCTTCTGTAGCAAACTGAAAGATGCAGAAGTGAAGAACAGGGAGCTGGAAGAGCAGCTGGAAAGCATGAAGAAAGACCTGGAGGAGAGCCGTACACGCGCTGACCGAGGTGACCTTAAAGCGCAGTTCCTGCTATTGTTTTAAAACCAACATCTGCTACTCGCATCATCTTCCAGTGAATGATCTTAAAAATAAGTGATGTGTTAAGCTGAAGTTTAGTCATTTACTAGAAGATATGTAATTTGGCATTTTGCCATATAGTGTATTTTAGAATGTAATGTTTATATTTGAACACGCAAATTTTGAATTTACGTGCAGGTAAATGGTTTCATTTGCTCCACTGCAGGTCTGAAACTCCCAGACTTCCAGGACTCCATCTTTGAGTACTTCAACACTTCTCCCCTGGCCCATGACCTTACATTCAGAGTGAGTTTTTCTTGTAGCGTCTGTCTATCTGCTTGAGCAATATCCAGCCTTAACAAGCTTTCCCTCTGTTTATACAGTCATAATAATGACCTCCAGCCACCTGGCTTTGATGCTATTAATAATAGAAGTCGAAAAGAAATAGTGTAGTTGACAGACATTCCCGCTAAATGGTTCATTTTTCAAGTAGTTGGTGTCAAACCATTTTTCAAGAGTTGATGCTCTGGATTGTGGAATTTTACAGTCAGGCTGGATAAATTTGAGCTGCTTCATACTTTCCCCTAGAGGCACTCAGGCTCCAGTTGTCTCTCTTAGCCATGCGATACAGCCTGCAACGTCTATCCTGTAGGAGTAGCTAATGGCCAAGCATTGTCTCGTTACACAATTACACAAGGCTTACTGAAACAAAGTGAGTGCCTACAGCTGATCATGACCGTAAAATAAACTTTTCTTCTCAGCCAAGACCTTCACATGCTCTAATGATTACTTGGTAAGAGGGCCTGGATAACTGGAAAGCTTGTCCTGGTCTAAAACTACCGCCGGCTCTCACTCTGACACTCTGACGCCTGATATCAGAACTTCATATTAAGAAGCCTGGTATTTTTTGGGGGGGACAGACTTGGTATCTGGGTTACAGTTAAGAGCAGTTATGAATCAGTAACACAAACCATGGTGAGCTCAGGATAACTAAAAAAAAAAAAGCTGTATGATCTGTAATGTTATGTTTGTCCCTTCCCCCAAAAAGGACTCTGTCTCTTCCTCATCTGCATCCTCTCTGCTAGCATTTTGGGATGAAGTAAGTTGGCTGCTCAGAGCCCCTCCCCCTCCGTTACCTTTAACCCCTCCTGGAGAGGAGCAGTCAGCAGACAAAAAGTGGAGTGCCTCAGTGTTATTTAATACTTTGTAAAGTTTATTATATGAACACATTTGGAAGTCTCTTTAATAATGCCAGATGCTTTTGATTGACTTTTGTTTATAGTAGTTTACACAATTTAAGCATCCTTGGGATCCTAGGGACTAGAACATCTTTTTGTCTGCTGACGATGTTTCCCTGTTGTAATTTGCCCAATCCCAAATCCCCGCCAAGCTTATTCTAGATGCTAAAGGTTGGCAAGTCATTGCACAGAGTTTAGCATCCTTGAGTTTGCATTAACCACCACCTTGTATCTTATCTAACCTCTTAAAAGGCTAATGTCACACCTCATTAGTCTAGATTGCGTATTCATACTGCGAGTCATGCGATTCATACTGCGATCTCATGATTAGGAGTTCATTAGGAAAATAACCTTGTTTAATATGGAATGATTTCTTAACTGAGGAAACCATGTGTTTGAATTGTGGGGATGTTTTTTTTTTTTTATTAAAGAATATTTATGATACGTAGTACTAGGCTAATAAAAACGAAATGAATTTTACAAGACCAATCTTAACAATGTAGATTGTACCTTATCATCTAAATAATCAGAATAATTTCCAGATTATCTTTTTGTTTTAAATTATTTGTCTGTCTTTATGTGAACTATGAAAAGACTTGGAGCTATCTAATTACTATGCTCTAAATTCTCACCACATTTATGCATTCATAAGGTTTTGTGAGCATAATACTGGCATAATTTGTCCTGTGCATAATTTGAATGTGTTTTAAAAATGTTTTTGAGACACTACACACTTGAACATTTCTGATCATTTTAAACTTCATGGCTTTTGTCAAAGTGTAGTATTTAGTACTTATGTACTGGTATATAATGGTTCTTATTTCTTTATTGGATTAACCTGTGTCCAGGCGACTGCTCACCCATATTACAAAATGGGACATGTTTATGCCATATTTAACACCTAAACACCAGCCTAGAGAAACACTGTAGTAATTTTCACCCGAGTGTTTCTCTCCCCTCTCCAGACCAGCTCAGTCAGCGAGGTTGAAGCCACGCCTCAGAAAACAGACCTTCCCTCTTCCTCACCCTCAGCAGCTTCAGAGCAGGATGTGAGTGTCCACCTTATACTTCCTCTAACATTCCAGCTTTGTGTTCACTTCCTGTCTTAGACCAAAGTCTGCATTAGCAGGCCATCAAGCCATCAGGATTTCACCTATTTGTGAGATACTTTGTAAGTATTGCATAGAACAGTGTTTCTCAAAGTAGAAGAAACACTGGGGACCTTCAGGGGACCATGAAACAAAGGCAGTACTTTTTATTTGTTTTAAATTAATTTTTTTTTAATTTATTTTTTGTTACAGTGATGGAAATGAAAATGATGCTCTTATAGCTATTAATCTTATTGACTGGTCACATATTAACTGCATTTATCCTAAACCTCAATTAACAGAAACAAATCAGCCTACAAATAATGTCAACTTGGACCTAATGTGTTGTATCGGTGGCAAGTTCGAAACTACGTTTGGCTCCAGTGAATTACCAAAGAATTATTGTCCACATTTAATATATAACGAACTGAATATTTGAATAGCTGGATTGTGTTTGTAAAATAAATTTGTACTTCTACTGTTATTAGCTTAGCTTAGTTATTATTAACTGTCCACAGTTTTTTATATATATATATATATTAAATACAGTATTTTTTTATTTTCACCTGTTGTCTGTTAAAACACACTGTCTGTTTTGAAAAGGAAAATTATGTATGTGTAGCATAGTGATAACTGTTCCCAATTTTCTAATCACTTATCTTAATCAAATGAGTATATACCACCACACACCTACATGTCAGTAGACATTTGCATATCATATCAGTTTTCTTATGCTTTTTATGCTTTTCAGGAGCCTGTGAAGCCCCCTGCAGTCACTCCAACCACCCCATCTCCAGCTTACCAGTCATCATTGCTCACAGCACCAAAGGTACAGCAGTGTATCAGGGCATGTTTCTCCTAACCCTAAACATAACCACGGTGGTGATCTTTAAAAATATTTTTCTAAAATCTTTTAGAGAATATTTATAAAGGTTTAGGTGCCAACTTGAACATACCATTGTTTTTTTTTTTGTTTTTTTTTTAAAGTTATATTTGTTAGTATTATTATTTGTAGCTTCTTATCAGGTACTACTGCTGTTTGTTTCCCCAGCCTAAAGCTCACCAGCTGAGCATTAAGACCTTCTCAAGTCCAACACAGTGTACCCACTGCACATCTCTAATGGTGGGCCTGATCAGACAGGGCTATGCCTGCGAAGGTCGGTACACTACACTGCAGCCAAGACTGGTTATTATACAAAGCATTTTCATGTTCATTCAAGGAATAAGCTGGTGTTTTTGTTCTTTTTTTTTTTATCTTTTCAGTGTGTTCGTTTATCTGTCATGTGTCCTGTAAGGACAACGCTCCTCAGGTGTGCCCTATTCCACCAGAGCAGGCGAAGAGGCCGCTGGGAATTGATGTGCAGAGGGGTATTGGCACAGCCTACAAAGGCTTTGTCAGGGTAAGTGCCTACATGGCGTACGTTCAAGCCTCACTGCTTTGTCTGACTGAATGTGCAGTGTTTCTCTAACTCTCTACATGCTTTTTAATATTGAGCCTTGTATGTACACCTGAAATACTTTTCTCTGTGTGCTACTCTGTCAGATCCCAAAGCCTACTGGAGTGAAGAAGGGTTGGCAGAGAGCATATGCTGTGGTATGTGACTGTAAACTCTTCCTGTATGAGGTCCCTGAAGGGAAGTCCACTCAGCCTGGTGTGGTGGCCAGCCAGGTCCTCGACCTCAGGTGAGTTTTACTTACTACTATTTAATATCCACACACATACACGAACTATCATAGACATAAACATGCTATATAATGTATTATCCTCACCCTTTGTGTTTTTTTTCTCTTTCCCACAGAGATGAGGAGTTCTCTGTAAGCTCTGTGCTGGCATCAGATGTGATTCATGCTACCCGCAAAGACGTTCCTTGCATATTCAGGGTATGTCCACTCAAACGGTTCAGAAACTGATTCCATACAATAAATGCTCTCCTTCCCTGCCTTTTGACTCTTAACTTTTGACCCACTTAGGTAACATCGTCCACACTGGGCTCTCCAGCACGGGCGGTGTCACTGCTGGTCTTGGCTGAAAGCGAGGCTGAGAAGAGGAAGTGGGTGGGCATCCTGGAGGGTCTGCAGAGTATCTTAGCCAAGAACCGCCTGAAGAACCGAATAGTGCACGTCCTGCACGAGGCCTATGACAGCAACCTGCCTGCAATTAAAACCACACTCTCCGCAGCCATCATTGGTCAGTGTGTTTTAGTATTGTTTTTAATTTCTAATTTTTGTCTATATGAAATTCTGTAGCACCTATAAACAAAGTTTGCTGTTTTTCTTTTTTTCCCTGTCCCTAGACCGAGAAAGAATAGCATTGGGCACAGAGGAGGGCCTATTTGTTGTGGAAGTTACCAGAGATGGTAAAAGGCTTACATACTATACACTCCAGTTTAATTTAAAATAAATTCCGTTCAGAATTCAGTAGTAGTAAGTCATGGTTCTCAGAACTAGTGAAGGTCTGAGATGTTTCTGCTTTGATTCTTAATTACTATTAGACATTCAAAATGCCCGAGATGATTCTAAACCTTCATAGACAGAATAAGTAGTGTCGTAACTCGCTCATGAATGCAATGTTTTTTTTTTTTGTTTCCTATCCCCCCCACCCCCGCCCTCTTGCAGTCATTGTGCGTGCTGCTGACTGCAAGAAAGTCCACCAGATTGAGACAGTCCCTCAAGAGAAGATGGTGGTGCTGCTGTGCGGCCGCAACCGACATGTGCACCTGCACCCATGGGGGGCCCTGGATGGCGCCGAGCCGGCGTTTGATGTGAAACTGGCTGAGACAAAGGGCTGTCAGGCTCTTAGTGTGGGCTCTCTGCGACCAGGTGGCTCCGCCTACATGATGGCCGCTGTCAAGCGCCAGGTGCTTTGCTACGAGATCACACGAGCCAAGCCCTATGCCCGACGCCTATGGGAGGTGCAGGCACCAGGCGTGGTGCAGTGGCTGGGCATGGTGCGTGGGCGAGTGTGCGTAGGCTACCCATCAGGCTTTGCTCTGCTGGCACTGCAGTCTGAGGTGGCACCTGTGAGCTTGGTGAGCCCCGCTGATCCTTCACTTGCCTTCCTTGCTCAGCAACCACTGGATGCTCTTCATGCAATGGAGGTGGGTGCCAACGAGCTACTGCTTTGCTTCAGCCAACTTGGCATCTATGTGGATGGCCAGGGCCGCCGTTCACGCACCCAGGAGCTCATGTGGCCTGCCACACCACTCGCATGTAGTACGTATGGCTGTTTTGAT